>VZQC01010954.1:1178692-1264064 GCA_009823505.1 Rhizomys pruinosus | reverse complement strand
TACTGTCTGCATGTAGGTTTGTGCACCCGTGTCGTGCAATGCCATGGAGGTCAGAAGAGGGTGTTGGATTCCCCTGGAACTGGAGTTCTCCTGGAATTGGAGTTACAGATGGTTCTCAGCCGCCATGTGGGTGCTGGGGATTGAACCCGGGTCCTCTGCAAGAGCAGTCGGTACTCTTAACTGCTAGGCCATCTCTCCAGCCCCAGATATGCAATTATATTAAAGGACAATTTTATTTAAAATTTCAAGGTGTTTGGACAAATGAAGCATAGCAGTTTGATTTCTTATTAGACCTTCCCTTAGACAATATGATTATTTACATTTCAATCTATGATTAATGTATATAATGTACAAATCCTTTCCAAAGTAGAATGTGGAAATTTTTTAAAAATCCAATTATTTTCATTACACTATACATTGTGTGAAATTTCACTGAAGACTTTAATTATTACCACATTTAGATTAATAAATACCCAATAAAATAAACATTATATTGAATATTTAGTATGCTTGTTTGCCTTAAAATTTTAAGAACTCTAAAATGTATCCCCGCCAAGTACAAAAATATATGGACCTCCTCTGATTTTTTAGAATTTTGAACCAAATAGATAATATGATACAGAAATAAAATGATCTGTTATTAATCCAGAAAATAAAAGTTTTTCAGGACCTCTTTAAAGACTGACAATGGGATAATGGAGAATGACTTTGATGAACTGAGTGGCAACAAAACAAAATATCGATATTCTGTATAGACAAGTTAGTGAATTGTGAACATTTGATGAGATGTATGACCACTAGCCTCTATTCAGATGTATGACCACTAGCCTCTATTCAGATGTATGACCACTAGCCTCTATTCAGATGTATGACCACTAGCCTCTATTCAGATGTATGACCACTAGCCTCTATTCAGATGTATGACCACTAGCCTCTATTCAGATGTATGACCACTAGCCTCTATTCAGATGTATGACCACTAGCCTCTATTCAGATGTATGACCACTAGCCTCTATTCAGATGTATGACCACTAGCCTCTATTCAGATGTATGACCACTAGCCTCTATTCAGATGTATGACCACTAGCCTCTATTCAGATGTATGACCACTAGCCTCTATTCAGATGTATGACCACTAGCCTCTATTCAGATGTATGACCACTAGCCTCTATTCAGATGTATGACCACTAGCCTCTATTCAGATGTATGACCACTAGCCTCTATTCAGATGTATGACCACTAGCCTCTATTCAGATGTATGACCACTAGCCTCTATTCAGATGTATGACCACTAGCCTCTATTCAGATGTATGACCACTAGCCTCTATTCAGATGTATGACCACTAGCCTCTATTCAGATGTATGACCACTAGCCTCTATTCAGATGTATGACCACTAGCCTCTATTCAGATGTATGACCACTAGCCTCTATTCAGATGTATGACCAGTACTTTCCACATAGATGAAAAATAACCAGAGCAGCAATGGCAGATGTGGAGTCCCCCTCAGAGCACCTATGATGGTAGAAGTTCTACAGAATTGGTCTCAAAATTAGAAAGATGAATCTCAAAAGAGGATTTCTTTTTATCTTTTTGAGACAGGGTCTCCCTGTAACTCTGGATGTCCTGGAGCTCATTATGTAGACCAGGCTGGTCTTGAACTCACAGACAGTCTCCTGCCTCTGCCTCCCGAGTGCTGGGATTAAAGGCATATGCCACTATGCCCAGCCTTCAAAATAGTTTTTAATATCTATGAAATTTGTGGCATTATAAAACAGTAATACATTAAATTAAAATACCTTTATCTCTGGCACTGAGAAGGAAATGAAAGGAGGAAGGAGGCAAGGAACCCATCCATCACCACTGTGACCAGCTAGTCAGCTTCCTTGCATCATGCTGTTGCCATGGTCTGAAGGTGAAAGAGTGGTTTATCCCCATAGACACATATGTTAAAAACTTGGTCCCAACTCATGGCACTAATTTGGAAGGTAATGGAATCTTTGGGAGGTGAAACTGAGCTGGAGGAAGGGATCCTTCCAAGGTAGGTTTGGAGGGTTATAGTCTAGTCCCACTTCTTGTCTTCTCTCTGCTTTGTGGTCAGCTGAGGAGTAAGCAGCTGCCACATGCTGCCACGACCACTGACCCATCAGCTGTCATTAATAAACCACTATTTCGGGGCTGGAGAGATGGCTCAGCAGTTAAGAGCACTGACTGTTCTTGTAGAGGACCCGGGTTCAATCCCCAGCACCCACATGGCGGCTGAGAACCGTCTTTGACTCCAGTTCCAGGGGCATCCGACACCCTCTTCTGACCTCCGCAGCATTGCACTACACGGGTGCACAAACCTACATGCAGACATTACATTCATACACATACAAGAATAAATAAAAATTAAAAAAAATATTAAAAAAACACTCTTTCAATTGCTTCCTGTCAGGTGTTGGATACACCACAAACAAGATAGTAGATTTTCTTCAGTTTTTCCAAACTCTGTCTTTCTAGCAACTCACAGGATATTTTAGATCAGATGGATTAGCAGTTTAAACAGATTTATGGAAACATAGCATAACACTCTAGCTTCATGAGATCCACAATTTTGGTATTGTGTGATCTGGGGAATGGATAAGACCCAAGCTGAGATCACCCCTGGACTTAATGCACGATCTCTAAAGAGAGCTCTAAACACTTCTACTACACTGGAGATGCCAATGGCCATCTGTCCTATTATGCTCAGAAGTATTACTTTAGATAAAAACAAAATAAACAAACAACCCCCAACACAAAGAGAACCAATGGAGCCAGGCTGGAGTGAGAAACACACAAGAGATTCCTAGGGTGCAGTCTGATGGCCTAATTACTTCAAAACTTAAGTCTGCTTTTTCTCCAGTATCTTTAAATTTTTGAACCAAGAATATAGTCTTTATTAAACTAAATTGGCTGAGTTTCTGTTTTTGCAACACATAATGTTTTGACATATTTATTGATAAAAATGCCTTTTCGTGGGGCTGGAGATATGGCCTAGCAATTAAGATCGCCAACTGCTCCTGCAGAGGATCTGGGTTCGATCCCCAGCACCCACATTGTGGCTGAAAACCATCTATAACTCCAATTCCTGGAGAACTCCAGCTCCAGGGGAATCCAACACCCTCTTCTGACTTCCATGGCATTGAATGACATGGGTACACAGACTACATGCAGACAGTACATTCATACACATAATAAATAAATTTGAATTTTTTTTAAAAAATGCCTTTTTGTAAGATTTCTGATAAAGAGTTTTGTATTACTCTGAAATACAAAAAGTCTGACCTAGATTTGATTTCTAGCCTCTGAGCAGTGAAAACTCTTGAGGATACTTCTCATAAATCTGAATGCTTAGCATGTTCTTTTCTTCTTACAACTTTACCAGGGCCACAATGTTTTTAATTTTTTTTTCATACTCAAGAAATTAGTGACCTTTGAGCACATGTACTTTGATGTTTGGAATAAGTATTCAAAATGCCAAGAATAACACAGAGTAGCTCTTCTACCAGGAGAAAAGTCCCTCAACTAGAATGCCGCAGCTGGAGGAGAGTGGAAAAGACCACACTATATCTAGAAGTGCAGTGGTTCTCAAGCTGAACTAACAGTCATTGAAGAATGGAAGAGGATGAAAGAGAAGAAATCATCCAGCAGGAGAGAGGCCTGCCCTGGCTCTTGGGTCTTGTTCTTGCACCTGTCCTCTAAGTAGCTAACTGAGCAACTCAGGCCAGTCTGTGTGTGGACTCTCTGAGTTCAAATCCTGCATCTGCTGATCAGATGAATCAGCAGCCTCTCCTGTAAAACAGGACCATGATAATATGTGTATATGATGTGGTCTCTGTGAGGACTAAATCAGTTATTGGCAGGAACATGGCGGGGTTCTCAGTCTTTACTCACTTCAGTCCAACCTTCCTTTCTTCTTCCACTTTGGTGCTTGGAAGGAAGTTTGTGCATCTTCAGAACTAAACATCCTTCTGATTCTGATACATTCAGGAGGGAACTGAGACCTTGCCTACACCCAGCTCCCTGCCATCCCACAGAGAGGAGGTCCAATCATCTACCAAAGCCAAGGTAGCATTGAGTGTCATTCTTGCAGAACTACTGTTTTGACAAGTTCTGTTTCGTTCCCAACTTTGCCCCTTGTAGCTCAGTGGTGGTGGGACTTCTGTACAATAACCAACTTCGGGGCATCTCAGCATCTTCTGTTGTCTTACACAATTTATAAATACTCATTTACTTAAACCTATAAGCAAGCATTTTGCATACAATATCTTTCATATTGGGTCCTTATATGCTTAGGCGTTTGCCTATCATGCAGAGTATCTTAAAGAAATATGTATTAGAGAAATCACAATGATAAGTGCAACATTTTCTGGTAAGAACAATGTTCTAGTTTCTCTTCCATTGCTATGACAAAACACTCTGACTGACACCAACTTGGGGAGGAAAGGGTTTATTCAGCTCACCTCTCCTGGGTCACAGTTGATTACTCAGGGCAGGAACCTAGAGGTAGGAGCTGAAGCACAGGCCATGGAGGAGTGCTGTTTACTGGCTTGCTCCCCTGGCCCATGCCCAGCCTGCCCTCTTATACAATACACAACAACCTGCCCAGAGGTAGCACCACCCATAGTGTGCTGGGCCCTCCCACATGGCTCAACAATCAAGACAATACTCCACAGATGTGGCCACAGGCCAGTCCAATGGAGCCAATTCCCCAATTAAGGCTCCCTCAACCCAAGTGTGTCAAGTTGACACTAAAGCTATCCAGCACAATTGACCCCTTGTCAACTTGATACACAAATCACATCACTATTAAACCATCACCTTTCCAGTTCTCGTCCCCAATGTATGATGTTAACATTAATCACCAAAGCCCCACAGTCCTTAAAACATCCAAACACTTAAAAGTTCACAGTCTATTAAGTCTCTTAACTGTGGGCTGCTGTAAAATCCAAAACAAGTACTGTCTTATTTCAAAGGGAAAAATCAGGCACACCTAAACAAAACCTAAGTCCAGCAAAGTAGCTCAAGGCTGGACACCTGGGACTCACTCATGGTTTTCTGGGCTCCAAAGGGTTTCAGCAGCTCCCCTGCTCTGACTCTGCTGTCTGTGGCACACACAGCTCATCTCACAGGCCCAGGCCAACTCCATTCCACACCTGCTGCTGCTCTTGGTGGTCGTCCCATGGTCCCGGCATGTCCAAAAAGCTGGGGTCGCCACTGAAACTGAGGTTGATTCTGACCTCTCCTGATGCAAAACCTCAGCTTCTCTTCCTGACCCCTGGAATCCTGGGGTCTTCACTGCAACCAAGGCCGCACTCTGACCAGTGGCCTTTCCTGGCCTCTCCTAGTGCCAGGCCTCAGCTGCTCTCTGTGACCCCTTCATGCTTTCAACACTGGAACCATATAGGAGACTCTTACACACTACCAAGTCCTGCTTCTGGCTTGACATGGAGGCTCGGGCCCCTTCTGGAACATAGCTTCTGTGTGCTGACCCTGAAGAAATTTTTCCCAGAAGATTTCACCACAGTGATGCTGGTCTCTTGTTACTTACAGCTGATTCTTCAGCCCCAGCTGACCAGAACCCACAGATTAAACAGTCCTGAAGATCTCTGCTTCCCTTTGAAACTTCACAAGCCAGGCCTCCATCTTCTACAACTCTTTCAGCAAAACTGTTCCAAGTTCCACAACCACGATCGTTAGGCATTCAATGATTTTTCTAGCCCAAAGTTCCAAATGCTTCCACAATCCTTCCCCAAAACACCAAGGTCAGGTCTGTCACAGCAATAGGCCACTCCTGGTACCAATTTCTGTTCTAGTTTCTCTTCCATTGCTGTGACAAAACACTCTGACCAACACCAACTTGGGGAGGAAAGGGTTTATTCAGCTCATATCTCCTGGGTCACAGTTCATCACTCAGGGAGCCCAAGGCAGGAACTCAGGGCAGGAACCTAGAGGCAGGAGCTGAAGCACAGGCCATAGAGGAATGCTGTTTACTGGCTTGCTCCCCTGGCCCATGCCCAGCCTGCCCTCTTATACAATACACAACAACCTGCTCCGAGGTAGCACCACCCATAGTGTGCCAGGCCCTCCCATGTGGCTTAAGAATCAAGGCAATACTCCACAGATGTGGCCACAGGCCAGTTCAATGGAGCCAATTCCCCAATTGAGGCTGCCTCAACCTAGGTATGTCAAGTTGTCACTAAAGCTATCCAGCACAAATAATAATCATTAAAAGAACAAATAAACATGAAAATTTTAAGAGCAAAATTAGAATGCAAAAATCAAGAGGACAGTTTACTACTGCATTAAGGATACCGCTTGAGAAGACTGGTGATTATAAAAAGAAAGGCAAGTAACAACTATCACGACATGTGATAAATGAGCAAAATGTGGAAATCTGAGTAAACAAGATCAATACTCTAATGTACCAAAACATTGCTGTGCTCTTTTACTTAAAAAATATGAAACACACGAGGAATAAAATGTACTCTAAGTGTGAAAGTAAGAATTGTATTAAAATATGCAAATTATTTAGAAAAGAGGCATGGTAGTGAAGACCTAGGTATTTTTATTTAGTTGTTTTAACTGCCATAACAAACATTCCCACTATGTATCTTGTTAAGCAAGTTTATAGTAGTCATAGGGGAAATACACAAGTATCAAGTAGGTTTGAAATCTAATCTTGTCACCTGGTGAAAATATACCAAATAACTTAGAGAACATATGGAGAGAGAGGATTATGGAAATAAGAAGATGCTGAGCTTTTCATCTTCTTATTTAAGAACTGGAGGGAAATAAGCACAATGAATATCAACATTGTTACTTTTGAGGGGGGGGAAAAGGAAGTGATCATGAAAAATACAGATAATTTGACCAAGCCGTCTCATATGACTGCATAAATATCACAATTTTACTCTATTAGCATCTTTCTTTTCATAAACAAAGAAGATGCAAGTCCTTTAAAAGTTTTGTCATCTTCTATTTGTATGGAATTCTTACTGAAATACAATTCTATTAAAGAACAGTTACTCTTTTAAAAAAAGTTATCAGCAACTGGGTTTAGAATTTGTGTAAGTAGAAATAAATGCCAGAGCAAAGATCATTGTTGTTTTTTTGTCTGAAAATCTGCCAAAAAGTATTACATATTTACATAGTATTAGGTTTTAGTGTTATTTCAATACAGCAGTAATATTCCATTTAATAGGAGAAAAAAGACCAAAACTATCAACACCCAGAGAAGTGATTCTTAAAGATAAGAGAACAGACTATGCCCTTCACAGCCAAACTCATTGGGAAGGGGAGAATGCTGCACAATGCACTTCCCAGTCTGTTACAATTTATAAGAATTTATTTTTCTCCTCCTCCTTTCTTTTCACTGCTACACATTTTCTGACCAGCTCTTCTGAACTGGTTGGATGTGTGTTCATTATTTTTTTTCCACTAAAGGCAAAGATATTCCTACTTGCCTTCAGTCTTCAGTAGGGAAAAGGAAATATTATACAAGCAGCTTCTGCTTAATCAAATCACATTTAAAGTAAAATGGGGACAAGTTTCTACATGCTCAAGCAACAGGGTAAGCCAAATGGGATAAATTGGAGGGAGCATTTAAACTTACATAGGATCATTTTTATTAGGGCAGATCAATGAACTGGCAAGCCATTTGTGTGCTAAGAATTCGATGAACTCAAGTAGACTCTTCCTCTTATGCACAGTTGGGGAAAAATAACTATATATTCAATGCTAACGATATAATACATCCTAATACAATCTTCTGCCAAGTACTGAATTTGTGCATTTGAAGCTGATAGGAAAAAAATCTAGAGCTATTCTAAGTTGTCAAGCTATTTTAATAAAACAGGAGGATGAAGCTGTTAGTAGAATATTAGTGGAAAGACTGTTAAAAAATGGCTCTATAGCTCTTGCCTGTAACCAATTTCGACTCCCTTAAATTCTGATCATTCTTCTGTGATTGATATTGAAACTGAACTTAGTTTGATGTACAGGAAGAGATGAATTTCAAGTCTTCCTCCATGAAAGCTGGATAGCATTTTCTGTGTAAACAATTGCAATAAAAATGACAAGTAACCTCATGTGACATCAATCAGCAAGCTTTAGTTTGAGCAGTTTGCATGAACAGATGGAGGTAAAGGGCTTGATAACAGATTCAGGTATCTTAAAACAAAGAAACTAGTAATTAGAAATTCAGTTTGGCATTAAGCACAATACTTCGGCATCTTATCAGGGGAACTGTGTAGTTGATATGAGGCTTTCTAGGTCGATGTCTTATGCTGTGGAAGACTGAATTGTAGCATCATTGGACTATGCTGCGTCTACTACTTTTGTAGGCACTGGATTTCAATATTTCTCCAAAGGAAGCGGGAATTCTTCTTGTTAAAGACTTGGTACAATGTCTTACCTCAGAAGTTCTAGGTGTAATTTGTTTCTTAGGATTCATGAGTGGAAAGCTTGCTTCCAGAATGGTGTTGGTGAAAGAGTGTGGAACCTGGAAGGATGTGGAATTCATGAAAACTTTAGTCCTTGGGAAACACCAAATAAAGACTAAAGACTTTTAAATATAAAAGTTCTGGTGGGGCCTTGAGTTTGTTCTCTCAAGACACAGTTGTTATAAAATCCTGAGCCTGACAGCTCTCTCTCTCTCTCTCTCTCTCTCTCTCTCTCTCTCTCTCTCTCTCTCTCTCTCATTTGACTACATGATCTCAGCTTCCCACATATCATCTACCATGATGAAATCTAGGGACTCAAAGAGACTCAAGTAGTGGGTCTGGCCAATGTTGGACTTCAGCTTCTAAAAATGTGAGCCAAATAAATATTACCCCATTCTTATTGTTTGATTGGTCTGTTGTTGTTTGAGGCTGGGTCTCTCAATGTACTCCCCAGCTGACCTGAAACCTACTGTAAAACCAGTATTGTCCTTAACTTGTACCAATTATCCTTTTTCAGCTTCCTGGAGGCTAGAATTAGAAGGACTGGCTTTTATTGCCAGTTCAAACATCTTTTCTTTATAAATATCCACCTCTACATACTTCATTATAAGTAATAAAAAATGTATAATGTAATCACAATCTCTTGTAAATTTTAAAGGGCTCCAGGGATCCAATGCCTTCTTCTGTCCTCTGCAAACACTAGGCACACGTATGGTGCACATGTATGTATACAAGCAAAACACACACATAAAATAAAAATAAATCTCCAAAAGATAGGAATAAATAAGACAGCCTATAGTATTGCTGCTTATATGTAACTATAGCATGCAGGTGTAAGAGACAAGATTATGACTTAAGGAATTGGGCTATATAGTCAGACTCTGTCACAAGTAAAGCATAAACAAAGACAAAAAGATACAATAAACCAAGAAAGGAATATATTTCATGATATGAACTGAAAAGTAAATGCAATTAGATAGCAGAATGTATTGGTGATAGGAGAAGAGGAAAATGTCTTAGACATATAGTGAGGCATAATGTTCCAAGAGGGCATTTGAACTGAAACTTATATTAGAAGAACTCAATCTTACAAAGGGCCAACAAAGAAAAATATGTTAGATGTTATAGTCTTGCTGATTTTTATCCCAATAAATTTTTATCCCAATAAATTAGTATTTCAAAGGCATGGAAGTCAGTGTGGCTGAGCTAGAGTGGGAATGTTACTCAGGGGTAAGTTTGCTAAGGAATGAAGACCAAATATAAGGGTTCAGAGATTAAGATGTTAAAAGCTGGGTGTTGTGGTGGTGCACGCCTTTAATCCTAGCACTCCGGGAGGCAGAGGCAGGTGATCTCTGTGTGAGTCAAGACAGCCTGATCTACAGAGTGAGTTCCAGGACAGCCGGGGGCCACAGGAAAAAAAAAAAAAAAAAAAAAAAAACAAACAAAAAAGACTAGAATCTAGATTTAAATTTAGATATATCTGTGTATATATGAGGGTGTATACACATCTGTGTGTATGTATGTGTATGTGTGTATGTGTGTGACATGAAAGGAGGAATGGGGCTATGAGAATAATTGTAAAGGAAAGAGGAATAGAGAACAAGAAAGGTTAATGAAATGTATGTGCCTGAAATAGGGAGAGGCTATTTCTGTCAAGGAAGGAGACCAATAAGAATAAGTGGAAGGGAGGGGGTAGGAAGGTGAATAAGAACAAAGTGAGTGTGTGTTTGTGTGTGTGTATTATTTATTTAGTCTATCAAGATTCGATTTTATCCTGAATTAAATGAAGGAGTGATTAGAAAGTCTTTAGCCTCCAAGATCACCATAACAGAATACTGAAGACTAGGTGCCTTAAGCAACAGAAATATTTTCCCCATATATTTTTAGGATGCAATTCCAAGAACACCATGGTAGTTTAAATAAGAATGCCTGCCATAGGCTCAAACTACTTAGACATTTTGTCCTCATTTTGGGAGGTTTTAGAACGTGAGGCCTTGCTGAGGAAGTTTGTCATGCGGTGGGAAGGGGCTCTGAGATTTCTTAAGCCTTGCTACATTTTCAGTCTTCTTTATTTCCTGTGCCTGCCTGAAGATGTGATTACTTGGGTTTCTGCCACAGCCACCTCTGCCCTCATGTCTCCCCTGCCACTATGGACCCCAATGCTCCTGGAATCACAAGCCAAATAAGCCCTCCCTTGTGTAAGATGCTTTGCTCAAGGTATTTAATCACAAAAATAGAAAGGTAACTAATAAAAGTAAGGTGTCTGGTGGCACACGCCTTTAATCCTAGCACTTGGGAGGCAGAGGCAGGCGGATCTTTGTGAGTTCAAGGCCAGACTGGTCTACAGAGCGAGTTCCAGGACAGCTGGGGCTACAGGGAGACCCTGTCTTGAAAAGACCAAAAAAAAAAAAAGTAAGGTGTCAGCAGGACTGGTTTTTTTTCTTGATGCCACCCACCCACCTCCTGGTTATGTGACCTTTTCTCTGTGCATACACTTTCTTGGTACTCCATCCTCTTAAGAGTAATCTCAACATTATGACTTCACATAGTTATTTCTTAAATGGGGGTTAAGTCCTAGAAATATTAGTTTTGGGGAGCATAACTCACCCCATAGCACAGGGATTGTGTCGAGATATGGTTTGTTATTTGAAAAATACTCCTCTAGAAACTGTAACATGTATGGACTTGGATGTATGAAGGGGTCATAACAATGTACAGATTCAAAGTCAATATTTCCTGTTCTTTCTGTTAATGTCTTCCTAAAGATAATGTTATTAAAGGGATGTAAACAAACACAGGAAATGTTAACTTATTAGTAGTTCATGGTAGATTTGAAAGCCAGGATTCAATACCAATAAAAACTTCTGGATATACTCAAAACTACAAAAATCAGGATATAATTCTGTATAGGTTTCTTTTTCTCTTCTTTTAGGGATTACAGGGCCATGGTTTTTCCTTGCTATAAATTCCAGGAAAGGCACTGTTGGCTCATCACTGGCAGTATGAACACTCTAAAAGCCTCATAGATCACAAAGGCCCTGGCCCCAGATATGTGTTAGTTTGCTGTTATGTTATCCAGAAGTGATTTGTTGCCTAGGGCTCATTTACCATGGCTTATTCAGAACTGAATATACAGCCCTAGACATATCAAAACAGGGAATCTTTGTCAATGTTCCAATCAGCTGGGGTAGAAAGTGAGAGGAAATGGCCAGGAAAAATTTCTTTGATTTCAATGTCTGTTATAGATGCCCACCAAATACCTTAAAATATTATCTCTTTAACTAGAAGACAAAACTTTGAGGAAAGTCATGTTAATTAATTTCTTATTGCTGTAAAACAATGGAAGCTGATGGAAGAGTGTATTTAGTCTCACTGTTTGAAGTTGCAAGCTATCATGCTGGGAGCAGGTAGAAGTGAGAGCAACTCTTGGGATGGTGGCAGAACCTGAGGCCACACTGCATCTACACCCAAGAAGCAGAAAGAGTTGAGTGCCGGGACTCAGCTTGCTTTCTCATTTTCCTGTTTTTATTCAGATTGGAACTCTGACCCATAGCGTGGTGCCTTTCATGTTCAGGTTGGATCTTCTTTCCTCAGTTAAACTCTCTGGAAGCTCTCTTAAAAATATACACAGAGGAGTGTATCTCCTAGATGATTCCAAATCTAGCCAAGTTTTCAATGAAGATTAACAATCGCAAGGGTGTTCTTAACTCAATTTTAGAGTTGAAGAAAGTAGGTTAGGACTGATGAAGGTACTTTTGCAGACACACGATGCATCAATATAGAGGCCAGAACAGAGCATGATGGTCCTTAAAAGCCTTGACTTTTTTTTGTTACTTGGTTGTTGATGTGGTTTGGTTTGGTTTGGTTTGGTTTGGTTTGGTTTGGTTTGGTTCGGTTTGGTTGAGAAGGCATTTCATTATGTAGCCCCAGCTAGTCTGGACTTCACTATGTAGACCATTGCAGGCTGGGCTCCATTTCACAGTGATTAGCCTGCCTCTGCTGCCCAGATGCTGAGATTAAAGCATGCTTCACCATACCTTGCTCAAAAGCCTTGATTGTAAGCCACCTAAGTATACCATTGGTGTTCAGCTTCTAAGGTTACTGAGAATAGCATAGGTGTTAAAGGTTCTCTTAGAACTGAAACAATGGAAACTTAGATGTTAACTGTTTGTAATTCTAATAAAAGATGCAGAAACCTGGCACATGTATCTATTACTTCACCTCAACTACAGTCTTCTGTCTGTTTCAGTCCTAACAAATTTGAACTCTACATGACTTATACAATAATAGTAATTGGGAAGAATGGAAACTATGGAATGAGAAAATAGGTTTTGAAATTTCACAGCCCAGTGACCTCATTTTTTTACCTTGAATCTCCCTAAATATTAATGTTTGAGTGAAAGAAAGAGGGTGAGACATTTAATTGCTTGCCTTTTGAGGCTCCAGATAGAGAATTAAAAGCCAACTCTGTCTCATACCCTGCAATGTATTTTGCAAACACTTCCACATTAATGTATCAATAGCTATAAGGTAAGTGCTGTGGTTATTCCTATTTCCTTTTGTGAAATCAGGAACTAAGCATAACCTCAAAGAGCTTACTGACTAGTGTAAGTACAATCCATCATTTGCTTCCTCTGAATCAGATATGTGTCTAAGGTTTGATCTTTCCTGGGCTTTTTCTATTGTAAGCCCTTAAAGAAATATTTATCACCAAGGATCTCTTACAGCTCTGTGGACTCACAGAAGTATGATTCCAATAGTGAGCCATCTCTGACTTGTTTTCACCCTTAGGTACTTTATTGCCTCCCCCCAACACATTCAGCTGAGAAATTCGAGCTCTTCTATATGGCTTTCTCTGACAATGCCAGCACTGTTCTCCCTTAAGCAAGGTTCCTAGCTAGTCAAATGAAAACTTGTACATTTGATCTGCCTTTTATTAAGGATGGGATTGTTTTCCAAACAGACACAGCCCACTTTTGCACTGTTCCAGAGATTATAAAGGCCATATTTGATGATTTTCTTCAGAAGATACTTAAAGTTAGAGAAAATCACTTTCATTCCATGATGAATAAAGAGAAGAGAATGACTACATCAACAATTTTCTCAAAATAATGCTATATTTAAAATATGACATTTCTAGCCAGGAGTGGTGGCGTCCGCCTTTAATCCTAGCACTCAGGAGGCAGAGGCAGGCAGATCTTTGTGAGTTCAAGGCCAGCCTGGTCTACACAGTGAGTTCCAGGACAGCTGGGGCTACAGGGAGACCCTGTCTCGAAAAGACCAAAAAAAATGATATTTCTTGGAGCTGGGGAGATGGCTCAGAGGTTAAGTGTATTGGCTGTTCTTGTAGAGGACCTGGGTTTGATTCCCCGCACCTACATGGTGACTAACAATCTTCCATAACTCCAGTTCCATGGGATCTGATATCCTCTTCTGACCTCTACAGTTGTTGCATGGCTTGGGAGTACTCCCTATGTATAGGCAACATACACATGCATATAAAATAAATTTTTAAAATCCCATATCTCTTATCTCAGTTTCCTCAGAGTACTAGAGAACAGTCAGTTGCTGATATTTCTTAAGCAGCTAGTTTTCATTTCATTTGCAAGTTCTCCCTTTGGAGTCTAGAAAGCCCATTTGTAAAATGAAGTTATTGATACATAGAGCCATGTTGAGATGGAGTCAGAATATATATGGGATTAGGAATATGCCCAGAATGATTTATCACACACCTAAATCTACTGCAGTAGATTTATATGGAAGGGGGTTTTATGCACTATTTGTATTTCTTCCCATTTAAGATGTATTAATTTACACATTTAAAACAAGATGATTTTTATAACAAGAGCTTCTACCTGAGCTGTAAGCAATTATCAAGGGACTTAACACAAATAAAATAATGGTTTAAATGCAGCTCTTATTACTGTGATTGTTAGTATTATAATTTGCACATTCAGCAGATAATTATTCTGCACTCCTATGTAAGATACTCTGCAATTTTCCTGAGATATATTAGTAAACAAAACAAAACAGTTTTCTGCCTGAATTGCTGTAGAAGGAGACTAAGGAAAGTAAGTCAATGAATGCATGAACTTAGCACAATTTCTTAGCAATGATAAGAAAGAAAAAGATAATGAGGTACTAAGAGAGACCAAAAATGATCAGAATAGTCATCTGCTTCACCATAGGGTGTCCTCTAAAGCATTTTACCTCTGGTGGTTTTAAACAGACTCAAAAGATGAGATAACATGAGAAAATTCTGGAGAGAAATCTTACCTCGAGGGAAAGGGCCATTTCTTGAAGCAAAAAGGAGCTTTGTGAATTTGAGGAACCACCTAAGACTAGATTTGCTAGCACATAATAAGCTAAAGAGACTTCCATGTAGCCCTGACTGAAGGGATCAAGGGCTTCCAAGGGCATAGTCTTGCAAGTTACAGTCTGGCTTTAATTTAATTATAAATAGAGTTCTCACTTCATTTGGTTTTCCATTATAATAGACATATAACACAAACCTAGAAAAGGTGTGTGTGCGAACACCTGAACAACTACCATGCCTTAATGTCACAAACGTTTCTATTTCTGTCATTTCACTAAGTCTTATGAAGACAGAGTTGGTGACTGTCTTGTTTACTCTTATGTCTCCAGAACTTACAAGATGATGTAGCTCAAAGACATGCTTGGATAAATGTTTTTAAAATAGTTGATAAAAAATACATTTATCAACATTACATAGCAACTAATTTCTTGTCTAATAGGATCTAACACTCACTTAATGCTTTTTCAAATGTTTTGGTTATATGGCATAAGCATATTCAATCCCGTAGAGGTAAGGGTTAGTTTGGATTGATGAGCTTCAGGAAGGTTAGCCTTCCAATGGAAGCATGGATCCACTGAAGAACCATGGTATTTGAAGACTTAAATTATGTAACCATGCAACAGACCATGCCTTGGAAATTCAAGTAAATAATCATCTTTTACTTGGTCATACATCATACTGGAGCTAAAATGACCACATCATACAGAGAGACACCTGAAGCCCCCACATGACTGGAGATAGTGGAAGTAAATCTCATAGCTTGCTCCAGTAGTGGACTCGTGTTCCTGGATATGCTCAGGAGGGCGCTAATTGTAATAAAAGTCTTGTGCACTGCCCAAAATATGTCTGCTTTGAGCATGTCTGCCAACACTCTCCTAAACCTTGGAACACAGAAGTAAGTGGTACAAGCTGGCCATTTGCTCTTTAGTGCTATAAGCCTCAGCTTCTTGCCAGGAAAATGGCTGACAATAACAGCTTTGTATGGTAGACTGAGTGGTAAGCTAGACAATGCAAGCGGATAGTTTAATGGCTTACTTATTTAAATTTTTCATCATAATTATTTTGCATTGACATTGTTTTCTTCAAAATATTGCTTAAAATCCTGTCACAATTAATATTTGTTACTTTCTGATATATAAACACCAAGTAAATGTTATGTATGTCTTTATTGCTGTTCTCATGGCTAATGTCATATTTCTAGAAAGAGGTCTCTCTTATCTCTTTCTCTCTTTCATATATATGTTGTACACATAAACTACTACAGTTGCATCATTGCTGATATGTGACATGATTTCTGAAAACATATTTCGATTGTTTATCTTAGATAGTCTTTCAATTTTTTATTACTCTGTATCATCACACATGACCAATGCTGCTGAGTAAAAGATTTAATGCTGAAATTACAATGCAGTATGGACTTTATCTATTAGAAACATGTGCTGCTGTTATGAAACAGTTCAATCTAATCTGATTGACAATTGTAGAATTTTACCTCTAGCAAAAAAAAAAAAAAAAAAAAAAAAACAACAAACCGATTTAGAGCTCCACACATATTTCTTATAATATCCAGTATGAAAATATACCCAAGAAAAGCTCCGATCTCTACTGGCATTCCTGAACTAAGACAACACCCAAGTATCTGGGTATGCTCTAGAGAGGATCCACAAAATTTACCTTTCATTACAAAAAAAAAAACATAAAAAAAAAAAAAAAAAAAAAAAAATGAAGTTAGGAAAACTGTCAGCTACACATTGCCATGCAATTGTATTAATATTTCATATACTTAAAATATGTCTTTCAATAATTATGAGTTTTACCTTCACTAGTGTTGCATTTGCATCCTGATGTTTCTATGTTCCACACTTAAAATTTTTGGGTTTTTTTTTTTGTGTGTGTGTGTGTTTATTTGTTTGTGTGATGATTAATCCTGGGTGTCAACTTGACTGGACTAAGGAACAAATAAGAGAAAAGGATCTTCGGATTGGACCACCTCAACCCGGATGGCCCACCCCAAATGTGGGCGTTACCTTTTGCCGGCAGGCAGTATAAAGGGCCAAAGGAAGAAGGAGCTGGTCCCTTTTTTCCTGCGGCTTGCCTCTCTCTCACTGGTGAGTTTGTCTTGCTGCTGTGATCAGCCCTTCGAAATGTAAAATCCATACTCAAAACACAAGTGATCTTGGCTGGATTTCTATAGTTCCTGCCAAAAAAATAAATAAATAAATAAAATTTTCTCAGTGATTGACAGGACCAGAATCCTGGAAGTGATGTAATTATGTTTAAAAATTGGTTAAGTATTAGAGTTATAGGAAACAAAACACATATGGTATCAATTTCAGCCAAATGACCTTCCACAAACAAAAAGCAGGGGCACTTTGTAAATGGAGGATTCTCTGCTTACACTGAGATAGGTGCCGGCTAAAGACCAGAGGGAAAGTATCAAGTCCCCAGATGGATGTGTTAAAAGTATATCTTTTTATTATCAAGTTCTACAGAATTGTAGAGGATTAGAGGGGAGAATGGCTTTCAGAAAGATTGAATAATCAAAGGAAATAAAATGAAGCGAAACAACAGCCAAACCCAGAAGGACTATATTATACATATTACAGAGGTGACTGGATATAAAATCCTGGAGAATATTTACATTTGGATTTACAGATAAGCAGCAGAGAAATTAAAGTGATTCTTTTGGAAACTGATTTCTCTGAACACTGGACATAGGTCTCTTCTCCATTCTCTGTCTATTTGCAAGGTATTCAGAAGCATTCTTTGTTCCTTATTCACGTAAGTTCCTCTAAAGTGAATGGCATATCAGATTTCTCTAGGAAAAAAATATTTTCGGTTTCATTTTAAGGAAATGTGGAGCACGAACTTGATTTTGAAAACAGGGGGTCAAGGCATGTTCTGGGGTTCACTTTGTATTTATCATCCAGTATTTGCTTTCATCTCCCTGATCTCTAAGTTTTGTGTCACACACTGTTTGTTTACTAATAGAAAAAATGCAGCCTTCATTTTATCAGACTTTCAATAAAGACATAGTTTTTCATGAACAAAAAGCAAACACTTTACATGTATATTTGAATGAAAAATTAATTCTAACAGTATGGATAGTCTAATGTACAATTTTCAATTGGATAGTCTAATAAAACCAAAAGCCAGCTAAGGTCAACATATTTTTTAATATCTAGATCCATAAGATTTTAAAGGAAATTAAGTGTTTTATGTAAACTACATTCTTTGGATAGTTGTGTTGCTAATGCTTGTGAGACTTAGAAAATCTCCAAATTCATTAGTGAATATACCAACTTCCAACATTCAAACAAACCTCATCCCTATGTTATTGTGTAAAAAAAGTAATGCAAGGGCTGAAGAGATGGCTCAGTGGTTAAGAGCACCGACTGCTTTTGCGGAGGACCCGGGTTCAATTCCCAGCACCCACATGGTGGCTAAGAACCGACTTTAATTCCAGTCCAGGGGAATCTGACACCCTCTTCTGACCTCTGCAGCATTGCACGACACAAGTGCACCAACCTACATGCAGACAGTACACTCGTACAAATAAAAACTATTTTTTAAAAAAGTAATGCAAAGAGAGCAGTTAATGGCTCTTATTTAGCTTCCCATAAAATACATCTTGTGAATTAAACATTGAATCTTGTGCCAGTTACCAATAAAGAGAGTAAGAACCACCTCTGATTCTGATGTAAATAAAAAGAGTCAGCATAGTGTACATTCTCCTAGGTTTATTTGGTTGTATTTTTTCTTGAGAAAGCATCTTGCTACATATTCCAGGCTAGCCTTGAAGTTAAAATCCTCCTGCCTCAGTCTCTGGAGTACTAAGATTACAGTGAACTCAATCTTACAAAGCACTTTAGTGGAAGATGGAAACTGATTCCATTTGCTTCTAAAATGGAACAAAAGAAACAAAATACAGAGAAAGTACTCACTGTAGAGTAGCTTTACCCCATTCAGGTCTGCAAACATTTTCTTGGGTGGGTCATAATTTTTAAAGGTTATGCAGGACCGGTATGATGGCATAATTTTGGATTAGAAAAGGAATTATGTTTACATGTTTACCTTTATTTTCTGAGACTTTCAGTTAATATGAAAATGGATAGGTAAAACCGTTGACCAAATTCACTGAGCCTTCTGCTCATATTTCTAGATAATTTTTCCAGATCAAAAGAAACAAAGCATTTGTTTTCCTGGGATAAGTTCCCTACTAGAGGAGAAGGAAAAATGGGGTAAATTTAAGTATTATTTGTTCACAGCTCTTTAAGTGCTAGGTCTGAGAGTTTCTTCATCATAGACAGATGGTAACCAAGTGAATGTGCAGAGGCTGGAATAATAACAGTCAGCATTACTCCTGCAGAGCAAAATGCTATGGGTTAACCGAGTGGACTGAAGTTAAAGAAGCAAAGTCTCTGTAAGAACATTTTAGGGCACTAATGAACATATTAGGAGATATAAGGTGGGGGTGTTAAAGAGTTCAACAGAATTTCACAATGTTTAAGTACTCATGAATTGGGGAACTTCATATCAAAAACAATTCAGGAGCTCCACGGAGGGAACACAAGGAAGAGGTTTTTATAAAATGAATGTGAAAATCAAGGAAAAAAAAGATGTGTGATTAACTACAGGTACTGATGCCTTAATGGTCTAAACTTTTGGAAAACTCAACTTATATAAGTATGTCAATAGCATCTGGTTGGTGTAACTCACTAATTTTTTTTTCTTAAAAAGTAAAACAGCATTTATTTTAATTCATCAATCATTCAGCCATATTTTTAAATCAAGAAAAATTAAAGACATTTATGAAAACTAAATGGCTTTATTTCATATCTGGTTATCATCATATTTTACTTTCAAAGATAAAGAAATTAAACAATCGATTAATCCTTAAAATCTAACTTCATGGCTAGGAATGTAGCTTAGTTGGTATAAGGCCTGCTTAGCATGCGCCAAGTCATGGCTCAATCACCAGCACTGTACAAATCAGATGTGGTGGGATAAATCTGTAATCCTAGCATTGGGGAAGCTGAATCGGAAAGTTCAAGATCATTCTTGACTATCCAGTAGGCCTGAGGTCAATCTGGGATAAATGAAACCTTGTCCCAAACAAATAAAAAACACAAACAGTAACAAAAAAAAAAAAAAAAAACAAAAAAGGAAAAAAAACTAGAAAAACTCTAACTTGGAAAATGAACCAGGTACTAAAGTGAGACCTACTTACCTCAATTGGCTCCTTTTTTTGATGACAGTAAGATTTGAATCAACGAAAATTAGGGACAAATAAACTTCAAACTTCATTTCATTGGGCATGAATCTTTGTTAGATATTTTATGATTCGACTATCAATTTAAAATGCTTGGTCTGGCTTTCAAAGCCTCGACAATGTGGTTCTAACCTACATTTAAAATTTTTCTTTCTTACTGCATGAAAACGCTTCAGCCTAATGTTCGTTCCCCTATTCCTTTATCCATGCTGCATTTTACACTGTAATTCTGCCCTTCCTTGGAATATTTCATCTGACCACTGGAGGTAAAACTCCACCAGCATTTTCCTTATTTCCTTTTCTCTGTTCTTTGTGAATTCTAGACGAGATCGCACAACTGATAAAGAGTAATGCAGTCTGTGGAGTTAAAATGAGCTGGGGATGAGAGGACTCCACAAGACCCTGTTTGCGTAATAATGGACACATTTATTCTGATGCAACCAGCCCCCCCCTCCTCTCTGCCATGGGAATGAAAGAGGATCTGACTACAGAAATTATGAACAGAATCAGAGAAGAGTAGCCCGGGAAAGATGCTCACAACAGCACTTTCCTGCCTCTGCCTTTCTGCTGATTTTGAAGGTTCCCTTAGAACAAGCTTTACCCCCCTTGACTTCTGTGCTTCTTCACATTGAATCTCGACCTCTATCCCTAGCTCCAGTGCAGGTTTCCTCAAGGCCTTGTAATTATCACACTTACTATGTCCTCATATCAAACCTCCTTTTTCTTTATCACCTTCCGAATCTGTTTTTCAGTATGTATGTTTAATTTTTCAATAGCCTTGCCAAAAGACTCGTAGATTGTTGGTCTACTGATAGATAAGGAAACTGACCTCCAGAGATAAACAGTGACCTTCTGTAAAGCAACTGAAAAAGAACCAATTGACCCTGGTTTGATTCCCAGCACTCATATGGCAGATAACAACTGTCTATTATTCTAGTTTCAGCTGATCCAACACCTTTTCCTGACCTCTGCACGCTTTGCACAAGTGCACTTACACACATGCAGGTAATACATTCACACACATAAAAATATTAAATAAAATATGAATATATTTTAAACTAAATACTAGATCATTGATATTCTTTCTCATATATTATATGACTACATTTCTTAGGGGATGGGTATGTAGTTCTCTGGTAAGAGCATTTGTTTATAATGCATGCATAAGGTTCTAGGTTCAATTCTCAGTGCTCCAAAGAAAAATTAGACTTCTCTCTGGACATTATTTTCTATAATCTTTTATCCCCCTCAACTGAAGTAGTATCTTCTGGACATGACAGGACAGGGTGCTGCATTCATGAATTCATAGAAACCTGGGTGCTTGCACAAGATCAAGCTAGTCAGAATTCTATCTTGGAGCAGGAAGAGGTTCATGAGCACCTAACCATAATATAGATCTATAAAAAAAATTAATGGCTTTTTGAAGGAAAAACTGTCAGTTTTCTTTAAAAGCATGTCTCCTGGTACGTTCACCACACTGAAAGACCTCAGATCAAGAAGTATATGGACAACACAATGGCGCACACCTTTAATCCTAGCACTCGGGAGGCAGAGGCAGGCGGATCTTTGTGAGTTCAAGGCCAGCCTGGTCTACAGAGTGAGTTCCAGGACAACCGGAGCTACAGGGAGACCCTGTCTCAAAAAGACCAAATAAATAAATAAATAAATAAATAAATAAATAAATAAATAAATAAACAACTTGGTTTCAATAGTTTATTAGATTAAACTTTTAAGAGTGTTTTGCTTCTCATCCACCTGTGCCCCTTTTCTAAGCCTAGGGAACAATCTGCAGAAGAGAGGGCGTGATAGAATGTAAGGGTTTCGATTGGGGTTAATGGTGAAACTACAATAATATAGACTGGACACTCATTTGATCAACTTGATTGAACATACAAGCCCCCCCCTGCTGGATGGTGGGACCCATGAGCTGTGTGGGTTTGGGCACAACTGCTTGCAAATTGGTTTTACATGAAGGATGCTTGTACTCACAAATTATCATCTATTGTTTAAAAAAATGAAAACAAAACAAAACAAAAAAGCAGAGAAAGATGCAGAAAACTTATGGCAGAATGCACGATCTGCGATGGGTAGGGGTGGGGTGTGGGGGAAGGGAAGGGGATATATGCCTGAACTGAATTGGAAAATGATGTATGAAATACACAAAGCATCAATAAAAAAAAGAAAAAAAAGAAAAAAAAATTTAAGCTGGGTATGGTAACCCACACCTTTAATACCAGCATTGGGGCAGCAGAGGCAGGCAGAGTGCTGTGAGATTGAGACCAGCCTAGGAATATCTACACAGTGAGTCCCAAAACAGATGGGGCTAGTGAGACCTTGTTTCATTAAAAAAGAAATGGAGAGGAATTTGAGGGTGTATAGTGAGTTGTAGATAAAACTGGAAAGAGTTATGGGTGAACATGGTCAAAATACACTGTATGAAATTCTCAAAGAATTAATAAGCATCAAAAATATATTTCTTAATGGGGATAAACATATATATTTATAAATTTATATTTCATATATACAAACAAAAAACACTGGGCTTTCTGAAAAATTGAAGGCAGGAATTGGCCTTACTTTACAGCTTGTTATTGCTATCTACTGTGTTCTTGAGAGTACCTTAATATAATACTAGAATTCTGACATACACTTTTTTTTTAACTGGTCATACATCAGTGGGTTTTATTAACTTTTTAAAGTAACATTAAATTTTTCTTCCTTAGGACACAGCATAGATTCTAGCGACCCCTTGAAAAATCAATGTCTGTGCCTGGATCTCTTACAAAAAAATATTGCCCCTAACATTTTCTTCTAATGAATGATGAAAGTGGTTGCCTCTGGATCTTTAATCATCTCAAGATAAAGACACCTCTTCGTCTTGTCATTGCTGAAATCTGCATAAGAGTTATGATAACTAAAGAATCTGGTTCTACAATGGATTTATCCTCATGAAGGAAGGATAAAGTAGTCCTTATATTAAAAAAGGCAAAATAATGAATATGTAGAGATGACACACCAATTATTGAGTGCATAGTACACACTAAATACAATGTAACCTATGCTTTAAAGTTATAAAAACATGTTGTCTTGATAATGCTCAATCTCTCAGGAAAGGTGAGAAAAACTTCACAAAAAATTTTATGGTCAAATTTTCAGGTCTGTTATTTAAAGCCCCCAAATATTTCTATACCTCTGTCAGATACAGTTGCTATAAAACGTGTTGTCCTGTTTCCCTGTTTGACAATTCTAATTGGTTAAAAAGCTTCTTGGAGAGCTGGGCATGGTGGCGCACGCCTTTAATCCTAGCACTTGGGAGGCAGAGCCAGGCAGATCTCTGTGAGTTCAAGGCCAGCCTGGTCTATAGAGTGAGTTCCAGGTCAGCTGGGGCTACAGGAAGACCCTGTTTCAAAAAGACCAAAAATTAAAAAAATAAAATTAAAAATAAAATTAAAAAAGCTTCTTGGAGAAATACCACAATTCCTTCCCATAGAAACATAAAAGTTTGTACTACGAGTGCTATATTTTATATCCCTAGAGTCTATAAATCTAGTGTCAAAAAAGCAATACTGGATTTCGTGGAGATGAAGAAACATGTACTTTGCTTTGAACAGGCATACCACTGAAAGTCCTGGTTCATGATTCTTGTATTGATTCTACTTTAAATATTATTGGGCCAGAACCCAAACAGGCAAAGAAACTCTTCAAATCTGTATTGTATACAAATGTTAGAGCTTGTATAATAGCCAAAGTCTGTGGTACCTTTGCAAATGATATCATCCAAATTGGATTCCTGGGTCAAAATCATCTTTTAAATTATCTCATCTTCCTAAGGATGCATTTTATTTGTGTTATTACCATCACAATTTGAAAAAAGTATAGTGATACACTTACCTGTTCAAATACTTCCTGTCACCCCCTGAAACATGGTAACCTCTGTTTTGAATTGGTGACATCATTTTCTCATGACATTAATCTTTTATTACCTGACTCATATAAAGACCAAATTGCAAGGGATTATGGGAAAGCAGTAATAGGTATTCATACTCCAGAGAGAAAATAAGTTAAAGCTGAGAAACCCAATACAAACTATTTGCCACACATGGTGTTTAAGTTCATCAGGGTGGTCTAGTGAGAAAATTGTCTCCAATGACCATTACCCTTGAATAGCCCATTAAATCCTTTTTATAATTATGCTAAACCTTTATCAGCTCAATACTGCAAGTTTTATTTCTAATATTTAAGAACTGAGCTTATGATTATAGTCAAGAATTTTCTAATCACTAAACTATAACCATATCAGGAGACAGAATTGTGAGATACAGAAAGTGGATAAAAGCGATGTGTCCCAACCTCTGCAAGTGAAATGTCAAGAACAGTGTGTTGTTATATGCTTTTCTGGAAAACGATCAGCCTATATCGTTGCATTTCCATGTGATAAATGTATATAGAGCTCAAGTCCAGTGAACTTACTAAATGTAAATCATATGTATTTAGTACCCATTTCATACTGTGAGCATATTGTTATGCAATGTGAATGCTTTATGACTTTTGGGAGCTAACATGTGACTTGAGGAGATAACCCATGCTATGCACATTTGAAAATGAGAAAGAGCTAAGTACAAGAGGCATACGTTAGTGTTTGGAGTCCAGAGAACAGAGGAGGTTCCTTTTGGATAGAAGTTTGCATATGCCAGTCATTTTCTGCATTATAGCAAAATCCCCGAGACAACAAAAATAAATAAATGCTTACTTTTAGTTCACATATTTGCCTATTTCAGTCTGTGGTCACCTGGATCCATTATGTCTAGCTTTTAAGTGAACAGAATATCATGGCAGAAGGGGATGGTGGAGCAGAGCTCTTCATCTTTAGGTGGCCAGAAAGCAGAGACACATACAGGAAGGGGCTATGGCAAGACCGACTTAAAAAACCATATTCCTGGTGGCTTACTCTCTCCAACCAACTCTTACACATAATAGCCCTTTGATGAAGCTACAATCTCACCATCCCATAATATCTTAATACTGCCACCAACCAGAAATCAAACCATGAACACAGGTGGTATTTCATATTCAAAGCATATCCAATCTGAGATAAATAAATGAGGTGACATATGAAGATATATTTAAAGAGCTTTTCCTTCTCTGAATGTACATATCACTCCAACAGAATAGTCTCAACCTTCCTTTGTAGAATATGCTTTCCTTGACAAAACTTACTCCTTGCCTAGCTTTCTTTCCTTGTCTCTACTACTCCATGCTATGCAGCACCTACTGGTATATTGTTCAGAGATTTTATAGGGGTAAAGTAAAAGCTTCAAAGCAAATTGTGTACCACAACTTAATAAGAGCTTATAGTCAAGGAAGAGAATATTCTTAGTGTATCTGAGAGAAAGGAGAATATATATTTTTTCCATTTGAAAGAAAAAAAAGAGTGAGAAAAATGTTTCCTTGAGTGGGGATTGGGTTTAGAGGTCTTTTGGGTTTACAGGTAATAGCAACAGCATGTCCTATTGAAAGGCATCATTCTTGTATGCTGTAAAACATCTAAGGGATGGAATTTGTCACACTTTGAGATGTCACCCTCTGGTCTATAATTCTTGGCTATTTCTGCCTTGGTAAGGAACCACTTGCTAGGCCCTAGTCATGGAGTTCTATAGTCAAGGGCCTTTAAGGAAACTTGTAAACTTGCAGAAAAACAAGGCAAGTAGACGTAATCATCCAGGCTGGAACTTGCTGATCTTTGCTAGATGCACATAGCTGGGGGTGAATTTGCCAGTTTTTACGACCTGAGTCCTGGGCACTAATTAAACTCAAGAAAAATAAATATTGATTTGTGGCTCCATGAAGGGAAGCAGAATCTTTGTGAAGGCAGTTGTATACACGTAGACACAAGGAAATAAAAGTCTGATGACAGATTTATCTCAATTTGCTTCAGAGTAGTATGTGTCAGACCTGGCCACTCCATTCATTGAGCAGCTTCTCCTTTCATTTTATCTCAAACCAGTCCTCAGACATCATTTCATTTCTATAAAAATGAGTAGACTTTTATCTGCTACTGTAAAGTTTCCCTGGAGCCATTCTACTTTAATCAGGACCATAGAACAGGGAGAAAGGTCACAGCATGATTTGGATCTATAAAGTCCAGCCAGCCCAATGCACAAAGGCACTATTCCAAGTAACAACCCTGCTTGTAAAAGTGGCCGCATGATTCTGAAAGATTGTTTTGGAACTTTTAAAAAGTTTGTTGGATTTTTGGCATTTCCTTTAAAGTTAAAAACATGCCAAAACATAAGATATATTTTATTTATCATTTAGTTTTAAAAGCCAATTTATCAATCCTGTATTATAAAGTGGTTTCTTAATTCATTTGGGGGATGTTTTAGAAATACTCAAGACAGTTAAGCAATTACAAACATGGTTAATTTTGATGAAAAACTCATGTAAGAAAACTTTAAAATGAAGCACATAATTGAGACAAGTATTCTTTATGACTCCATTAAATACTGTTTGATAAACAAAATATAAAGAACATGAAGAAAACTTTCACAATACACAAAGTATTTTCATCATTCAACCAAAGTTTCTACTGTGAGATGAATTTTTAAAAAGAAATAAAGAAAACTGCCTGAAATATTTTGAGATTAGTGTCATGTCTCAGAGTTAAAGTTTTACAAACAGCTTCATCAGTAGATTCCAAAGTATTATATAGAAATGAATCTAGAGCGAACAAAAACTGTATGTCTTAGATGATATGTTAGATGAAAATAATGTGATCATCTTTATAATGAAAACATTTATTATGATAAACATGTTTTAGAGAGTCAAGAATGTTTAATAAGGGGCTGGAGAGATGGCCTAGCGGTTAAGAGCGCCGACCGCTCTTACAGAGGACCCGGGTTCGATCCCCAGCACCCACATGGCGGCCGAAAACCGTCTGAAACTCCAATTCCAGGAGAACTCCAGTTCCAGGGGAGTCCGAGACCCTCTTCTGACCTCCGCGGCATTGCACGACACGGGTGCACAAACCTGCATGCAGACAGTACATTCATACACATACAGAAAAAAAATTAAAAAAAAAAAGAATGTTTAATAAAATAAGTGAAAATGTCTTTGAGGGATATTGTTTGAAAATGCATTGATAGCTAAATAAGACAACATTTATTATAACTGTTCAAATACTCATGTTTTCCAACAAGAACTTGGTTAACATTTTTGCTATTGATTGTAAACTTATGTTTGATGTGATTTTACCTCTACAAGTATTTGTAGATAATATCTATATTTATATTTATATATTAAGAAATGCTAATGTAAAATGTGTATTGTTTATAAATATCATGACACTCTAGATGAAGACAACATAACACAGTAAAAAATAGTGGTGATGTAATTGGGAATTCTTTCCCTTTTCAAAATCTTTTAATTCCTAAAATATCATTTAAAAAATCTATCAATATAGTAGATTTCCTTTCCACTCTTCTCAGCTTCCTTATCTTAACATCTACTGTAGTCACATGAGAGTTATAGAAAGCAGAAAATTGATACATGTAAAATTGCTTAACATTCTGAAGACATGTAAAATTGCTTACCATTCTGAATATATGTGCTAAATCTCACCCACTTCTCCATTACACTTTATTGTCTTTACACGTCCAGGACAATTCTTCCTTCTTGGTATTTCATGACCTTAGCACGTGATGGTAACTAATTTTTTTTTTTTTTATAAATACCCTTCAGAGGCACGCGGGGTAGGCAGGGAGGCCTCCAGCAGGCACCAGAGGCTGGCTTGTGCCAATGCAGAGGCATCCCACCAGACATCTGGAGATGGGCAGGCCCAGTTTGAGCACACAGTATATGGCAGCAGACCCCAACAGGCACCCAAAGGCAGGCGGGTCTGGCTGGATTGTCCCAACCACAGTAAACTACAGCACCAGCAGCTTATATTTTCCATCACAGTACCAGTAGCTTGAGTGGGGTTAGGGGGGTGTCACAAGTGTGTGCCACTGGCTGTCCTTCTATCCACGCACACAGTTCCTCTCTATGGTTTTAGTGGTGGGTGGCAGGCTCCACCAAGGGCGGGCAGCAGCAAGCCTGTGGGCCAAAGACCCACCTGTGCAATGAGTATGTGCCACTGGCTGTCTGGATGTTAATCCTCTGTCGGATGTATCACTGGCAAATGTATCTCTGTCAGATGTATCACCTCCTTCTCTGTGTATTTTTTCTTCACCTATTTGATTATTTCTTTCACTGTGCAGAAGCTTTTGAGTTTAATGAGGTCCCACTTGTTGACTGTTGACTTCAACTTTTGCTCAGCTGCTCTCTGATTGAAAAAAGTCTCTTCCTGTGCTTATATCTTGAGGGTTACTGCCAATGTTTTCCTCTATCATTTTCAGAGTTTCAGGTTTCACATTTAGGTCTTTGATCCATTTGGAGTTGATTTTTGTACAGGCCGAAATGTAGAGTTTTAGTTTTATTTTTCTACAAGTAGTGATCCGGTTTTGCAAAAACCATTTGCTGAAGATGCTCTTTTTCTTCCAATGAGTCTTCTTGGCGCCTTTGTCAAATAGGAGGTGGCGGAAACTGTATGTGCTCAAGTTTGGATCATCAATTTTGTCCCATTGATCTATGGGTCAGTTATTGTGCCAGTACCAGGCTCTTTTTATGACTGCAACATAGTTTAAAGTCTGGTATAGTAATCACCCCTGCATTCCTCTTTTTGCTCAGGATTGCTTTGCCTATCCAGGGTCTTTTGTTTTTCCATTTGAACTTTAGGATTTTTTTTTTTTCTAAGTCTATGAAGAAACTCATGAGGATTTTGATTCGGATTGCATTGAATCTGTATAATACATTGAGTAGGACGGCCATTTTTATTATACTAATTATTCCAATCCAAGAGCACAGTAGATCCTTCCATCTTCAGTTGTCTTTTTCAATGTCCTTCAAGGATTATAAATTTTTGTGTTAGAGCTCTTTGGTATCTTTGGCCAGTTTTTTTCTGAGATTTTTATTTATTTATGTTTTATTCCTTCTCTAACTACTTGTTGTTGTTATACAGAAAGTCTACTGATTATTTAGGTTAATTTTGTATCCAGCCACTTTACTGAAACTAGGAGTTTTCTGGTGGAGTTTTTGGTGTCCCTTATGTAAACTATTATGTCATCTGCAAAAAGGGATAATTTGACCTTCTCTTTTCCAATTAGTACTCCTTTAATTTCCTTTTCTTGTTACATTGCTCTAGCAAGTGTTTCAAGCACTATATTGAAAAGGAGTGGAAATAAGGGGCCAGACTTGTTAGGTTCCTGAATTTAAGGGGAATGGTTCTAGTTTTTCCTCATTTAGAATGATGTCCATTGTGGGTTTGTTGTATATGGCTTTAATTAGGCTGAGGATTGTTCCCTCCAGTCCAATTCTCTCTATGACTTTAACATGAAGGCATGTTGAATTTTGTTCAAAGCCTTTTTCATATCAATTGAGATGACCATGTGGTTTTTGTCTTTCAGTTTATGTGCTTTCTGACAATTATTGATTTATGTGTGTTGAAGCATCCCTGCATCTTCGGCATAAATCCAACTTGGTCATGGTAGATGACTTTTTTGATGTGTGCCTTTATGAGGTTTGCAACTACTTTCCTGTGAATTTTTGCATCTTTGTTCATTAATGAAATGAGTCTACAGTTTGTTATTCTCTCCTTCTAGTTCATTGATTTGTTTGTCTGTGTGTTCTTTATAGTCCTTTATTTCTTTGAGTATGAAAGGGGAAACATCACAACAGATAAAGAAAAGATCCAGACAATCATATGAGAATACTTCAAAAACCTATACTCTAAGAAATTTGAAAACCTAGGAGAAATGGATGAATACCTGAAATCCTGGGATTCACCAAAGCTTAACCAAGAAGAGATCAACAGCTTAAACAGACCCATAATACTTGAGGAAATTGAAGATGTAATAAAAAGCCTCCCAACTAAAAAAAGCCCAGGCCCAGATGGTTTCACAGCAGAATTCTACAAAACATTAAAAGAGTTCTTTACAACCATTACTACTCAAACTTTTCAGAAGGATACAGAGGGAAATATCCCAAATTCCTTCTAAGAAGTCAGCATCACTCTAATACCAAAACCAGGCAAAGACACAAACAAGAAAGAAAACTATAGACCCATATCATTAATGAACATAGATGCAAAAATTCTCAACAAATTACTTGCAAATCACATACAGACCCAAATAAAAGACCATCCATCATGACCAAGTTGGATTCATACCAGAGATGTGGGAACAGTTCAACATATGTAAATCAATAAATGGGTGGAAAGACAAAAAACACATGATCATCTCAATTGATGCAGAAAAAGCTTTTGGCAAAATCCAGCATCCCTTCATGCTTAAAGTCCTAGAGGATACTGGACTGGAGGGATCATTCCTCAATGTAATCAAAGCCATATACAAGAAACCCACAGCCAACATCATCCTAAATGGAGAAAAGTTGGAAGCATTCCCCTTAAAGGCAGGAACATGGCAAGGCTGTCCACTATTGTCACTCCTCTTCAATACAGTGCTTGACATGCTTGCTAGGGCAATAAGATGAGAAAGGGAAATTAAAGGAGTACTAATCGGAAAAGAGGAAGTAAAACTATCCCTTTTTGTAGATGATATGATAGTTTACCTAAGGGATGCTAAAAACTCCACCAGAAAATTCTTAGAAATTATTAAAAAGTTTCAGTAAATTGGTAGGATACAAAATAAACCTAAAAAATCAGTAGCCTTTCTTTACACCAACAATAAGCAACTGGAGAAGGAATATAAGGAGACCTTCCCAATTATGATAGCCTCCAAAAAAAAAAATACCTAGGAATAAATCTAACCAAAGACACCAAAGTCCTCTACAATGAAAAATTTAAAACCCTGAAGAAGGAGATTGAAAATCACATCAAAAGATGGAAAGACCTCCCATGCTCACGGATTGGAAAAATTAATATAGTAAAAATGTCCATTCTACCCAAATTAATATACAGATTCGATGTAATCCCAATCAAAATCCCCATGAGCTTTTTTCACAGACTTGGAAAAAAAAATCCTTAAATTCATATGGAAAAACAAAAGACCCTGAATAGCTAAAGAAACCCCGAGTGAAAAGTGCAATACAGGGGAGATTTCTTTACCAGACTTCAAGCTATATTACACAGCTATAGTCATAAAGACAACCTGGCAATGGCAAATAAATAGACCCATTGACCAATGGAATAAAATCGAAGATTCAAACTTGAGCTCATATAACTTCAGCCACCTCATATTTTACAAAGGGGCCAAAAAAGCTCAATGGAGGAAAGATATCATCTTCAGCAAATGGTGTTCACAAAACTGGATCACCATTTGTAGAAGAACAAATTTAAAACCCTACCTCTCATCCTGTATAAAAATAAACTCCAAGAGGACCAAAGATCTCAACCTAAAACCTGAAACCCTGAAGGTAATAGAAGAAAAAGTCGGCAGCAACCTATAAGACATAGGCATAGGAAAAGACTTTCTAAATCAAACAGCAGCTGCACAGGAAATAAGGACAACAGCTGACAAGTGGGACCTCATCAAATTCAAACACTTTTGTACAGCTAAAGAAATAATTAAAGATGTGAAGAGAAAACCCACAGAGTGGGAGGAAACCTTCACCACTGATACATCTGACAGAGCATTAACATCCAGAATATGTAAACTATTTAAAAAACAAAGAAGTTAAGAAAGCAAATGACCTACTCAAAAGATGGAGTAAAGAGATGAACAGAGACTTCACCAGTAAGGAAGTAAAGATGGCTGAGAAACATCTTAAAAAGTGTTCAATACCCTGTCTCGAAAATACCAAAAAAGAAAAAAAAAAGTGTGCAATATCATTAATAAACAAGGAAATGCAAATTAAAACCACACTAAGGTATCATCTCACTCAAATAAGACTAACAAAGATCAAGAAAACAAAAGACACCAAATGCTGGAGAGGTTGTGGGGAAAGGGATACAACTATCCACTGTTGGTGGAAATGTAAACTGGTACAATGACTGTGGAAAGCAGTGTGGAGAACCCTTAAAAGACTCAAAATGATGGGGCTGAAGAGATTGCTCAGTGGTTAAGAGCTCCAACTGCTCTTGCAGAAGACCTAGGCTCGATTCCCAGCACCCACATGGCAGCTAAGAACCATCTTCAACTCCAGTTCTAAGGGAATCTGACACCCTTTTCTGACCTCCATGGCATTGCACAACACAGGTGCACCAACCTTCATGCAGACAGTACACACATACACATAAAAATAATAAATAAAATTTAAAAAAAGATGTTAAAAAGATTCAAAATGAGCCTACCACCTGACCCAGCCATACCACTCCTGGGTATATACCCACAAGATGCATCCTACCAAAAAGATACATGCACAGCTGTGTTTCTTGCAGCTCTCTTCACAATACCAAAGAGCTGGAACCAACCCAAATGCCCCTCAACTGATGACTGGAAAACAAAAATGTGATACATCTACACAATGGAGTTCTATGCAGTGGTAAAGAAAGATGACATCATGAACTTTGCAGGTAAATGGATGGAACTCAAAGCCATTATGCTAAGTGAAGTAACACAGTCCCAGAAAGAAAAAAAAGGTGAATGGTTTCCCTCATTTGTGGATGCTAACACCAAATCCCCAGTTGGTAGGCAAACTGAGCAACTTTATTATTATATTTCATTGTTTCTGAAAGCAACTGTGCTATTATAATGTGAATCTCTTAATGGGCTCTAGAATTGGCCTACCACTTGTATTCACACATTGTAATTTCCATATATGGGTGGAAGATATGTATTCATATTCTAAAAAAAGAATGTAAAGTTTTACTTCTTTTTACCTGAGTGCAACTTTACTGTTAAAATGTGAATCTGTAAATGTGTTTTGGAATTAACTTATAGTTTATTTTCAAATTTTGTAATTTTGATTTATGTGTGGAGTGTGTATATGCATACTTTGGAATAATATAAAATTAAAGGGAATAAAAAAAGAGAGAGGAAACACCTATTCAAAAAACTGACCAAAACAGTAAACTTGTACATCGAAAGGTTATAAAAGACCGAGAAAAAGATGTAAGACAGGACTTAACATGTATGACAGAATCCATGAGCTCTGGCAGGGGTGGGGGGCATGAGGGGTGATGAGGGATGGGCATGGAGGGGGAATGAGTCTAAATTTGATTAAGAAATGCATGAAATGTGCTCTATAAAAATTAAAAATATTAAATTAAATTAAAATTTTTTTAAAGGAGTAAGAAAACAAATGACTCAATCAAAAAATGGAGTAAAGAGCTGAACCGAGAGTTCACAAATGAAGAAGTAAAGTTGGCTGAGAAACATCTTAAAAAGTGTTCATGGGGCTACAGAGATGGCTCAGCAGTTAAGAGCACTGACTACTCTTACAGAGGAACTGTGTACAACTCCCAGCACCCACATGGCAGATAAGAACTGTCTTTAACTCCAGTTCCAGGAGAATCCGATGCCCTCTTCTCACCTCTGCAGCATTGCAAGACATGGGTGCACCTACCCACATGCAGGCAGTACACTCATACACATAAGTAAAAAAAAAAAAAGGGGGGGTCAACATCACTAATAATTAAGGAAATGCAAATTAAAACCATTATAAGATTTCATTGTACCCTAGTAAGTCTGGCTATAATAAAGAAAACAAATGACACCAAATGTTGGAGGGGTTATGGAGAAAAGGACACACTCATTCACTGCTGGTGGGAATGCAAGCCCGTGCAACCCCTATGGAAAGCAGTTTGGAGAACTCTCAAGCCTGGTGTGGTGCACACCTTTAATCCCAGCACTCAAGAGGCAGAGGCAGGTGGATCTCTGTAACTCTGTGAGTTCAAAGCCAGCCTGATCCACAGAACCAGCTCCAGGCCAGCTGAGACTAAAAGGGAGACCCTGTCTCAAAAGTGCCAAAAAATAAAAATAAAAATAAAAAGACTCAAAATGAACTTACCACCTGATCCAGTCATACTACTCCTGGGTATATACCCACAAGACTTGTCCAATTGCAAAGATACATGCACAGCCATGATTATTTCAGCTCTCTTCACAATAGTAAAGAGCTGGAAGCAACCAAAATGTCCCTCAACTGATGAATGGATAAAGAAAATGTGGTAAATCTATACAATGGAGTTCTGTGCAATGGTAAAGAAAGACAGCATCATGAAATTTGCAGGTAAATGGATAGAACTAGAAGCCATTATGCTAAGTGAAGTTAACAGAGTCCCAGAAAAACAATGTATGGTATCCCTCATTTGTGGATCCCAAGCGCCAATTTATTATTTGTATGGTAAAGTGATTAATTTTATTTTTCTTTTTTAGCAAATATAATACCTGCTGCTACTATTAAAAAGTACATTAAAACAAACGTCAAAATGCTGTATAATTTAGGAACATTAAAATAGTATATCTTTTTACCTGCATTAAAACTCTACTGTTAAAATATGAATCCCTGGGGCTGGAGAGATAGTTCAGCAGTTAAGAGCACCAACTGCTCTTGCAGAGGACCCGGGTTCAATTCCCAGCACCCACATGGTGGCTAAGAACCATCTTAAAAAAATTAAAAGAAAAACATCTTTAACTCCAGTTTCAGGGGAATCCGATTCCCTCTTCTGACCTCTGTGGCATTGCACGACATGGGTGCACCAACCTCTATGCAGACAGTACACTCATACACATAAAAAAAATAATAATAAATAAATAAAAATAGGAATCCCTAAACATGTTTTTTTAACTTATATTATTTTCAGACATTTTATTATGAATATATATATATATATATATATATATATATATATATATAGTTCATTCATATAATATATGCATATATATATGCAGGCAATACATCCATGTAAATAATTTTTTAAGTAATAAAAATAAAAAAGACTTGTTCAAAGAATTGACTGAAACAGTAAACTTCTGCCCACCACAGTAAACTTCTCCATTGAAAAATTTTGAAAAGATTGAGAAAAAGATGTAAGACACGTAGGGCAGAATGCATGAGCTCTGGCAGGGCTGGGGGCAAAGAAGGGGAATGGGTCTTAAGAAATGTTATATGAAATGTGCAAGTGTTCAATAAAAAAATTAAAAATACCTTTCTGTCCTGTTGATTTGAATTCTTTTTGGAGTTTGAGGTGGTGGTGGTATAACAAGAGCAATAAAGAAGTGATGTATCTTTAGAGCATTATCAAGACACATGTTCATATAATTTATTGCTGGTTATCTTAGTCCATTTTGTATTGCTGTGGTAGAATATCTTACCTGATAATAAATAGTTTTATGTCTTCGTGGTTCGGGTGCCTGGAGAGTTCAAACAGCATGGCATAGGCATATGGTGACTAGGAGAGGCTTCAGAGGTTATATGGTGAGAAGGGAAGCACGTGACTGGGGTGGGGTGGGCTTGCTAGTTATTATAACCCTCTGAAGCTGATCCACTTGGATGAAAAGCAATAATTCTTTCAGTGGACCAGTCATAATAACAATCACCTTCCATGAGGAACTACTTCGTTTTTCAAATTTTTCTTCATTCTTGAGCACTTCACATGTATATACAAAGAATTTTGTCCCACACATCCTGCACTTCCTCCTCCCATTCTCTTCTATGCCTCTGACCCCATCCCCTTCCCAATTTCATTTAACTATTCAAATTACCATTTCTATATGCATTTTCTATTTTTTCCTTTATAATTGAAGTACATTTGAGATGTTGTATGAGACTTTTAGAGGCTTCTTTTCTTGGTGCACCAATTTTAATGAATAATGTTTATGCCTTATAGGTTGTCAGCAGGATGAGCCTGTGGCTAACTTAAATTTTGCTCCTTTTCTTCTTTGCCCCTTCAATATCTTCAGAAAGCTGATGGATTCTTTATATTATCCCCCTTCCTCCTTCAAAAGCTATGAATATCAACCTCCTGCCTTTAAAGATCCACACTTTTAAGTCTCTTCCTCTATTCTGTGAGCTTATCTATTCAGACAACATTTTTAGTATTTTTATAATACTAACAAATACATAATAACTGGCATTCTAAGCTATAGGGCCCTTGATTTCTAGGGTTATAAGTTGTTAGAATCAACCAAATTTATGATTTACAATATTTTTAATGAGGGAGGAAACTCATGTGCTAATTTGTAAATCTGCATGTGGGTGGGTGATTGTGTACAATGTATCATAGAACATTATGTGACAAAATAACTTATATTGTCAAAACAGCAAGCAATTTGATTGAATTAATTCCTCACTTCATTTAAATAGGTGTTGGGTATCTTTTAGAGTATAGGTCTCTTATTAATCACAAATCTCTAGTCAAAAAGGAAGAAAAACATTTTTGCTTCTTAAAAAAGATGGATGTTGTATTTCCAGTCTTCTTTCAGTACCTAGCACTGCTCTCACACATGGTATCCACTCACCTTTCATTTGCCTTTAACGTCTTTCCACATTTACCCACCGCATTAATTGTCATAACTACACTGTGATTGAGTTGACTCCAAAGCTGCAGCAGTCGATAGGGCAACATTGGTGGTGAAATTATCAGACAGAATGCTAAAAATACAGCAGTTTCACAGCAAACAAGTGCTGTGAGCCCCAGAGCAGTAAGGCCAGGGTGAAGCATCCCCAGCTAAGAAAGGTCAGAGAGAAGCAGCGGAGAGGGAGCAGGCAGAAAGCAGCTCTGACTGGACTGGGGCAGCATTGGATACCCCATAGGAACCCTGAAGCCAGTCTGTGTCCACATCTATAGCCAGTCTTCCTTGAACTGTTTCCAATTCTATCAGGTAGTTATTTTGAGACTCTGGGGTTAAAAAGTTTTCACCTTGCTTGTTTACTTTACTCAACTGGATGAGTACTATGTAACTTTTAGTACTAGAAAAAAGATCCCATTTTGCCTAGGATGTTGCTATGTTGTACCTGTTTTTTTTTTTTTTTTTTTTTTTTGGTCTTTCGGTACAGGGTCTCCCTGTAGCCCCAGCTGTCCTGGAACTCACTTTGTGGACCAGGGTGGCCTCAGACTCACTGTATGGCAGAGGCTGGCCTCCTCTACCTCCCAAGTGCTAGGATTAAAGGCGTGCACCACCATGCCCGGCTGTACTTTTTGATTCGAGCATACTTAATAATAGCTCTTACCTTGGCTCTCAGGTCCTAGTTTTAGCAATTAATTATGTTGTCAACTTGCCTAAGAGAAAGATCTTAAGTCTTCTTAAATTTCCATAATAATGATTTTATTGATTGTCAATGTTTGCCAATGGTTATTTATAATTAACAAAAAGCCATTGATCCAGGTATGGTGCCATACACATGCAAATTTAAGGCCAACTTGGTATACATAGTGTGTTCTAGTCCAGCCAAAGTTGTTTACCTATTCTGTCTCAAAAAAGAAAATAGAAACAAAACAAAACAAAATGAATGAACAGAAGTCATTAGAAAGATGGCAGGCTAGCACACTTAGTCATGCCAATGTTAGTATACAAACCAAATGTAAATAATTATTGAACTAGATGGTGAAAGGAAGTAGACAAATGGGCAATTGTAGCCTGATAATGAATTCTACCTCAGCACATTAGTAATATTAATAAGAGAGAAGATGCCAGTTTCTCAGTGTATTAGTTTAAGTGCCTAAGAGAAGTATCATTTCACTGATTACAACCTAATTTTTTTCAAAATACTTTATTATTTCTGAAATCAGAATTTTACAACTGATATGGTTTAAAGAGCTTATATAAAATAATGAGTAATATATTATACATGTCTAATCTCACTTTCTCTTCCAAAAGCCACAACTATTCCATTAGGACATTTATCCTGGGGCTTACAAGTCAGAAAAAAATGTCTAGGAACTGATTTTTCTCCAGAGCCACCTTAGTATGTAGCTCTGGAATGAATTCACATATCAGTATGGGAGATAGAATTAGCTCCTATGTTCTGTATCCCAATCCCAGAACCTGTGGATATGTATGCCACAGAAGGTTATAGATGTGTTATTAAATTATTTGTTAGTGATCTGAGGTATGGAAGTTATGTGGGATGAGGGATGGACTCAATACAATATAAGCACCCTAATAACTGGAAGTAGAAATAAACCAGTTTGATAAAAAATGAGGACTGGACTCAGTATGGTTGGCTTTGAGACAGCAAGAAGACCATAGGCGAAGGGGTCTAGGCATCCTAGAAGCTGAAAAAGTGATAAAAGGTCTTCTTTTCTGGAACATTCACAAAGGAACATTGTCCTGCCAACATCTTGATTTTATCCCACTGAGAACTCTGTTAGACTCCTGATCTAGATAACTTAAAATAATTAAGCTTAAATTGTTTCAAGCCACTAAATTTATATTTGGGGACAGTGCCATAGACAAGTGTTTCCTTTTCTGACCTGCTCAAAATTCATTTAAAGATTTATCATTGTATTGGAAGTCCAGCATTTTCAATTTGGCTTACAGGTACTATGTGATGGACTGAGTTCCTGCCTAGTCTTTCTCCCAATTTCTGCCCTTGACTTAGATACCAGCCTTCTTGAATGCCCATGAGACCCACTTCTTCCCTTTACTACAGCTTTTGTATTTCTTTTTTTTTTTTTTTTTTTTTTGGTATTTTTGAGACAGGATCTCCCTGTAGCCCCAGCTGACCTGGAACTCACTCTGTGGACCAGGCTGGCCTTGAACTCACAAAGATCCGCCTGCCTCTGCCTCCCGAGTGCCAGGATTAAAGGCGTGCACACCACGCCCGGCTATAGCTTTTGCATTTCTAAATTCCTCTTCACTGAGTATTCTTTCCCCTTCTTCTCCTAAACAACTCCTTTCCCTGTGTTCAAGTTCTGGTTTAATATACTTTTTCTTTTTTATTTTATTATATTTTTGTTTTTTTCTATGGGTGTTGCTGCTCTGTGTGTGGTGTGTGTGTGTGTGTGTGTGTGTGGTGGTGTGGTGTGTGTCTGTGTCTGTGTCTGTGTGTAGCTAAGGATGCCAGAAGAGGATGATATCCAGTCCCCTGAAGCTGCAACTACAGGTGGTTGTGAGCTACCCAACATGTGTTTGTCTGGGGAACGCAACGGCTATTCACTGGAAAAACTGTGAGCACTTTTAACCACTCAGCCATCTCTCTAGCCCAATATTTTTGTTTCAATTTTAAGAAAGACTATCAGGCTTCTAAGCATTTCATTAGAGCTTGATGAAATTTGAGTAAATAATCATGTGAGGTTATTATGATGTTGTTTATATTATGTCTGTCCCCTTTAGCAAAGTCAATTCTATGTGTGTTAACATGCACAATTATTTTGTTAATCTCTATGAACTAAAAATAAGTTCATGGCCTGTTTCAAAATACATGTTGAGTGAAGACAAATCTGTGAGACACTGATAGATGAGAGAAGCCTGAGGCCTGAAGGAAACGTAATGTGTTTAAGATTACAACCTAATCAGGGACAGACACTGGTATTCAAATTAAAGTATTTTAGATTTCCATATTTGAACAAATATCACAAACTCTTTTCCATAATTTGAAAATTAATATCTGGATATAATCTATAATTTTTTGTTGTACCTTGAAGTACATTGAAGGAATTAAAGATATAAGCAAAGAATGTACTAAAATAAGGTATGTTTGAATGAAGGAGGGGGCATGAAGCACTATGAAAAAAAATAGTACTCAACCTTGATGGAGGTTGGAATTTTAATTAAGGGGAAACTAATGTTGATTAAACTTCTGATGATTTCTCTGATTCCAAGATGCCTCTCAGTATAGACAATGACATCAGTAATGAATTGGCCTGACTTGAAGGCCCTGTGCCCTACTGTGATTTTATTAAATGCTACTGGGAAAGTTAATTTCCCTTAAGTTATTCAACTTCAGTTCCAGTCCCTGAAAACAAAGTTATTCTACCTAACCACTAATAAATGGGTTGAATGTTAAATAGTACTTTAATTTTGTTTCATTAATGTTCATTAAACAACTAAAAAAGGAAGGAAGTTGATTATGTCAAGCTCACAATTTTTAATTAAAATGGAAAGAGGCAGGAGCTCCTAATTTGCAAACACGAAGCTTCAGACAGCAAACAGATAAAGTTTACTGTGCACGTCCCAGGGGAACAAAATATTTAGCAGTTAATTAAAATTTTAGTGGCTTTAAAGGCCCTGCTTTAGACACAAATAGCTATATTGTTCCATTCTATAAACTTCCAAAGTGTATGGAAAGTGTCCTCTACCAAGTCCTAAATATGGATATTGCATTTTGTTATTGTTCATACGTTTGAATGCTGTATAAAGGCAGCTCTTCACAGCAGAAATTCTGACTTGGAATCAGATGATGCATTTCTTTGAATTTTGAATTTTGAGCTGAGTTTTATCTGGTTCACACTGTGATTTGGAACATGTGACCTTTAACAGCCCTGGGTTTCCTGACCTGTAGTACTTGCTCTAGAAAAAGCTATATGTGTTATATTATTCAATTTCTTTTATTTGATCATTTGTATACTCTGACAATAGACGTTCATTATTGCATCAGAACAGGTTCTTCAATGGAAGCTTATTCGATATCAGAGAAGAAACCTGATAAATATCATTCTGCTCTTTGGAGAATTTAATTTGAATTCTGGGTAGCAGCTTGTCACCCCAAAGGCTTCTGAAAACCAAATGGAATATGAAACCTTATCAATTTCTTCTAACAAAGGAAAGTTAGACACATCACAGTTCCCCTCAAAGTAAATACTACACAGAACAGAGCAGGTAAAAGTTAACCTTATATTATAGATGTGTTCAGGGGGTAAATGTACATCTGAGGCTATTTCCAAGGACTTGGAGATCTTAGCATTTAAGAAGGTTTGGCAAGGAGCTTAAAAATGCAAATATATCAGGGTTAGTGAGATGGCTCAGCGGTTAAGAGTGCCAACTGCTCTTGCAGAGGACCCGGGTTCGATTCACAGCACCCACATGGCGGCTAAGAACCATCTTTAACTCCAGTTCTAGGGGAATCTGATGCCCTCTTCTGACCTCCACGGCATTGCATGACAGGGGTGCACCAACCTACATGCAAACAGTACACTCATACACATAAAATAATAATAATAAATTTAAAATGCAAATATATCATAAAGCAATTTTTACTTTTATTTTTCAAGATATCATCTGTGCCTGGGAAGAATAGAATATTAAATAGCGTGCTGCATATGCCCACACTCACCATTCATCCTTGCCCTAGTTTATTTCAGGGTACTATTTCCTCCTTTCTTTCTCTGTCTTCCTTCTGTTCCTTTCCTTCTTTTTTTTTTTTTTTTCAGATACAGGCATATATTCTCCACTTCATTTGGCAATATTTACCCCCCATAACCCCTACACGACGCATCCCAGATCATGAGCATTCTGCTCATATACGGCAGTCCCGCTGCATCACCTTTCTCCTTAGATTTTTTTATTGGGTTTTTTTTTTTCAATCATTTTCATAGGCTATAAGTGATCCAAATGAGTAACAAAGCATCCATCGTTGAAAAACTAATTGCAGGCTGTTGTGCAAAACCCCCACAAGTCCCCCACCATGCATTGGGTGGGGTGGTGACAGCGCTTGTTTGTTCAATCAAGTTCGATCAACTGAGTGTCCAGACTATCATTGTCGTATTTCATTTTCATTTCACCCAATCGCAGCCCTTACATTCTACCACGACCCCTCTTCCGCAGATTGTCCCTAGGCTTAGAAAAGGGGCACAGGTGGATGAGAAGTAAACAGTCCACTCTCTCTGGAGCTGTTGACTTTGGACTCTGGTCAATTCTGGCTTTTCTTTCATGGGCTGACAGTTTGTCCAGGAGTAACCTATTTATTAAAGTACAAGAATGAGTTATTTTTTAGAAGGAAAGGAACAGGGACTGGAGAGATGGCCTAGCGGTTTAAGAGCACCGACGCTCTTGCAGAGGACCTGGGTTCGATCCCCAGCACCCACATGGCGGCTAAGAACCGTCTGTGACAATCCAATTCCAGGAGAACTCCAGTCCAGGAGGAATCCCAGTTCCTGCTTCAACCTCTCGTTGGCATTGCACGACATGGGTTGACAGCCTGCATTGTAGAAAGTACATTCATACACATACCAGAAATAAATATAAATTTNTGGCTGGTCTTGAAGCCTTAATCCTTCCTGCCTCCGCCTCCCTCTTGAGTGATGAGATTACAGGTAGTGCCTCCCTTGCTTGGCCCCACTAGTGCAACGTTCTTCAAAAAAATTGTGAGTTGATTATATTTTGACATTCCTGTGAATGTTGAACTTGGTCAACCAGGCCCCCAAATTCTCCTAGCCCTATGCTACCAACCACTGAGTTCTTTCAGGTATCACTTGGGCTCTTAGAGTCCTCCTTTTCTGTTTCAACCTCTCCGTGGGGACAATCACCTTGGCTTGCCTTGGCAGAGTAGTTAGTAGACTGATGGCCTAATGCCAGTGAAAGCCATTGGAGCCTTGTAAAGCACTGTGTTAGCGTAAGCAGTGCGGCGTTATCATCTACGGGAACTGCCATCAGCTCCAATTATTTCAGTTTGTGGCAATGGGTTTGGAGTTTTTTTTTTTTAATTTAATTTTTATTAATGCTTTGTGCATTTCATTACATCATTTTCCAATTCAGATCAGGCATATTTCCCTTTCCCTTCCCCCCCACCCCACCCCATCCCAGATCATGCATTCTGCCATAACTGTCCTGCATCTTCTCTCAGTTTTGTTTTTTTTTTTCAATGCATTTTTAGCTATTAAGTGATAATCCTCATATGAGTAACAAAAATCCTTACGTGAAAAAACAATCTGCAGGCATGTTGTGCATAAACCCCCACAGTCCCCCCCCACATGCATTGGGGGGGCACGGGTGACAGGTGTTTGTTCAATCAAGTTCGATCAATGAGTGTCCCAGACTACATCACTGTCGTATTCCTATCCATTCTACCCCAATCGCAGCCCTTACATTCTCCACGACCCCTCTTCCGCCGATTTCCCTAGGCTTAGAAAAGGGGCACAGGTGCGATGAGAGTAAAACGTCCACTCTCTCTGGAGCTTTGTACTTGGACTCTGGTCAATTCTGGCGTTTCCTTTCATGGGCTGACAGTTGTCCAGGCAGTAACCTTTTATTAAAGTACAAGAATGAGTTATTTTTTAGAAGGAAAGGAACAGGGACTGGGAGGGCCTAGCGGTTATAGAGCACCGACGCTCTTGCAGAGGACCTGGGTTCGATCCCCAGCACCCACATGGCGGCTAAGAACCGTCTGTGACTCCAATTCCAGGAGAACTCCAGTCCAGGAATCCGAGACCCTCTTCTGACCTCCGTTGGCATTGCACGACATGGTTTCACAGACCTGCATGCAGAAAAAAAAAGTACACAAAAAAAAATTAAATAAATTAAAAAAAAAAAAAAAAAGAAGGACAAAGGAACAGAAGGAAGAACAGAGAAAGAAAGGAGGAAATATAGTACCCTGAAATAAACTAGGGCAAGGATGAATGGTGAGTGTGGGCATATGCAGCACGCTATTATATTCTATTCTTCCCAGGCACAGATGATATCTTGAAAAAATAAAAGATAAAATTGCTTTATATATATTTGCATTTTTAATTATTATTATTATTATTAAAAAATGTACTGTTTGCATGTAGGTGGTGCACCCCACCTGTCATGCAATGCCGTGAGGTCAGAAGAGGGGTCAGAATTCCCCTAGAACTGGAGTTAAAGATGGTTCATTAGCCGCCATGTGGGCTGCTGTGATCAACCCGGGTCCTCTGCACAGAGCAGTTGGCACTCTTAACCGCTGAGCCATCTCACTAAACCTGATATATATTGCATTTTAAGCTCTTGCCAAACCTTCTTAAATCGCTAAGATCCCAAGTCCTTTGGAATAGCCCTCAGATGTACATTTACCCCCCCTCCTGAACAACATCTATTAAGATAAGGTTCAATCTTTTACCTGCTCTTGTCTGTTTTTAGTATTTACTTTGAGGGGAACTGTGATGTGTCTAACTTTCCTTTGTTAGAAGAAATTGATAAGGTTTCATATTCCATTTGGTTTTCAGAAGCCTTTGAGGTGACAAGCTGCTCCCACCCATGAATTCAATTAAACTCTCCAAGAGCAACGAATGATATTATCAGGTTTCCTTCTCATGAATCGAATAACCGCTCGTTCACCATTGAAGCCACCAGAACCTGTTCTGATGCAATACCTGAACGTCTATTGTCCAGAGTGATACAACCCCTCCATTGATCTACATTATAAAAGAAATTTGAATTATCTATATCTAAACATTCCACTAGCTTTTTCTACGAGCAAGTACTATTCCAGGTCAGGAAACCAGGGCCTTCGTTACAGCGTCACATGTTCCAAATAAACACAGTGTTGAACCAGATAAAACTCAGCTCAAATTACAATAATTAATAGCATTTTAATGCCTCATCTGATTCCAAGTCAGAATTTCTGCTGTGAAGAGCTGCCTTTATACAGCATTCAAACGTCCCTTCATTTGAACATATAACATATTTAATGCAATCCATATTTAGGATCTTGGTAGAGGACACTTTCCATACATTTTTGGAATAGTGTTTTTTTTTTTATAGAATGGCACAAATTAAAGCTATTTGTCTGTCTAAAGAAGGGCCTTTAATAGCCAACTAAATAATTTTTAATTCATTGCTAATAATATTTTGTTCCCCTGGGACGTTTGCCACATAAACTTTATTTCTGTTTGCTTGTCTGAAGCTTCGTGTTTGCAAATTAGGATGCTCCTGCCTCTTCCGATTTTTAATTAATCCTAAATTGTGAGCTTGACACATAATAACTTCTTACTTTGTGTTAGTTCTGGTTTTATTGGACAATATATGAAACAAAATTAAAGTACTATTTAACATTCAACCCATTTATTAGTGGTTAGGTAGAATAACTTTGTTTTCAGGGACTGGAACTGAAGTTGAATAACTTAAGGGAAATTAACTTTCCCAGTAGCATTTAATAAAATCACAGTAGGGCACAGGGCCTTCAAGTCAGGCCAATTCATTACTGATGTCATTGTCTATACTGAGAGGCATCTTGGAATCAGAGAAATCATCAGAAGTTTAATCAACATTAGTTTCCCCTTAATTAAAATTCCAACCTCCATCAAGGTTGAGTACTATTTTTTTTCATAGTGCTTCATGCCCACCTCCTTTCATTTTCATAACATATCACATCTTATTTTAGAACATCTTGTCTTTTGCCCTATATCTTTATCCTCCCTTTGTCTCTTATCAGGTACAACAAAAATATTTTATAGAGTTATATTCCATGATGTATTATATTTCAAATCTTATGGAACCATGCGTTTGTTTTTGATCTTTTGTTTCACCCCATCTGGACATCTAACATACTTAACTTCCGGCCCTTATACCAGTGTAGGTCCTTATTGCTGTAGGTCCGTAATCTTGTTATATACCTTACCAGTACGTGGTCCCTTTTCGGCTGAACGGATTTTCATTCCTCAATTATTCAGTGTCTCACAGGATTTGTCTTCACAACATGTATTTTCGAAACAGGCCATGAACTATTTTTAGTTATAGAGATTATACTAAAAATAATTTTTTGTGCCACTGTTAATCACACCATCGACAATTTGTTGTTTATTTTGCTAAAGGCGGCCAAAGATCTATATTTTAAATCAACATCATAATATACTCAATGATTATTTTACTCAAATTCCTCAAGGCCTCAATGAAATTCGCTTATAAGCTTTCTGATAGTCTGTCTAAAATTTGATAATTCCAACTATATAGTGGGCTAGATTGAGACCTGGCTTTCCTGAGTTTGGTTTAATTAACTCGTGCTCACAAGTTTTTCCAGTGATATAGCCGTGGGTTCCCCAGACAAATTTTCACCACCATGCTGGGTCCTAGCTCACATCCACCCACCTGCTTAGTTGCCAGATCAGGGTGCCCATGTATATTCTATCTCCTTTCTGGCATCCTTAGCTCTACCCAAGCCACAAGTACACAGGACACAGATCCATACTAGGGGACCACACACACACACACTACGGCAAGCACAACCTATATAGATATCACAAAACCAAAAATATAATAAAATAAAAAAGAAAACAGTCTATTCATACCCGAACTTGAACAATAGGTTAAAGGATGTTGTTTTAGGAGAAGAAGGGGGGGAAATGTGATCTCCTACTAAGTTGAATGAGGATATTTAGTAATGCACATTAGCCCCCCTATAGTTTTCGGCGTTTGGTGTGGCATCGCCTTTATATCCTGGCACTCTGGGACCCATTCCTTCCCTTTTGCCCCCCCCCCCCCGGGTCCACGGCCAGATGCCGACCGGCTGCGATTTATTTTGTGTCCCCCTCCACCGCCAAGAGCGCATCTTGTGATGTTATTGTTAAAGGCACCAGCCCCCTGGTCCCCCCACCAGTAGTGAGTTCCAGGTTCAGCTCGGGGTACGGGGAGATCCTGTCTTTCAAAAAGACCAAAAAAAATAAAAAAAAAATCAAGACTAATAACTCACAAAAGCTGTCACGTAAACGTGTACTTAGATATTTGCTTCGGAAGTGTTGTTTTATCCATGGGCATTTCAGAGGCCCTCCGGTATCTGAAGTACCAGGGCACAGAAGCATTGGACGTAAAGCACTAGGCAGGACAACTTCATAGTCCCTCACACTGTACACCTGTCCTAAGCCAACTTCTGAAAATGATGGCCTTCCAATCAATGTATAAATCTTTAAATGAATTGCTTGAGCAGGTCACTTTGAGAAGGAAAACATTTGTCTTATGGCACTGTCCAAATATACTTTAGTGGCTTGAAACAATTTAAGCTTAATTATTTAATTTATCGATCAGGCGTCTAACAGCGTTTCTCAGTGGGATAAATTATTCAATGATTTGTTGTGCAGTTTTTGGACAACGTTCTCTTTGTTTGAATGTTCCATGGTTATAAAGAAGACCTGTTATCACCTGTTGTCAGCTTCCTTAGTTTTTCCATGCCTGGACCCTTTAGCCTATTGCGTCTTCTTTCGCTGTCTAATAAGCTCAAACTTTCTATCTTACTGAGTCCAGTCCCTCATTTTTATTCAAACTGGTTTTATTTTCTTATCTTCCAGTTATTACGGGATGCTATATTGTTTGAGTTCACCATCCCTCATCCCACACCCTAACCCTTCCATACTAAGTTATTAACCCTGAACAATTATATTAATTATTCTTACACATCACTATTTTTTTATTTAATTAATTTATGTTTTGGTTCCCATACATCTACCTTCCCACAGGTTCTGGGATTGCCGGATATAGAAAATATTAGGAGCTAACTGCTCTCGCATATCTGGATATCGCTGACTTCCATTAAGATGCTACATACTATTTTCGGTGGTCTTGTTTGAGTAAAAATTAAGTTCCTAGATAATTTTTTGTATGTACTTGCTATAGCACCCACGGATTTTAACTATGGTTTCCTTTTTCCCTCTAATGGAATCTAGTTGGTGGCTTTTGCTGAATTTTTGTAGAAAGCTGACCGATTAGACATGTATAAGTATCTTTTATCTACTCCCATGCTACTTTTATATACGCCTCTTAAAACCATTATCAGTTTGCTCAAATTTGATCTCAGAAATAATATATTTTATGTATTTTGCAATTTTTTATAAAACATGTATGCTGGTCAATTCAAGTGAACTGATAATTCTCTTAGGCACTTAAATACCATACACCCTCGACAACTGGATCTGCTCTCGCCTTTTACTTCACCCCATCCTATTACTAAGTTGCTGCACCGGCTCTAGAACTTCTATTTATCAGGCTACAAATTGTCCATTTTTGCCTCCTTATTCTACCTTCACCACTTCACTAGTTCATAATTAATTTACATTGGTTTTGTTGATTACATCATTGGCATGACTAATGGTGCCCTAGCCTGCCATCATTTCTTCTAATGACTTCCGCACTCATTTTCATTTTGTTTGTTTTGTTTTTATTTCTTTTTTCCTTTGCGACCACGACTAGGTACAATAATCTTGGGCCTCCGGACTTAGAACACCATCTTCATGCTTTGTTATAACCTCCAAGTTTGGTCTCCTTTTAAATTTGCTTAGTGTCTTGTGTTATCTGTTGCTAACTCCATTACTGGAATCTTTTTTATCAATGGCTTTTGTTTAATTATACATAATCCAACTGGCAAATCCATTGACAACTTCATAAAATCCATTATTACTGGAAATTTAAGAAGACTAACGATCTTTATCTTAGCAAGTTGACCTAACATACCCTAATTGTTTAAAAACTACGGGATTTCACTGTCTTAGGAGGCACCAAGGCCCACCCCCCCCCTTAAGATGCTATCCTATTGCAAAGGCTCATGCTCGAATCAACACACACCAGCTACGCCTCCGGGGCATTTCATTTGGCTGGTGCATCGTCCACTTTTAATCCCTAGAACTTGTGGATTTGGTACGAGGCCCTAGGTGGAGCTGTGTGAGTGCAAGGCCAGCTTGGTGTACAAGGTGAGTTTCCAGGACACTTTGCTCTGCGTCGGCTTACACGGGAGATCCCTTTTTTGTCGCGAAAAAAGACCAAAAAAAACAAAAAATAAACACAAAAATAAAAAACAGGCGTACACAAACCATAGCAAAAATTCCTCGGCCAAAAGGGAATCTTTTCTCTAGTATAAAATGTCGCAATAGTACTCACCAGTTTGCCTGTAAAGCCTAACACAAAGCACAAGGCTTGATATTACACCTTGTTAATCCCCAGAGTCCCTTTTTCTTTCTCAAAATTAATACCTGAGCTTAGACATTGGATATAATATAAATCCGTTTCAAGGAAGCCCTGGCTATTCTCCCAGCATTGCTGGACATTTCAGATGGCTTTCCAGCGTTCCTATGGGGTATCCATGCTGCCCCCTAGTCCAGACAGAGCTTGCTTTTTGATGCTCCCTCTCCCCGCTGCTTCCTCTGACCTTTTCTCCTCGCCGGCGTGTATCTTTTCTGACTTCACCTATCTGGCCTTACTCTATGGGCTTCCCAGCCACCACTTGTTTGTGTGAAACACTGCTGTATCTTTTCTATTCTGTTCTTGTATAATTTCACATACCCCCATATGTTCTTTTTTTTTCCTCTCGACTGCCTGCAGCCTACTCGCTTTGGCGTCCATACCTAAATTCACAGTGTAGCCCTTTTCTATGACAATTTTTTATAGCGCGGTGCCTCGGTCATGTGGCAAAGATCCCCCCTTCTCGTTACAAGGCCAAATTGACTAATGGTTGCGTGCCCGAGCCACCATGTGTGCTGAGCAGTTGTAGTGCTAGGTACCGAAAGAAGGATCTGAAATACACACCACTCCATCTTTAAGATCTAGCCAATAAATGTTCTTCTCCTTTTTGACTTCGTATCCGGATTTGTGTATTAATTTATAGCCCGGGCCTCTATATTCTCATATACGCGACCCAACACCTATTTATCAGAAGTCCTCGAGGCCTAGGAATTTATTCCCTCAAATGCTCTGCTGTGTTTGATCACTATTAATTTATTTTGTACCTAATGTTCTTCTATGAGACATTGCAACTATCTACCCTTACCCTCACTATCGTTTCACGATTTACAATTATGCTACCATGGAGTTTCCTTCTCCCCCATAAATAATCTTTGTCAATCATTAAATTTCTTGGTTGATTTATCAACTTCCCTTCACAACATCCTCATCGAAATCTAATTTGGTGCCCTATAGCTTAGACTGCCAGTTGTATATGTACTTCGTTGTATTTTTTAAATTACAAAATACTAAAAAACGTTTCTTTTTTGTCTGAATGTTTATGATTTACGCTTTCACATTCTTCGTAATATGTTAGGTAAGCGATCTTACACCAGTGTGGAATGCTTTAACGGTCTAGGAGGCTTTCGATGATTCCTATATCTCTTGATAGGATGGATTTTGGTATAGGTTGGGCTACTCTATTAACAGAATCCCATTCAGTTTCATGAAGCTATGATATGGGGCAAACGAAGAAAAGGAGCCATAATATTTCTGAAGTTTAGCAACAGGTTTGCCCACTCTTTTGCTGATTATTACCTATTTAGCTGCAGTTAATAAATTTTATTATTCATTTAAATTGTGCCACCCACGAAAGACCACGGCCTCTAATATAGGCTCATTTATCAAACATTCTCAAATGTAATTCAAATTATAAATAGAAAAAATAATTAGTAAAATTTTGATTATAGAACTGGCTACATTTGACTAATTGTTTTTAATACTCTGAAATTGGGACACGTGGGTGGTCTGTGTGTTTCCACCGAGGCATAGAAGAGCATGGGACGGGTAGGAAGTGCCAAGTTTTGACTTGGTGTGTGGATTCCCTTACTTAAAATTTTTGTCAACATGTGAAGTGCTCAAGCAATGAATGAACAATTTGAAAAAGCTACAGTTTTCGTTGCCCTCATGGAAGGTGGGTCGATTTTGTAGTTATGATCTGGTCTCACCATGATACACCGATATCTTCTTTTCATCCATTGTTGTCTGACTCCGCTTCCTTTCCTGCGTTGGTTTTTTTTCTTTATAATAAACTGTAGGTTAAGCCCACCCACCCCGTCACCGTCCTTCCTTCCCCTTCTCCACCCTAATATCACCTCTCGAATAAACTAAAAACTCGCCCTCTCCTAGTAAACCCACTTGCTCCTATGTACTGCTTGCTTTTTTTTTGATAACTTCTTCCAGCACCCCCGAACCACGCAATTGACATAAAACTTATTTCTTATCAGGTAATCAGACTATTCCTACCCACAGCAATACCCAAAATGACTAACGATATTACCAGCACTTTTATAAATTAGCTCTGAAATCATTGTGTTCTGATACGATTGCTCTAAATGATATAATCATTCCTTTCATGTTACTTGCTCTGTGTTTATTTACCACCCACCTCAAACTCCATACAGAATTCAATTTTTATCTCCAACAGGACTAGAAAGGTACTTTTTATATCTTTTTATTGAACACTTGCACATTTCATATAACATTTTCTTAAGACCATTCCCCCTGTCTTTGCCCCAGTTCCTTATGCCATGACTGTCATGCATTCTTTGCTCCTACTTTACTCCACGTTGTTCTTACATCCGTTCTCAATCTTTGGTCAAAATTTTCAAATGGAGACCGTTTTACTGTGGTGGGTCTTAGAAAGTCTTAACTGTTGTTCTAGTCAATTCTTTTGAAAACAAGCCTTTATTGTTGTTGGGTCCTAACCTTTTGGCGAAATTTTAAACCCTTGTCTCCCATAATATGCCTATCATATACTTGACTTTTATCTATTTATACTATTTTTCAACTCTATCTCATATATTTTATATTATATTATAATAAATCACACTCTGTTGAAAATAAGCTATAGGTTAAGTACAAAACATGTTTAGGTTTTGCATTTTCTATTCTTTAGTTTTGTATTTTGTTATTTCTTTATTTTTTTTTTAGTGCTGTATGAGTGACTGTGATGCATGAGGTGGGGTGGTTCTTGGCACCACCTTTGTTTAGTCTCGCATATGGCCCACCATGCGTCGTTTGGGTCTCGACAGATTTCGCGGGATATTCGGACTGCCCTATGGATCTTGTTGAAATTTGGGAACTACTGGAGTGTAAATGAGGGCTTTTTTTCTTGGGTGATTATGGTGGTGCAAGATTTTTTTCGTTGTCTCGGCTTATTGTCCACTTAACATGCTCTTTTCTTCTTTCTCCTTCCTTCTGTCTCTCCTGGGGGGGCGGGTAATGGGTACAAACTAACCCCGGTCGCCTTTTTTATTGGTGTTTGTATTTCTTGCTTGTCCTTATAGAGCTCACGTTGTGCGTTTTGTTTTCGACCGGTCTTTGGGTTTAACTATTGCTTCCTTTCCGATCCCCGCAGGGCGCCACCGTTTCATATGTTACCAGTCTACGTTTGTTCATTCGCAGGTAAAGTATATACATTGTTAATGTTGAATTTATATCATGCATTTTGCACGTCTTTGTTTTGAATCTTTGGATCACGGTTTCAATAGGTAGCCCCATTATTGTCAGCACTCATTATATGTTCTGCTTTAAACAACAGTTAAAAATGCAATATTATATCATTCCTTCTACCATACTAATATAATAATCCCTACTTCTTTCTGGCGCCCTCCTGCGGTATCACACATATTCTCTTCATTTGAGCCAGGCCTACATAGTGAGAACCCATCTCAACAAATACAAAGTGATTCAGCAAGATGTTTCATTGGGTAAAGGTACTTGCTGCCAAGCCTGATGACCTGGGTTCAATTACCAGAGCTTAGATGGTGGAAGGAGAGAGTTGATTCCCCAAAGCTGTCCTCTGACCTCCACATGCCCATAGCACACACTCACTCATGTAAAAATAAATTCATGAGGGCCTGGAGAGATAGCCTAGCGGTTAAGAGCACTGACCGCTCTTGCAGAGGACCCGGGTTCGATCCCAGCACCCACATGGCAGCTGAGAACCGTCTGAAACTCCAATTCCAGGAGAACTCCAGTTCCAGGGGAATCCGACACCCTCTTCTGACCTCCGCGGCATTGCACGACACGGGTGCACAAACTTGTATGCAGACAGTACATTCATACACATACAGAAATAAATAAAATTAATAAAAAAATTAAAAAAATAAATTCATGAAAATATAATAATAAAAAGTAAAAAATAAAATAAAATAAAAAAAACAAAAAATAAATATTTTTTCCAACTTCTCTTCCGGATATGTATTAAAGTACATGTGTATACATAATACTGTTAACACATGCTTTTAATTTTCATAAATGGTGCTATAAATTGTATGCTTACTGCCATTTCTAATTTACCATATCTGTGGGCTGTAGTCTATGTACAGTATATAAATCAGACTCTTTGCTTGTGATTCTGCACAGTATTTTATTATATCCACACACAGTACATTACATTTCACTGAATAATTCCCTTGAGAATAAAAATACAGGTTGTTTTTAGCAATAGACTTTCATTATCAACAAATGTTATTATACATTTTCTACAATTCTCTTATTAATTTATGAGAGATTTATCTTGATATAAGTTTTGGAATTGGATTTCATGGCCTGATTCAAATGAGGCAAACATAAATGGTAAGCACCCACAGTCTATTCCCCAGGGTGAAGGAACAATTTATTTACACTTCACGATGAACTAAGTCTGGTAATATTAGTATTTGAAAGCTATGTTTTCATATTTTTGAAGAGGATTATGTTTTATATAAAACTATCCATTTTTATTATAAATCCACTCATATTTCTTCATATTTTGAGATATTTTAGGCTCATTCTACCCATGTATTCCAATATTGTATAGGGATATATTTTCACAGTGTTTAAATGTGATTATTGTTTGATATAAATCCACTGATCATTACATGGTTTTAAACAAACTACCCTTAGTTTGTTTTAGATTTATTTAAAATTGCTGCATATACATGGATGGGTGATATTGGCTTACAGTTTCTCTCCTTTCTCCTTCTGTACCCTTTAACTTGTTTGGCTACCAAGATTCCTATTGATTATATAAAAGGAATTGAATAATGGTAACAAATGCTCATGTGCCTTTGCAAACTTAGTAATAATTTCACTTTAATTGAAAATTGCCAATAGCTTTATTTTATTTTTAAATTTGTAATAAATTTGACTGTATAAATAATAAATTATAAATACAGAAGAATAATGGAAAATATATATTCTATATCTTTGGGCCTTAAAGCCTTAAAGTCTCCTATAATGATGTATCTTTTTAATCTATTACATATGTTCTTTTCAGAGTTTTCTTCATGTCTTACTTTCAGAAAAACATTACTTTCAATTATTTTTTTTTTTTATTTTTAAGACATGGTCTCCCTTTAGTCCCATTTGGCCTGGAGCTCACTTTATAGACCAGACTGGCCTTGAACTCACAGAGATCCGCCTGCCTGTTCCTCCTGAGTGCTAGGACTAAAGGTGTGCACCACCATGCCTGGCTCCACGTACTTGTTATCTTAGAGACATAGAAGGGGAACGGTATGGAAGGACCAGGCATATCCTGTGGAGCACTGATATCCTTTTCACAGCAGTCAGTGTCCCATACTATTCAGTGTAGGTTTCCTCAGGGAGTCAGATTAGTCAGTACCTTCAAGAGGCATCTTCTACAGTGCCATTATATTTATATTGGTTCCGAGATTGGTTGACTGAATAGCTTCCTCAGTACAATGCAACAGAACTCACCTTAAGGCTTTTGTGTTTAGACATAGCATCTGGATAGTTTCACTAATTGATATCTGAGAAAATAGAGCATCAGGATCAAGTGTCATGTCCCTGAAAGGCTCCTTTTGGTATCTAAGACTTTGTCAAGTCAAGAGGCAATGAAAGGGGGCTGAGATCAGAAACTTGTGGTCAGTATTATCTGGAAAGACAGTATTTTCCTCTCATGTGGCAAGCTTCCTGCCTGCTGCAGCAGCCGTTCCTTGGAATTCTGGTTATGCAAGAACAGAACAAACTCAGCTAGCAGTATCACAAGGCACATAGTCTAAACTTTAAAATCTCCCTACCCTCATGATGGGTGATGCTGCAAAGGACCATCTTGGCTAGAAGTTCTGTTGGTCCAGACCAGGAAACCTGGGCCACCAGGATACCACCATGGAAAGGATGAGTTCTTAGATGAGGCACTGCTGATCTTTTCCCTCTGCAGCTTCCTTTCTAGAATGTTTCTGTAAGAATGGCTCTATCTGGTTTTTCTTTTTTTTTTTTTTTTCTCCACTTCCCAAGTGAAGCCAATCTGTGGCTAAGACACTAGCTTAGCTAGTGTATAGCTGGGAATGTGTCCTTAAAAATTTCATAGTTCCCCACTTTTCAATATGAGAAGACATTAAATCACCAGGTTTTTCTTTTAAAAATTCTAAAAATCTGCTTGTAAAGATCAAATGATTGTTTAAAGTAAAAATTATATACCAACAAATTTTAACTTTCTTTTTTTAAATTTTTTATTTATGTGTATGAATGTACTGTCTGCATGTATGTTGTGCACCCGTGTCGTGCAATGCCGTGGAGGTCAGAAGAGGGCGTCCGATTCCCCTAGAACTGGAGTTCTCCTGGAATTGGAGTTACAGACAGTTCTCAGCCACCATGTGGGTGCTGAGGATCAAACCTGGATCCTTTGCAAGAGCACTTGGTGCTCTTAACCGCTAGGCTATCTCTCCAGCCCCCCAACAAATTTTAAACATACCATAAGTCATGAGAAGTTTTGTGTGCTTTGTGAAACATAGCACCTATCTGGGGAGTGTGGCACTCTAACCAATTCTGTTTTCTATGTTATAGCAATTAAGGTTGCAACATCATGACATTAAAACTTACATGCCAAAAGGAAATTTATAGCATAATATAGGTTTAAGATTACTAAAGTAAGACACAAGAAAAGACAGAATATTTCTGAATCAGTTGTTATCAAAGTCAAAATACTGGGAATATAAAACTTACGTGGAACACTGGATTTCCTTTCTGAACCAAGTTTCCATTGTGAAGTGATGGGACTCAATAACATTTCCACTAAGCCTCCATTCTATAATAAATTTCACTAACACTAATACAAAGTAAGCAATGAAGGGTAGAATTGAAATGGTGAGAAAGAGCATCCCTTAGAGTGCTCTTAGTCTCATTCATAAAATAATTTAAGAGTAGTCCCAAAGCTTTAGGACAATTTTATTAGAATTTTATAGAAAAATCTGCAGGTCAGGCAAGCTGGGAATCTCAGCAGCTTCCTTGAGGAGGAGAATGGAGGGGAGAAAGAAAAAAAAAAATGAGGCCATGCAGACTAGAGCCTAAATGGAGGTCAGACACATGGCTATGGCTGTAGCCAACAGGCAGCCACATGGTAGGAGAAGGAAGCTTTCGAGGAAAAGCAAATACAAGATGCCAGGACAGCCTAAAGCATTTAAAAAAAGCATGTTTAGAAAGGGGTGTGAAAAAGAATAGGAGAGATTACACTTTTCTATAGATTTCAGAAAAGTGGGCAAACTTACGGACACCTATATGTCTGTTGCAGAATCCAGAAGCACCGCACTGGGAGGTGCAGTAGAGGCAGGAAAGGTTCCCGATCTCATTAACACACTAGGTATTCCACCCATCTATTTAGCACGACTTGAGTTGAACCAGCCATCCCAGAGGTGTTCCCATAGCCAGATGATTGACCAGGGAAACTGCAAAAGGTAGATCTTTAAACAGATAGATTAGAGATGTTATAGTGTTTACCAGTTAATGTTATGGGGACTGTTTACTCTTCTTACAGAATGAACAAGTCAGTATTCTCATATTAAGTCTTAGGGTGGGCATCTTCTAAGCTCTTCTGCCACAGAGCCCTGGTGTAAGTTATGGCAAATAAAATTGGGCTTCAGTTTACAATGGTCCACTTGGTAGGATTGAAAAGGCCTGGCTTATTGCTTGGTTGCTATCAACAAATAAGTCTCAGAGGTGGGATTCTGTCAGGGAGAAAGTCGAATTATATTTTAATTGGCTTGTCAACCAATTCAATTACATGTATTTAAAGTCAATAGACATCAAGAGGGAGTAGTAGAACTTTAAGCATGTTCTCCCTCCCTAAAGTCTCTTCTCATTAGAATTCCCTTAGAATCTGTGATTTAAGGCTTCTATTTCAGTACAAGTTTTGAGGGACTCTTTTGAGGGGAAATAAGGTGACCAAGAAAGTAATATGGAATAGTTAAAGAAACATCATTGGATCAGGAGGCTTGATGTCCAGCTTTTTGCTATTTGCTGAATAGAGGGAGTTATTTGCTTTATCTAACTTTGGGCATTCTCATGAGTCAACAGTTAAAGTTGCTATATTGTTTCAAAAAATATTCTNGCCACCATGTGGTGTGTGAACTCAACCTGGATCCTTTGCAAGAGCACTTGGTGCTCTTAACCGCTAGGCTATTCTCTCCAGCCCCACAAAATTTTAAACATACCATAAGTCATGAGAAGTTTTGTGTGCTTTGTGAAACATAGCACCTATCTGGGGAGTGTGGCACTCTAACCAATTCTGTTTTCTATGTTATAGCAATTAAGGTTGCAACATCATGACATTAAAACTTACATACCAAAAGGAAATTTATAGCATAATATAGGTTTAAGATTACTAAAGTAAGACACAAGAAAAGACAGAATATTTCTGAATCAGTTGTTATCAAAGTCAAAATACTGGGAATTAAAACTTACGTGGAACACTGGATTTCCTTTCTGAACCAAGTTTCCATTGTGAAGTGATGGGACTCAATAACATTTCCACTAAGCCTCCATTCTATAATAAATTTCACTAACACTAATACAAAGTAAGCAATGAAGGGTAGAATTGAAATGGTGAGAAGAAGCATCCCTAGAGTGCTCTTAGTCTCATTCATAAAATAATTTAAGAGTAGTCCCAAACTTTAGGACATTTTATTAGAATTTTATAAGAAAATCTGCAGGTCAGGCAAGCTGGGAATCTCAGCAGCTTCCTTGAGGAGGAATGGAGGGGAGAAAGAAAAAAAAAATGAGGCCATGCAGACTAGAGCCTAAATGGAGGTCAGACACATGGCTATGGCTGTAGCCAACAGGCAGCCACATGGTAGGAGAAGGAAGCTTTAGAGAAAAGAAAAAATACAAGATGCCAGGACAGCCTAAAGCATTTAAAAAAAGCATGTTTAGAAAGGGGTGTGAAAAAGAATAGGAGAGATTACACTTTTCTATAAGATTCAGAAAAGTGGGCAACTTACGGAGACCTACATGTCTGTTGGGATCCAGAAGCACCGCACTGGGAGGTGCAGTAGAGGCAGGAAAGGTTCCCGATCTCATTACACACTAGGTATTCCACCCATCTATTTAGCACGACTTGAGTTGAACCAGCCATCCCAGAGGTGTTCCCATAGCCAGATGATTGACCAGGGAAACTGCAAAAGGTAGATCTTTAAACAGATAGATTAGAGATGTTATAGTGTTTACCAGTTAATGTTATGGGGACTGTTTACTCTTCTTACAGAATGAACAAGTCAGTATTCTCATATTAAGTCTTAGGGTGGGCATCTTCTAAGCTTTTCTGCCACAGAGCGCTGGTGTAAGTTATGGCAAATAAAATTGGGCTTCAGTTTATAATGGCCCACTTGGTAGGATTGAAAAGGCCTGGCTTATTGCTTGGTTGTTATCAACAAATAAGTCTCAGAGGTGGGATTCTGTCAGGGAGAAAGTCGAATTATATTTTAATTGGCTTGTCAACCAATTCAATTACATGTATTTAAAGTCAATAGACATCAAGAGGGAGTAGTAGAACTTTAAGCATGTTCTCCCTCCCTAAAGTCTCTTCTCATTAGAATTCCCTTAGAATCTGTGATTTAAGGCTTCTATTTCAGTACAAGTTTTGAGGGACTCTTTTGAGGGGAAATAAGGTGACCAAGAAAGTAATATGGAATAGTTAAAGAAACATCATTGGATCAGGAGGCTTGATGTCCAGCTTTTTGCTATTTGCTGAATAGAGGGAGTTATTTGCTTTATCTAACTTTGGGCATTCTCATGAGTCAACAGTTAAAGTTGCTATATTGTTTCAAAAAATATTCTCAAGGAAGATGTAAGAAGAAATAGATACGACGTATTCTATAAAAAGATCTCTTGACATTTCTACATGAATAATTGCAGAATTAAAATCTGAGGAGTGTGGTACTTTAACCTCTCTGGCCCTCCATGTTAAATCAGGCCTGACCATGTAAGGAGGGGACATGGAGAGACAAGATCGTCACAGGGTAATGTAGAAAGAAGACCTGCCAGTGCAAGGATAGCAACAGAGTTTCAGGGAATTGATTGCTTTATTTCTTTTCCCCAAGAGGGACATTTGCCTCTTATTTTCACCTCTTTCAATCACCAAACATATTTTTGGCTATGCTATGATTTTACTAATCTATAGGCTGATAGTGTGCCATTGAATATGTAAAATATATTAAGCTGTGCTGCTTTATATCCATATATATGCATCATATTCATCTATACACACACATGTCATAATGTTCAGCACATGAAATCAAAGTTGAATTTGTGTCATGTAAAAATGAGATATGGCAACAGGAAAAATTATGTGTATACATGATGCATATATTTTAGATATCAATGTGATGTTGTGAGGGACAGAGAGAAAACACAGTTCCACTTAATCATTAGGCATGTATTATGTTTTATTTCATTTTATATTCCAAACAAATATGTATTTATAACTGATGAAGAAGAGTCATGTGTATAGCCACAGAGCCATGGACCTATTCTAGTAAGTGATTTTAGGGCTGAGATGTGAGCTTATTTCCTGAGGTTCAGGGCAAGACTTTTGTTCTCTACAATGCTTCACTATAGAAAACATGTTGGTTATCGCCAGCTGCTGTCCATGAAGCATCTCAGCCTTTATCTCAGTCATCTCCCCAGAGAAGAAAAAGATATTGAGAAGGAGGTACAATCTATGCCAGTTAACCTCGCTCAGAGAGTTTGATCTTTAGCCTTTAATTCTCTGTGATGTTTATCACCAATGACAAGTGATTTGCCTGTGCTTCTGCTTCTTGTCATACAAAGCAGGAAACTTTTGTGACAATTAGGAAATTTAGTCACTGAGCTCCTATCTCCTGTGAATCATAGATTAATTAGTGCCAGACTGGATACAGATTGTCAAAATAGCCTCATGAATTGCGCAGATACTAAGGCCAATCAACACCTTAGTTTACTTTCAATCTATTGAACAATGAGGTTAACCACCACATTCTATCAAAACTTATTACAACGAGAAATATACTAATTTAATGCAGTTATTGAAACTGCCATCTTGTGCTCCAAAGAAAGGCATTGCTTATCTCTTTATCATTTTCAGAACCGTTTATGCTGTGACGAAACTAGGGGCAGGAATCCACCCGTGGTGCCCTCCAAATGGGACACATTTCATACTGTTGACTTTCAGTGCTCTGGGCACTTTACTGAAGGGTTTTCTTCTGCTCTTATGATGAAGAGCATATAGATGGAATAATATGGACCTGTTATGTATCCTCTGAAACTATGAAAAATACACTTTTATCAGTGTTAGCGCTGATAAAACATTTTTACTAAAGTGATAAGTCCTAAAAACATAGTATTCCTATTGTCTCTCTCAATAACCACTGTAAGTCAAATAGCATTTGGCTATAAATGCATATTTTTATTCCACCTTTCAAGTTCTTACAAAGGAAAAGCCAAGTCAGAAAATACTCATGAACACTGTGCCTCTTTTGCAAAATCAAGTCCCCATGTTAAGGATGGTTATTGCAACTAGACAGGAGGAATTTTATTTGGAAGCAATGATATAGGATTAATTTACATTTGAAAGGATTACCCCTAATCTGGATTTAGACAAAATTCTCCACAACTCCAACTGTCAGCGTGGCAGTTTGGGGTAATCACTTCATACATTTTCACATTTGAGATGGCAGCTGATTTTAACTACAGATGGCAACATTGCTTTCATGCTGTACAAAATCAGCAGCCACTCCAAAGTTAGTAGCTAGAAAGAAGGCGCCTGCCATGTCTCCTGCTAACATCTAACACTGACTTCTCCATATGCTGCAGAAAAGAATCCACATTCTCTTGTCAATGGGCCCAGTGGCTAGCATGCCAGAAGAAAAGAGGGAAGTTAAGCAACTGAAGTTATTCTCCCTACAAAGTGGGTGTCATCATAAGGAGCACTGGAAGTGGAGGAACACCCAGCTTTCAACATCGTTGCTACTCATGTGTTCCCATGAGTTGGGTTAATATATTTTGCCAATAAAAATGACTAAGAGCTTTGAGAAGCACACAAAATGCCTAACTTCTAGGGATGGAAAATTAGCTCAGTGGACAAAATCCTTGCTGAACAAGCATTCAGACATGAGCTTAGAGCTCTACCACCCCCACAAAAGCTGAATGGGAAGGGTGGCTCAGAAGTTAGAGCTGGAACTTCCTCCTAAAGCTGGTAGCTAGAAGAGATAAAACACCAAGCCCTGGGTTCAGTGAGAGCCCCTGATTCAGCAAATAAAGTGTAAAATGATTAAGGAAATTGCTAGCCTCTGGCCTCCATATGCACATATGTGCACATATACCCCACAACATACATCCGCACACATACAAAGACATATATATACACATGCTACAGACATACACATGCACTTTTCAGCCATTTGAAAAATTTCCAACTCCTTTTAAATGCAGAACACATTAGTTTATTTAAGGCACTGAAAATTTATGTCTCAAAAAATCTGTTTCTTAAAGTCCTATAGCATTATTTTTCCATAAAATTTTTAAAAATTGATTATTGGGCTGGAGAGGTGGCTCAGTGGTTAGAGCACTTTGGGACTTGAGAGATGGCCTAGGCTGTTGAGCACCACCAACTGCTCTTGCAGAGGCACCAGGTTCGTCCCCAGCACACACCTTGGGGCGGCTGAGACCCATCTTTAACTCCAGTTCCCGGGGAATCCAATGCCCTTTTTTACCTCTGATGGGCTTTACAACAGGTGCTTACATACATGAAGGCAGTACATTCATACACAAAAAAAAATAAACTAACATTTAAAAAAAGATTGCCTTTGCTGCTTTGCAGAGGACCTGGTTCGATTCCCAGTGCCCACATGGTGGCTAAGAACTGTCTTTAGTGCAAGCGTGGTAGTACATGCCTTTAAACCTAGCACTCAAGAGGCAGAGGCAGGCAGATCTCTGTGAGTTCAAGGCCGGGCTGGTCTAAGAGGGACGTTCCGGACCGGCTGGGCTATAGGGAGAGAGTCTCGAAAAGACAAAAAAAAAAAAAAAAAAAAAAAAAAAAACAAGAAAATGCTTGTATTATAAAACTCTAATGTAGGGGCTGGAGAGATGGCCTAGCGCTTAAGAGCGCCAACTGCTCTTACAGAGGACCCGGGTTTGATCCCCAGCATCCACATGGTGGCTGAGAACCATCTTTAACTCCAGTTCCAGGGGAATCTGACACCCTCTTCTGACCTCCACGGCATTGCACGACACGGGTGCACAAACCTACATGCAGACAGTACATTCAAACACATAAAAAAATTAAAAACCTCTAGTGTAACAAATTATTTCTACATACAAATCTCAGGTTACTCACCCAAAGGTGTTTGATCCTATCTTTGAAATACATATAGTGAAATCTTATTTGAGATAATCTTCATGAAATGGGGAATTTATGTTTTTGCATCTGTATCAGTTACTTCTCTTTTGCTGTGATAATACAACCTGACCAAACGTGACATACAGAAGAAAGAGTGTATTTTGGCTTCTGATTCCGGAAGAAGACTCATAATGGCAGGGGAGGCATGGCCTCAAACAGCTAAACAGGAAGCTGAGGGAGAATGTCTTCAACTACAAATACAGAGCAGAGTGAGTGAACTGGGTAGGGTGAGCCTGTAAGCTCTCAAGGCCCACCCTCAATGGTGAACCTCCTCAAACAAGATTTCCAAACAGCGCCACCAAATGAGGACCTGGCATTCAAATGATCGAGCCTATGAGGGACATTTCTCATTTAAACCACCAGAGTAGCCTTCAGCTTTTATACATCTCCAGTGACTCTATGCCTAGAGTAGGCCCTGTACAAATGAGTGGGTTTAAGCTCTTGCTTGGCATTTGCTTTGAGTCCTTTCCCCCCTTTGATCCTTCCTTACCAACATCCACGGTTTGTGACACTTAGCATCTCAGCTAACCTGCCAGACGCTAATTCTGTGGGGTTTTTTTGGGGGGATATGGCAATATCTAACTGATATTTCTACTATTTTCCAACTTGCTTATGTCTTGCCCTGCCCTCTGACCTGCACAATCTCCATATTTTATTCCGTGTTTCACAGTTCTCACTTCTGTACTAACACTGATGTTGAAATAAGTTATACTCAAAGTGATTTAAATATTTGCTCCCTCCAGAGCATTGACAACTTACTACGGATGAGGTTGTTGCTCTAGAGGTATAGATATATAGCCCCTTAACACAAGTAATTTGAGAAACATGATAGTTTTGCCTTTACGTTCTAGAAATCCTGAGAGGCAGCAATTCACTGTTTATTACCACCCACAGAGGCCTTAGGTGGGAAAAATTGCCAACTGCTCCCACAGACAATAATATACAAGAGAATGCTGGACAGCTGCTATGGCAGGGATGAGCTGGCAGGATTTAACAGTGCCTCAAAACCTTTTCTGTCCTATAATTCAAGCAAACTAGATGGTGTAACATAATTAGGATTCAGTCTCATTTCTGTTCCCTTACAGAATCAAGCTACAATGAGCCACACAGAAGCAAAAATAGAAAGGATGATTGGTACCCCGAGGTGGCATGAATATGACACATTAATTTCCCCATGACATTCTTGTGACTGAGCATGCCATGATGAATACTACTGGTCTGAGAACAAGGGCCAGTTATCCCGTGATTGCCACAGCTCTTTCATGGTCTCTATATAAACACTGACATCCTTGTGCACACAAACATAGGTCCAGGGTGTTTACAGCTTTTTGTTTCACTATCAAAGAGCTACAAAACCTAAATGTATATTAGTAGGACATGAGGAAAATTAACAATGTTATATAAGTCAAATACTCCACAATATTAAGAAGAGGTGAATGCATTTCAATGTGACAGGCTGTCATTAAGAGAAAGAGTGGCTCCATGGCGAGCTGTTACATAACTTAAAAATTTGAATTTTAAATTACATTTTTGACTATTTGAATATTTCTGTACACTGCAGTTTTCTGTAACCCTAGTGAACATTATTAAAAGAGAAAAAAAGAAGAAAAAATCAGAAATTGAAGTATTCTCCAGAATTTCCGAGATATATTGCACTGCTGTCACTGTTGTTTCTTTATTTGTTGTTGTTGGTTTTTTTTTTTTTTCTTTTTTTCTTTTTGGTCTTTTTGAGACAGGGTCTCCCTGTAGCCCCAGCTGTCCTGGAATTCACTCTGTAGACCAGGCTGGCCTTGAACTCACAGAGATTCCCCCTACCTCTGCCTCCCAAGTGCTAGGATCAAAGAGGTGCACCACCACACCCAGCTACTGTTGTTTCCTTAATGTGTGTGTCTGTGTGTGTCTGTGTGTGTGTGTGTGTGTGTGTAAAGGGAGAATGAGAGAAGTCATGTTATATGCAATATATACTTATGTTATATAGTAATCTCCAGCAAGATATAAAGAAAATAGTGATAGTTATAACTCGAGAAAGAAATTTTTTACTGTATTACTTTTCTCTATTGGTAAATTTCACCATGTTCTTCTATTAAAAATGTACACAACCTTTTAGACACAAAATCCAAAGAGAGGCAGACAGAAGCAGAGTGGGAGACTCCGTGTCACAACTGCCTTCAGAATGTGTAATGCATGATACATTTACAATTATACCTTTTTATTTACACACTCGAAGTTCTCAGTCAGAGGTCTAGGTATGGAGAGGATTCATGAAAACTGAACGAAAAAATTTGAGAATATCTGTGTATATCTAGTTTGCTTAGGAGAGAGTTCATAGTTCCCATCACATTCTCAAAAATATTTTAAAACTGAAAACTATTGAGAAATTATTTTTAGGTAGTCTTTATAGAGAGCTTCTAGCAAATTTTGTCAATTCCTTAGATTACATATGATTTTATTTGATAAAATAGCCATGTGACACTATTTCTTGGCAGAATGATGAATATTCACCCTTTTCAGTGAGTACTGGGGTTGGTAATCTGATCTCAGGACTGTGTGAACTGAATTCTAACAATGATAATTATCCAGTGCTTCTTAATGAGAAAACTTAAACCTCTTTGCCACTTCCCAGGTGGCTAGAGATTGCTGGAGGCTTAAAACTAGTTGAACACAGCTTTTTGTTAAACCTATTTATTAAAGAATTATTTATTCTACTTTGTGGTTAAATGAAATTAGAGTGGTTATACATTATTTAAATTTATTTCTGATACAGCATTTATAAAGAATTTTCATTATTTTTAAGTTATGGTCTATTATTTAGTTATTTATTTGTATTTTATGTATATGAGTGTTTTACCTATATGCATATGAAAAGAATCAACACAAACCTTAGACGAAGACGCAATTATAGCAAGATTGCCCAATTAAAATTAATATATGATAGACAATAATTTGTCCACATGGCAGCAATTTAAAACTCAAATTTGATATTAAAAGCTAATTATTATTTACATTAGTACCCTAAAAATGAAATGCTTACATGTAAATCCAAAATAAAGCAATATATGATCTAGATGAAGAAATTCATAGAACCCTGAGATAAAAAAAGAACTAAATAAACTGAGAGATATTATATATTCATGAACTGAATTATTTAATATTATTAAGATGTCAATCCCTTGCAATTTTGTTGGTCTGTTGGACACAGTCCTATCTAAGATCCAAACAAGGTTATTAATATACTGATAATAGTGTTTTTGTGGATCAAGGAAAAACAATTAAATATTCAAAACAAAGAACAAAGACAGAGTTGCTGGCACAACCTGACTCTAAGACTTCATATAAAGCTACACTCATCATGAGACTGTGGAATTAACAAAAATTACAGCCAAATAAAACAATTGAAGAATAGAGAATTCAAACACATTCAATGACAAGACAATGGAGAAAAGATAATCTTTTCTTTTTTTTTTTTTTTGGATGTGTATGAATGTACTGTCTGCATGTAGGTTTGTGCACTCATGTCGTGCAATGCCGTGGAGGTCAAAGAGGCGGCGTTTAATTCCCCTGGAACTGGAGTTAAAGACGGTTCCACAGCCATCTCATGTGGTGCTGGGAATCGAACCCGGTCCCTGCAAGAGCATCGGCCTTTTAACCACTCAGCCATCTCTCCAGCCCCAAGAAGTCTTTTCAAAAAACTAACACACACATTAAAAAAAAAAAAAAAAAAAAAAAAAAAAAAAAAGACATACCCAGATCTAACACACTTCAAAAAATTAATTCAAGCTAGAGATATAGTGCAGTGGTAAGTAGAGTCCATGCAAAGCATGCACAGAATCCTTGGTTTGATCTCCAGCACTACATGAACAGGACATGATGGCACATGTATGCCATTCTAGAATTCTGAGTGTGGAAGAAAGAGGATCAGTAATTCAGACATTCTCTACTGGACAGAAAAATTGATAGTTTCCCTAGATTACATGAGGTCTTGTCTCAGACAAAAGTGTAACCCAAAAGGATCATAAACATAAGCATGAAATGAAGAGCTACAAACCTTCAGTAAGGTAATGGGAGGAAACTGAGGTGATCATGGCACTACAACGGTGAGAACAGGGTCCCCTTGAGGAGTAACTGAGACAATGAATTTTATGAAAGTCAAGCGATCTATGTGTGGAGTGTATAAATGTGTATTCTGGAGTAATATAAAATTAAGGGAAACAACAGCCACACACACAAAAAAAGACTTGTTCAAAGAACTGACTGAAAAAGTAAACTTGTGCCCAAAAGAGTAAACTACTGCATTGAAAAATTAAGAAAAAAAAAAAAAAGAGACTGGGAAAAAGATGCAAGACATGTATGGCAGAATGCAGGAGCTCTGGATAGGTGGGGGCATGCCACAGGAAATTGGTCTAAATTTGACTAAGAGATGTTGTAGGAAATGCTCAAAAGTTCAATAATTAAGAAAAAAAGTATTGCAAAAGACAATGTAAAAAAAGAGTGAGAAGTGAGCAACAGTGTGAGAAATATGTTTGCCAAAATTTATAACCAATAAAGAACTGTTATCTAAATATGTAAAGGATTCTTAAAATTCAGCATAAACCCCAATTTAAAATGTCTACAATTCTTGATTTAGAATGTGAAATAATACTACACCCTTTTCTTTAGAAGGAATAAAACTATATTGTTAAATGACCTGGAAACCCATTTGATACCTGTAGATCTTCTCTGGTGGGAAATGAGCATGAGAAAATATGTTCGGCATTGTGATGTATTAAGATTCTGTAAATAAATGCAATGCAATACCACACATGGTTGTTACGTTGCCAAACCAAAATAGCAAGTGATCCCACCAAATGTTTCTGAGGATGCGGATCAGAAATGACACATATTGCTGGTGGAAATGCCACATTGTACAAACACTCAGTTGTTTTCTAAAAAGCTAAACATAATCTAATGATACAATACAGAAATATCATTCCTTTGTATTTATCAAATCAACTACAACAACCACTTTTACAAGTGTATTTACAGAAATTTTAATAATTGGAAAAACTTGAAAATGACCAGTTTGTTCTTCAATAGATTGCATATATAAATAAATGCTGAGATTTTCAGAAAAGGGAATTTCATTCACTGAAAAAGAAAGTAATAAGGTCTCAAGCTACAGAAGGTAGGTCACTATAAGATCTTAACTCTAAGTGAAAGAGTTCATCTTTATTTGTTAGTCATTGTATGATTCCAACCCTAATAATCTTGCTGCAGAAGGCCAAACTATGGAGATGTAAATACACTAAGGGTTGTCAGGAGCCAGTGGGGAGTGAGGCAGACCCAGGAATTGTCGGATAATAAATGTCTGTCAGATATTACAGTTGAGTACATATCATTCTAATTTTGTCAAATCCCATTGAATGTACATCACCTGGATGATAAAGAAATGCTAACATAAGTTCATCTGTTGTATCAATTATATTCATTGACATGGCTTACTGATGGTGAGGAAAGCTGAACATGTAGGGGTTAGGGGATACAGACAGGAAGTCTTTACTTTCACTGGAACTCTATTATGAAAATAAAACTTCTCTAAAAATAAAGGTTATTAATTAGAAAAAGAAGGAATGTAACTTGAAAATGCCTTTCAGAAAATATTCCAACCAGTTTTTATGTGGCTATGCTTGTTTTATTTTTTTTAATTGGCAGGCAGAAACATTAATCTTTTCTGTCAATGAATTGCTAGTGGAGGAAAAGAAGTTAGTCAACTATATAGAATTGGGTGAAAGTATACTTATTGGTACAAAGTTTTTACTGCTTGCTATAAAGAGGAAATCTAGTTAATTATATGCAAATAAGCCTCACTAACAAACTCCTAAATAACTCAGGCCTGTCTTCATTAGGCTGTAAGATATAGCACATTTCTCAGTGAATTAGACAAGGAGAATTAATCAGAAATGTCTGTAATTCCTAATGAATTCATTGATTGTTAACCTCAGAGCTACCACCAGCAGTAGAAACCCAAATGACAAGAGTTAGAAATCTGAGTAAGCAAATGCTGATCATCAAAATTTAGAATTAATTTTGCTGTTCTTTTTTGAGATATCTTGTCCAAAGCTTTTCTTTATGGAAGCTTTCTTTGTGGAGCAAAAAAAAAACAAACCTGTAAGTAAGGTTATCTCCCATTGTCTGCTACGCACCTTGAATCATGAGCAATTTCTGTAAAGCATTTGGGGCCTGAAGAGCTTGAAGTTACTCTGTGAGCTAAGGGCACAGTTAAAGGGCAGACAATCAATAAAAAAGCAAAAGACTGGAAAGCAAAACTGAATCTTTTCATTACTACTAGCTGGCCTTGAAGCTGGTTTCTCTCTTTACACGCATATCCTGGGATTTCTATGGCATCATTTTATATCCTCTTGGATAAAGTGGCTGCAGAGTTGCTAATTGAGCTTAATGTCAGCTAAGTGCTTTTGACACCACCATGACTGTTGAAACACGGCTGCCTATCTGTATAGTAGTTGCTTGGTTACTTTTCTGTAGTAAAACACTCTGTACTCTATTTCCTGGTGACTGGATTGAAAGCTTTAAAGTGTAATTTACCCTTAGTTATTTTCCATATTAAGCCATTCCTGTAGAGCATTTATCTTGTTCCTTGACTCCACTGATTTATATCAATTAAGATTCCCATGTTCGAGCATCACAATTTTCTGCTGTCACATTTGATTTCCATTCCCAGAAACTTGTACACGACTTCAAAGCTGACTACTGACAATTTAGCATTAGTTCATAGAGGCTAAGTGAAATATTAGGACAAAAAGAATCTTCCATCACAGAGCTTCCTTATAATACCAAGATTAGCAATTACACATACAGTGCATTCATATGGTAGAGGTTATCCTGTAAAATTCCAAGCTTTATACATTTTGTATTAACTTATATTAACACACACACACACACACACACACACACAAATCAAGGATGTGGTACTCACTCTTCTCTCTCTATTGTGCAGATGAGGACATTGAAATAAAGGTCAATTGTCCAATCCTTTCAGGTAGTGACAGAACAGAGCTCCAAAACAAAGGAGTCTCCAATGAGAATCTGCAGTTCCTTCATCAGGATGACACAGAGTTCCAACTACCATTTATGAATGGCTGCCAATACTCCTGTTATTTATTTTTTAAGCCAATGTTTTATTGAAGCTTTGTGCATTTCATACAAATCAAATTACATTACAAATCGAATCTAGACCCCTGACCCCCTCCCTACCCCCCACCCCACCAGAGCGCATGCATTCTGCCAAACATGTTTTTCATCTTTTTCTCAGTCTCTCTCAGAATTCTCCATGCAGAAGTTTACTGTTTCAAGAAGTTCACCATCTCAGTCAGTTCTTTGATGCAGACTTTTCTGTTGTTGTTGTTGTTGTTATTCCTTCCAACATCCATCACTCCAAAATATGCACATATGCATGCCACAAATATCATAGGTTTTAGCATCTTCAGCTTATGATTTTTTTTTATTAGGTTGAAAGATGTCATGTTTGAAGTCTCCTCCTTGGTAAGCCAAAACCACCATCAATTCTGCCCTTGTGTTCAACACTGGGGTTTTCCCTTCCCATGGTCACCAAATGAGTCTAGTAAGCCCCGCATCCTGTCTTGATCTTCCTGTACTGGTCTCCATGATATAGCCTGGGTAGTCCAACAATAGCAGTCTATACTCTGAAGAAACAGAAAACCCAGTAGTAGCTCAGTCCACAAGTTGGATGTTTCAGCAGTCCCCATCTAGCACTGAAGATTTGGAGGTTTCTTGGAAAGACATGAGTCTTCAGTCCATATTGGAAGGTTGAAAAGCTGTGTCTTCTCATGTCTTTGAAGGATGGCAAAGCAGTGGCAGCCACAGGGTAGCTGCACTTGCCAATAAGACAGGCAAAACCACTGTGCTGTTTTGTTCTTTTGTCTTTTTACTAAGATCTTGTAAGAAAGGCCCACACTGACTCCGTTTTGCGTATAGCCACCAATTTAAGCATTTACTGGAACCTGCACAATTCAGGGGAAAAAGTCAATTGCTCAAGGTTTATTGGAAACTGACCTTTTCGGGGACAAGGTCAGTTGCTCAAGGCCTCAAGAATAGCTAACTTAAAATTGTTAAAGATAATTGTTGGTATGTGAGGGAAGGTGGAATCCTTTCCTCACTCCAGTCACAAGATTGTGTCTAAAGATAACTGTTGGTATGTGGGGGGAAGGTGGGCTGGCCTAACTGTGAGTTGTAATCCTGCTATTATCCAATAAGGCTAGAAGCTACCCAAACCCCTCTAAAATTTACCTAGGCCCTGTATAAAAAGTCTGCGAGCCAAGTTATCAAGTTATCATTGTCGGAGCCTTTTTCTTCCCGCACCAGCATGCTGGTTTACTTTTTCCTGAAAAAAAGTCTTGGTTTTCCACCCTTCAGTGTGTCTGGGTGGATTCTCTGACCCTGACAATCTCAAGTTTTATACCTGAAGTACAATTTCTCAAGACTTACTATTTATTGGGTGATTTCCCAAGACCACCTGAAGCACAGGTAGGAGCTGGGTGCTTCATCCAGGAGGATTGTTTGGTTTGATTTAATTGTCTTTGGCTCGATTGGCTTGTGTGGCTGTGGGGGCTGAGTTGTCCTCCCAGCTGGTATAAAAGGTGGGTCTGTGTGAGTCTTGAGATCAGGGATTTCCCAAAACCAACTAAAGCACAGGTAACAGCAACACCACCACCACCCCCCACCCCCCCTCTGCCAACTGGGATTGCTGAAGGAGTGTCCAAGTGGATTCTTTGGACAATCTTCAGAGCAGAAAGGGAAGAGTGAGTTAGACTTCCAATAGAACGCCTAAAGCTTAGACAAGTCAACATTCCATAAGCAAGGAGAAAAGAAGAAAAACAAATCAAACAAACAAGGAAGGCATCTGAAGGAGGCAAGCAAAGCAAGCCTTCAACACAGTGAAAAGGCATTTGGGATTCACATTGGAATACAGGCAAAGAGAAAAACCACATGCCAGGGACACACAGAAGAGACAACATGGGAAAGGTGCAGGATAATTCCACACCAAACTCTACCAAACCTGTGGAAGATTCCTACAGTGGGATCCACCTGGGGATGGCCCAGGACACAGATATTAGAAGGACAATTGTGAACATACTAAAAAAAGTCCAAGACTATAAAAAGCAAATCAAAGAATTAAGAAAAGAGAATGAAAAACTCAAGAAGGACCTAGAGAGAGAGAATGACAAACTCCAGAAGGAAGTGGAAACACTGAAAAGATCCCATGTTGAAAAAGATAAGGAAACCAACCAGCAAAGCAAAGAGCTACAGGAAGAGATTGAGAAGCTCCAAAAGGAAGTGGAAATACTAAAGAAATCACAGGATGAAATGAAAAAGGAAATCAAACACTCATCCAATCAAGAGGAAAGGAATGGAAAAAGCCTCAGAAGCAGAATGGAGGAAGCAGAACAAAGAATATCAGACCTGGAAGATAACACAGAACAACTAAAAACCTCAAGTAAAGATTATGAAAAATTTAAAAATACACAAAAGTGGAACAACCAGGAACTGTGGGACACTATGAAAAGATCAAACCTCCACATCATAGGAATAGAGGAAGGAGAAGAATCCCAAGAGAATGGTATTGATCAGATCTTCAACAGAATAATAGATGAAAACTTCCCCAAACTAAAAAAAGACAAACCAATACAAATACAAGAAGCACATAGAACTCCAAACAGACAAGATCAGAAAAGAAATTCTCCACGCCACATCATAGTTAAAATGCTGGACACCCAAAACAAAGACAAAATCCTTAAAGCCACAAGAGAAAAACAACAAGTGACCTATAAGGGGAAACCTATCAGAATTACAACTGACTTCTCAATGCAAACTATGAAAGCAAGAAGAACCTGGAGCAAAGCATTCCCAGTGTTAAAGGACAATAGATGCCAACCCAGGTTACTATACCCAGCAAAAATGTCAATTATAGTTGAAGGAGAGAGAAAAACCTTCCATGACATAAACAAGTTGAAAGAATACATGTCTGGAAAACCAACCCTTCAGAGAATACTTGAAGCAATTCAAAGGACAGAAGAAAGGAGCAACCAACCCCAGGCACCTAGAAAGAGAAATCAATAAAAGCATAACTGCAGAAGTAGAAACCTAAACCCAAACCGCAAATGGATAATAAGGCAAAAGGAAGCAACACAAACCTATCAGTCATAACCTTAAATATTAATGGACTAAATTCCCCAATCAAAAGACATAGACTGGGAGACTGGATTAGGAAACAGAATCCATCGATATGCTGTCTACAAGAAACACATCTTACCTTCAAGGACAGGCACCACCTTAAAGTGAAGGGATGGAAAAAAATATTCCAAGCAAATGGTACCAAAAAGAAAGCAGGTGTTGCTATTTTAATATCGGATAAAATAGACTTCAAAGTAAAAGAAATCAGAAGAGACAAAGAAGGCCATTACATTTTCATCAAAGGAACAATCCACCAAGAAGATTTCACAATTATGAATATATATGCCCCAAATTCTGGTGCACCAAACTTTATAAAGACAATTCTCCAGGACCACAAGTCACAGACTAACCCCAGCACACTCATAGTGGGAGATTTCAATACCCCACTGAGTCCTTTGGATAGGTCAACAGGACAAAAAATAAACAGAGAGACATCTGAACTGAACGATATGATACACCAAATGGACCTCATAGACCTCTACCGAACATTCCATCCTAATACCAGAGAATACACTTTCTACTCAGCACCCCACGGAACATTCTCCAAAATCGACCACATCCTGGGACACAGAAGAAACCTCTACAAATACAAAAAGATTGAAATAATTTCATGCATCCTGTCAGACCACAGTGCAATGAAGCTCAACATCAACACCAGGACAAGCCCTCCTGCCTACAAGAACACATGGAGACTAAACAACACACTCTTGAATAATGAATGGGTCAAGGAAGAGATAAAGAAAGAAATAAAAACATTCCTGGAACTGAATGACAATGACAATACAACACAACAAAACTTATGGGATACCTTAAAAGCAGTCCTAAGAGGGAAATTTATAGCCCTGGGTGCCTACATTAGAAAAACAGAAAGAGCACAAGTGAATGATCTAACACTACAGCTAAAAGCACTTGAGAGGCAACAACAGATGAACCCTAAACGCAACAGACAGGAAGAAATAACAAAAATCAGAGCAGAAATCAATGAAATAGAAACAAAGAAAACAATACAAAAAATCAATGAAGCCAAAAGTTGGTTCTTTGAAAGAATAAACAAGATAGACAGACCTCTAGCCCAGTTAACAAAAAGAAAGAAGGAACAACTCCAAATCAATACAATCTGTGATGAAAAGGGAAATATCACAACGGACAAGGAAAAGATCAAGAAAATTATATGGGAATATTACAAGAACCTATATTCTACCAAGTTTGAAAATCTAGAAGAAATGGATGAATATCTGAAATCTTGGGAATCACCAAAGCTTGGCCAAGAGGAGACCAGCAGCTTAAACAGACCCATAACATATGAAGAAATAGAGGATGTAGTAAGAAGCCTCCCAACTAAAAAAAGCCCAGGCCCAGACGGTTTCACAGCAGAATTCTATAAAACATTTCAAAAAGACCTACAACCATTATTTCTGAAACTGTTTAGAAGTATACAATCAGAGGGAACTCTCCCAAATTCCTTCTATGAAGCCAACATCACTCTATTACCAAAACCAGGCAAAGATACAACCAAAAAGGAGAATTATAGACCCATCTCCCTCATGAACACAGATGCCAAAATTCTAAACAGAATACTGGCAAATCGCATACAGACCCACATCAAGAAGATCATCCATCATGACCAAGTTGGATTCATACCAGAGATGCAGGGATGGTTCAACATACGAAAATCAATAAACATCATCAAACACATAAACGGAATCAAAGACAAAAACCACACCATCATCTCAATTGATGCTGAAAAAGCCTTTGACAAAATCCAGCATCCCTTCATGCTTAAAGTCCTAGAAGGAATTGGATTGGAGGGATCATTCCTCAATGTAATCAAAGCCATATACAGGAAACCCACAGCCAATATCATCCTAAATGGGGAAATGACAGAAACATTCCCTTTAAAGGTAGGAACTCGGCAAGGCTGCCCCCTATCACCACTCCTCTTCAATATAGTGCTTGAAACACTTGCTAGAGCAATAAGGCAAGAAAAGGATATTAAAGGAGTACTAATTGGAAAAGAGGAAGTCAAACTATCCCTATTTGCTGATGATATGATTGTTTACTTAAGGGATGCAAAAAACTCCACCAGAAAACTCCTAGAAACGATTAACAGCTTCAGCAAAGTGGCAGGATACAAAATTAACCTTAGAAAATCAATGGCCTTTCTTTACACCAAGAACAAGCAACTGGAGAAAGAATTCAAAGAGACCTTCCCACTCACAATAGCCTCAAAAACAATAAGATACCTAGGAACAAACCTAACCAAAGACACCAAAGACCTCTACAACAAAAATTTTAAACCCTTAAAGAAAGAAATTGAAGAAGACCTCAGAAGATGGAAAAACCTCCCATGCTCATGGATTGGGAAAATTAACATTGTAAAAATGTCCATTTTACCAAAACTCTTGTATAGATTTAATGCAATCCCAATCAAAATCCCCAAGAGTTTCTTCACAGGCTTGGAAACAAAAGTTCTTAAATTCATTTGGAAAAACAAAAGACCCCGAATAGCCAAATCAATCCTGAGTGAAAAGAGCTACACAGGAGGGATCTCTATACCAGATTTTAAACTATACTACAGGGCTATAGTCATAAAAACAGCCTGGTACTGGCACAAAAACAGACCTGTTGACCAATGGAACAAAACCGAAGATCCAAATCTGAGCACATACAATTTCAGCCATCTCATATTTGACAAGGGGGCCAAGAAGACACAATGGAGGAAAGACATCATCTTCAGCAAGTGGTGTTGGCAAAACTGGATCACCACTTGCAGAAGAATGAAATTAAACCCCTACCTCTCACCCTCTACAAAAGTCAACCCCAAACTCTGAAGGCGATAGAAGAAAAAGTTGGCAGCAGACTACAAGACATAGGCATAAGAAAAGTTTTCCTAAATCAGACAGCAGTTGCACAAGAAATGTCGACAATTGACAAATCAGACCTCATTAAACTCAAAAGCTTCTGTACATCAAAAGAAACAATCAAGGAAGTGAAGAGAAATCCCTTAAAATATAATAAACAACAACAAAAAAAAAGACTTAGTATTTATTTTTTTCTGGTTATACTTTCCTTTTGAATGTTTAAGGCCTTACAGTTAGCCCAGATTAACCAAGGTTTTTGTTTTCTCAAGGTCAGTTGAGGATCTGGTCCTCAAAGGTCACTCAGGATTTTTGGGGGGGAGGGAGTCCCTGGCTCCTTTTGGCTTTTCAATCACCAGTTCCATCCACTCGAGGACAAAGTCAGGTCTTGCTAGACAGGGCTTCCCTTTTTGAAGGATGAACAGACTTTCCTCTTTATGACTGGACACTGGCTGAAGTCCCATTAGTGGATCTCCAAGACCTCCCTGCACAGGAAAACTGGTGACTCAATACTTCTTTTAATAATGGCTGCCTGATCTGATGATATATAAACTTCTCCCAGAGGTCTTCTCTGGTTATAATTCTGTTTTAGGACTAACTCCAAGTATTCTGGATTCACTAAAAACTGTCCTTTGTCAGATAAGTTGCAGAAAATTAAAACCAGAATGAAGGATACCTTTGATCTTTGCTTAGTATTCCTACCGCTATGTCCTTCGTACCTGGGTTGTAGCAGTTGGACTATGAAGATATTTAAACATTGTAGTTCTCCACCACATTAATTTTTGTATGCTTTGTCCTACTCCTGGAGAATGATAACTTATTTGTACTTATGAGGTGGCTATATTCCCTGCCAATGTGATGATGTTTAAATATCTTCCTTTTGATTGAAGAGTTCAGTATTTTGGGCAAACAATAATCCTCATTCCCATATTCTTACAAAGTACAACACATTCAATGAGGAAATGCCAGGACCCTTATGTCTAAGCCTGCTCACGCCAGTTCAAACCTGTAACAAACTTGTCTTGAGGCACAGATTTGCTTCTTGCACATTCACTGGGTGAGCNTAGACAGGGCTTCCCTTTTTGAAGGATGAACAGACTTTCCTCTTTATGACTGGACACTGGCTGAAGTCCCATTAGTGGATCTCCAAGACCTCCCTGCACAGGAAAACTGGTGACTCAATACTTCTTTTAATAATGGCTGCCTGATCTGATGATATATAAACTTCTCCCAGAGGTCTTCTCTGGTTATAATTCTGTTTTAGGACTAACTCCAAGTATTCTGGATTCACTAAAAACTGTCCTTTGTCAGATAAGTTGCAGAAAATTAAAACCAGAATGAAGGATACCTTTGATCTTTGCTTAGTATTCCTACCGCTATGTCCTTCGTACCTGGGTTGTAGCAGTTGGACTATGAAGATATTTAAACATTGTAGTTCTCCACCACATTAATTTTTGTATGCTTTGTCCTACTCCTGGAGAATGATAACTTATTTGTACTTATGAGGTGGCTATATTCCCTGCCAATGTGATGATGTTTAAATATCTTCCTTTTGATTGAAGAGTTCAGTATTTTGGGCAAACAATAATCCTCATTCCCATATTCTTACAAAGTACAACACATTCAATGAGGAAATGCCAGGACCCTTATGTCTAAGCCTGCTCACGCCAGTTCAAACCTGTAACAAACTTGTCTTGAGGCACAGATTTGCTTCTTGCACATTCACTGGGTGAACAATTGATCAACAGTTTATTGCATGGAATCCACTTATAATTGCTGGCACATGAAAGAAAGCTAATACTTCTTGGCAGCATAACTTATTCATCCCTTACCATAGTTAACAGACACTGGTTTATATAAGCAGCTCTTGTCATTGTCATACAATAGTCCCTCTTCTGATTTTTCTTTGCTTTATCTTTTCCAAATACCTTTGTCAACACAAAAGCAATAATGCTCACCTTAAAAGGGTGAAGAGAGTGTTTATTCTAGAGCCGTATATGAGATTTCATGGCCTGGGAAAATAGAATCAAGTTACCTCCAATTCTATATTCCAGCATGGCAACAGTTGCATCATGGCTTTATGGTAATGAAAAAAAAAAGTCATAAATCAAGACACTTTTCAAATACATTGGTAGTTATATTCATTAGCAGGTCATAGCAAAGTGGGGTGGTTTCTGTCAGGGTGTGAATTCTGCAAAGACCCAGAGTCCATTTGAAATGCAGAGGCATCCAAGGGCCATGGCTTCTGAGAAACCTGCTCTATTAGCCTGCCTTTGGTTATGGAAAAGCTGGCCATTGCAGAATACTCAGGAATCTTCTGTCCGTTTGAAAAGCTGGAGACTTCGGCTTAACACCCTACCCCTTGCCTGAGTCCCTACCTCCTCTGTTAAATTCCCTGGCCAGACACCATTCAGAGCTGGCTCTATTTTTCCTTTGAGCTTAGCTCCAGCTACCCTGAAGTAAACTTTATCCTGGAGTGCCTAAATCTGTGGTCTCTTTATTTGTCTGTGGGAGCACGCAATAACTTAACTGTTTCTACTATAGGTCTCAGATGCTATCTGATGACATTCTTAGTTTTTTATTGGTGGGATGTGGTGATCTGCTAAGTTAATTCAGGTTATTTGTCACAAGAATGTTAATTCAGGAACAGAGGTAGTGGCTATTTATGGGGTTAAAGATGTCTCCGGATAACTTGTGAGTTGACTCTGGAGCTGCAACATTCCAGACTCTCTAGTCTTTGAAGAGTTAACCAGTTGGTCAGCCTTGCTGGAAGTTCAGTCCAAGATGCAGGATTTTCTTTATGGGAACTTCTCTCACATCTTAAACAAATAATATTTTCCAAATTATCTGATCCACCTACACAATCTGAACACTTGCAATAGTTTTCTAAATGTTTTTCTGAATGCACCATCTCTTCGTTGCCATGGAGAGCTTCTTGATAAACACTCTGTACCTATTTTCTTTTTATTTAAAAAAAAAAACTAGCAGTGATTCTTCACTGTTTAGTAATGAAATTGTTTTGCCTGGCATCCGAGGCCATCTCTTCTCTATCAGAACACTCTTCCCTCTGTTATTTCTCTTACATGAGGCAAATATTTTTGGACCCCCCGCCCCAAGCGGCCCTCTACTTTCTTAAATCTATGGTTCTTTATTACCTTTACTTTTTATTGAAAATTTTGAATTTTATGCAAAACATCTTGGTCATATGTATACCTCCTCTGCATTTGTGCCCCCATAGGTGCATTCTGTCACATCTGTCAAATCCATGCTTTTGTTTTGGGTCTTGCTCTTTCAACATTACGTTTTTACATTTTGAGGCTTTATTCAGTGGATATTTGTTTCAATATAATGTGGCATTTCTAAGACACATAAAAGTTATGCCTGAATAACTAATCACTTTGACTCTTAGTGTCAATTTTAAAAACAAAAGTGGACTTGAACTGTAAAAGTTTGCTCCTTACGATCTGTCAAGGAACTGTACTCCCAATCCAAGCCTCACATGTACATTCATTCCAACAATTTCTGCAGCATGAACTGGAGAACTACAATCTTGGATCCACACTAATCAGAGAATCTTGCCTTTTTCTTCCTAGAACTAAGATATTTCATACACATAATGTCAAGCATACTTCTTTTTAGGTCTGGGCTTCCCAGAATCCCAAGGGACACACAGGTGCCCACTTCCTTCAGAGGCTGTCATTCTTCTGACCTCTTCCCCTGTACTTGAGGCCCCACCCCATGGCTATAAATGGGTGGGCCCAGCCGCCATCTTGCCCCTGCCCCCTGCCTGCTCCTCCTCCTGTTCCACCACGCCCCTGCAGGTGGCCCACTCCGGCAGTCCCACATGGAAGTAAGTCATGCTCCTGGAGTGACTTAAGCCTCATGTGCCTTTTTGTCTGGGGGTTCACACCTTTATAACCTAATACTTCTTACTTCTCACTACTTGTAATGAAGATATGAATGCCAATACAGTTTCAGGGCTTTGATATGCAAATTCAAGCATAGACACCTCCATTAACAATTTTTTGGGGTGGAGTGCAAAGTAGATAGAGTCTATTGGGTCAAGGTTAGATGCTTAGGTCACAAGAGCACATGGTTCAGTTAGCTTAACTTCATCATAAACAGTAGCTTTTTGGTACAAGATTAGGTTATGGTCATTAGTTCAGATTCTGTCCATAATGCAAGTCATTCCTAGAATTATTATAATGTTTGTATTTATCCCTTTGAGACTTTCTTATATTCATGCATTGTATTTTGACCATAATCAGGTCCTTAACTATCCAGTTCCCCCTAAATCACCCCATATCCCTTCCCAGCAACATGTTCTCTCATTTTTCTAAAACTCACTGAGTCTAGTTAGTGATGGCCATTTATGGAAACATGGACTGAAATCATAGAAAAAATAACTCTCACTTCCATAGCAGCTATCAGCTGTCTCTAGTTTCTAGACTGAGCGGTTCACCTGGAACTTCCTGATCCATGCTAGAATGTTGATTGGCTTGATCTTGTACAGGTCCTGTGCAAGCAACCACAGGTGCTGTGAGTTCGTGAGTACAATAGCCTTATCAGGTCCAGAAGACACCATTTCCCTCCAGTCTTCTCTGACCTCTGCTCTTAAAAATCTTTCTGTCCACTCTTCTTAAATGGTCACTGAGCATCGAGGAGGTATGATGTAGTTGCTCTGTTAGGTTTTGTACTCTATAGCACTTATTCACTGCACTTTGACCAGCTCTGTGCCTATGTATTAACCACATCAACTGTGAAAAAGCAGCTTCTCTAATGAGGACTGAGAACTGAACTAATCTATAGGTACAGAAAAATCCATATTTAGAAGACAGATTGATATACTAAAATTGGAAAGATACAGACAAGATTAGCATAGCCCCTGCGCAAGGATGACACACAAATTTGTGAAGCATTCCATAATTTTTTTTAAAAAAAAGAAAGAAAAGTCATAGTATAAAGTACAGTCCTAGACCCTCTGAGCCCCCCAGCCATGTGATCATGGTCATATTTACAGAAGCAGATAAGAATTTCATCCTGTGCAGTAAGCCTTAAATCCAATCAGAAAAGAGGCTTACCCCTATAACATTCACACCACTATTGCATCCATGTGCATGTATTGCCAGACCAGTAATTACTTAAATTCACAGTGTTCATAACTGCACAAGATTGCTGATGACTTTGGTGTCCATTGGCCTGTTTGCACCTTCTGCTTCTATGAATGCTATCCAAAAAAGAGGAAGTTTCCAGGTCTGTACCAGCTTCATTTCTTCAAGGACTGTGAACAAAGTGTGTGATGTCTTAAGAGATCATTGGCAACCAGTTTTTACTGGGCAACCAAGAGCAATGGGAAGAGTCTATGATGCTTTAGGGGGGTCTCAGGAAAACCTCCTGCAAACAACTCAAGGACTGTGTCTTACTCCTGGCATTGTGCATTTTTATATGGCAAACTATTGCTTCTAGGGGGAGGAGCATTGTTCCCTATATAGGGAAAATGCATTTAAATATATCTATATATTTGTATATATAAATATGCTTATACAGCTGGGTGTGGCGGCCCACGCTTTTAATCCTAGCACTTGGGAGGCAGAGGCAGGTGGATCTTTGCGAGTTCAAGGCCAGCCTGGCCAACAGAGTGAGTTCCAGGACATCTGGGGCTACAGGGAGACCCTGTCTCAAAAAGACCAAAGAAAAAATATATACATATGCAATCAGCTTTTTAAAATAAGTTTCCACATGGCTTTTTCAAACAACCTTAATATTAGTTATACTTCCTTGCACTCCCTCCTCTTCCCTAGCCTCTCACCCCCATCCTCAGTTGAACCTATCCATTTTTTATCCTCTCCTTGCTCTGAAAACCCCTTCCCTTAGGATCTTTATCTCCCTATTAATGGCCCCTTTCTAGTTTCCAGGCTTCAACAGTTACTCCAATTCAAAAGCCATTTCCTTTTTGTTATTTTTTCCTTGGTAATTTTGAGAATTTCATACCAGAAGATTCATACTGAATTATTTCCATCCCTCCCAGTCCCACACTCTTCCTATGTACCCCCACTCCCTTTCAATTTCTACTCCACTTTTGATTATTATTGTTACACACACACAGACACACACAAACACACACACACACACACACACACACACACATTCACTGAGTCCATTTGGTGGTACTCCTGTATAAACTGTGTTTAGATCTGTCCACTTGGAATCACAACACATTTCAGGGATATAGTCCCAGGAGAAAAATAATTCTTTCTCTGTTGACATTTACTGATTGCATGTAGCTCTTCATTTTGAAGTAGAACACAATGAAATTTTAATTATCTACTTTGGCATATCAACTGGTTGTGTCATTATGCAGATGTCATTAGACTAACATACTGTGGACTTATCATTGGGGAAGCATCCCTATAAGCAGGGGTCTTGTCTCTCTGGTTCTTTCATTCTTGATAACCCCCAGCCCTGAGCCCTAGATGTAGATGTTACACTGCAGATGTATTGTGTAGGGTTGGGCACCTCACAGACATTCCTTATGGCATAAGTGTAAGCTGTTTGCTTTTATTTTTCCAGCTCTCATGGCAGGAATAATGTGTCATAAACACACATTGAACCAAATGGTAGCTATTTATTACCAAACTTAAGACCTTCTGATTCAAGTTGAAAATAAATGAAATCCAGACAAGTCCTTAAATCAACTTCTGGAGCCAAGAAGAGGAAGAATATTAATTTGAACATAATATTCAGTTTTTAACTCCATATTTTTTGAGAATTTTGTACTTATTGTATTTTCATTATTTCTACCATACAGTCTCCCTCTAACTCCTCTGATGCCCTATGAATAGAGTTTTATTTTTATTTGAGTTAAATGAACCTGGAATGTTCAGAATCTGTGTGCCCCAATATTCAAAGGAAGCTTACATATCACACATTTTACAAAATGATATTAAAGTTGTTTCTTGTGCAATTAAGTTAGCTTTTTCCAAAAACTGATAATATTGGCACTGGTATCATGCTTGTTCAAAATTCTACACACAAAATCTGAGAACTATCAATATGCTTAGTTATCACATTACACAGAGTAAGCCAATATCCCAACACACTAAGAACTATTGAACACCTTTCTCACAAACACAAATACAGAATAACTTTGTCTTTCCTGATGTACTCTTTAACTTGTTAAGAAGTGATAAAAGCATAATTATTCTTTGAAAGATTATGCTATGAATAAAAGCTTATAAATCACAAGGCAAAATTGCTACAATGTAGAATTTAGAAAACAGTTTCAAAAACAACTTCTCTCATTTGAATTCTTCCCAGTTTTGCACAAACTGTTCACAATAGCTCTATGAGAGCACTTTGCTCTTCTCCGTACAATACAAGTGGTTACTATTAAGGAGCTATGAAAGCACTTACCACTTCTTTATATAAAGTTTTAGAGGTATGGGTATGTTTTGCACTTATTTATTTTCATATTCTCTTATTCTTTTTTCTCATTAGAAATATCTTTACTATGCAGGTCAAAATGCATTGGTCAGTGTATTAGTCACTTTTCTGTTGCTGTGATAAAACCACCATGAGCAAGGGAACTTATAAAAAGAAGAGTTTATTTGAGTTTATGGTTGATGGTTCCAGGGAATTAGAGTCCACTGTGGTGGGAGGCATGGCAGCTGGGGCTGGAGCAGCAAGCCAATGGTCACATCTTGCAATGAGCACAGGAAGCAGGGAGAGAGTCTGGACACCACAAAGCTTGTTAAACTCACTAAGCCTGCCCCCAATGACGTACTTCCTCCAGCACAGACCTCCAAGAACAGTGCCACCAACTGGAGACAAAATGTCTGAATACTTAAAGCCTATGGGGGACACTATCATTCAAACCACCACAGTCAGCAGAGGTCTGAGAGAGCATGGAAACAGTTAGACATTGGCTCTTCTAAAGAACGGATAACACCAGTCATGGTGGTGCATGCTTTTAATCCCAGCACTCAGGAGGCAGAGGCAGGAAGATCTCTATAAGTTCAAGGCCACCCTGGTCTGCAGAGCCAGATCTAGGACAGCTAGGAATGAAGGGAAACCCTGTCTCACAAAGACCCCCCCCAAAAAAAGGAATGGATAACAACATCCCAATACTCCCTCTCTTTTCAAAGCCTTCAACCCAAAAAAGTAATGTTTCACAGCTGATGTTACAGTTTCTATTTTTCAATTTGTAATCTTTTAGAATTAAGCTTCAATATGAACTTATTATACTTTAAGAAAAGCTTAGCTATTTAAAGGAAATTCAGTCATTTTTACTTCTTTCAGATTCATTATCATTGTTGTAAATGTCATAAGTTCTATAAGGGTCATATTAAAGGTGTAAACACTGAGATAAAAAAATTTAGAGTTGTTGCACCTGTCTTGATGAACATAGTGTTGCATTCAAGAAGACTTATGACAGTGTCAGAGTAAGCCTATGTTAAGTCCTAGTCATTGGACATACAAGACACTGAAAAATTTTATTAAATTTTCAGAGCTTATTACTTTACATTCAAAATAAAGATAATGAGGCAATCTGGTTCTAGAATTTCGCATTTTTAAATTATATCATTTCTGTTCATATTTAGATACTGCTCAACCAAAATCTTATCAGTAAATGCCAACAACTGTCTACTACCATTCTCACACTAGGTAAGATTGTATTCATCAAGCCAGACAACAGCATTTACATGGTTCATTAAAGAAAATCAGGAAAAAGAAAGAATTTCTGTCTTCTACTGGATCAATTTTCCAACCTTTGGTCCAAGTTACTTCAGTGTTGCACTCCAGTTGCATAAAGAAAGTAAGGCTTCCCTATATCCACTCCTTTTCAATAAAGTGCTTGAAACACTCACTAGAGCAATATGACAAGAAAGAGAAATTAAGAGTACTAATTGGAAAAGAAGAGGTCAAAATATCCCTTTTTACAGATGACATCATAGTTTACCTAAGTGATGCTAAAAACTCCACCAGAAAACTCCTAGATAGGATTAATAGTTTCAATAAAATGGTGGGATACAAAATTAACCTAGAAACATCAGTAGCCTTTTTTTATAACAACAACAAGTAATTGGAGAAGGAATACAAGGAGAACTTCCCATTCAAAATAGCCTCAAGGAAAATAAAATATCTCAGAACAAACCTGATCAAAGAAGCTAAAGATCTCTAAAACTAAAATTTTAAACCACTGAAGAAGAAGAATGAAGAAGAGAGCAGAAGATGGAAGGACCACCCATGCTCAAGGATTGGAAAAAATAATATAAAAATGACTGTCTTATGCAAAGCAATATCCAGATTCAATGCAATCCCAATTAAAATTCCCATAAGTTTCTTCACAGACTTAGGAAAAAAAATCCTAAAATTCATATGGAAAAACAAAAGCCCTGTATAGCCAAATCAACCTTGAGCAAAAAGAACAATGAAGTGGGGATTACTATACCAGACTTCATTATGTTAACACAGTCCCAGAAAAACAAACGACAAATGGTGTCCCTCATATGTGGATGCTAGTACCAACAACCCAGATATAAATATTTCTCATGGAGAGGGAGGCATAGTAAAAGAACAACAGAAAGACTGCATCAGAAAATGGACTGAAATGGTGAATTGGAAAGGGGGGATGGGTGGGAGAGGGACACGGGTGTATATTCGATTAAGGCATATTCAATTGACGTGAGCTCAGCAAGTACCCAGTTTCGCCTAGACACTGTCTACAGGACACATGGTGTTTTAGGACTTAGTAAAAGTAAACAGCCCCCACCCACCCATCCCAGATATGCATTCTTGCAATAACTGGGTCCCGCATTTCTTCTCCAATTTATTTTTTTTGCATTTTTAGCTATAAGTGGTATCAATCCATGAGTACAAGCTCCTTCATCATGCAAAACCTATCTGCAGTGCTGGTTGTGCCCCAGCAACACCACAGCGCCGCACCCCATCCAGTGGGGCGTGACCAGGTTGTTTGTTCCAATCTAGTATTGATCAAATACAGTGTCCAGACTATAATGCTGTAG
>VZQC01010954.1:1163934-1177152 GCA_009823505.1 Rhizomys pruinosus | reverse complement strand
GGGGGGAGGGAAAGGGAAATAAGCCTGAACTGAATTGGAAAAAAATGTATGAAATGCACAAAGCATCAATAAAAACTAATTAAAAAAAACTATATTACAGGGCTATAATAATAAAAACAGCCTAGTACTGGCTCAAAAACAGACCCATAGACCAATGGAACAAAACTGAAGAGCCAAACTTGAGCATATGCAATTTCTGCCACCTCATATTTTACAAAGGGGCCATATTTGACAAAGGGGCAAAGAAGACTCAATGGAGGAAAGACAGCATCTTCAGCAAATTGTGCTGGCAAAACTGGATCACCACTTGCAGAAGAATAAAACTAAACCCCTAACTTTCAGCCTGTAAAATAATCAGGTCCAAACACCTCAATGTGAAATCTGAAACTGATAGAAGAAAATATTGGCAGTAACCTACAAGATACAAGCATAGTAAAAATCTTTCTAAATCAGACAGCAGCTGCGCAGGAAATAAGGTCAACAATTAACAAGTAGGACCTCATTAAACTCAAAAGATTCTGTACAGCAAAAGAAACAATCAAAGAAGTGAAGAGAAAACCCAAAGAGTGGGAGAAAACCTTCACCAGTGGAGAATTCTGACAAAGGACTAACATCCAGAATATATAAATTACCTAGAAAGCAAAGGATCAAGAAAACAAAGGAACTAATCAAAAAATGGAGTAAAGAGCTGAGCAAAGACTTTACAAATGAAGAAGTAAGAGTGTCTGAGAAACATCTTAAAAAGTGTTCAACATTGCTAATAATTAAGGAAGTGAAATTTAAAACCAATTTAAGATTTCATTGTACCCCAGTAAGACTGGCTATTATCAAGAAAACAAAAGATATCAAATGTTGGAGAGGTGGTGAAAAGAGGGAACACCCATCCACTGCCAGTGGGAATGCAAACTTGTGCAACCCCTATAGAAAGCGGTGTGGAGAACTCTTAAAAGACTAAAAATGAACCTATTACTTGATCCAGTCATACCACTCCTGGGTATATACCCACAAGACTCATCCAACTGCAAAGATACGTGCACAACCATGTTTATTGCAGCTCCCTTCACAATAGTTAAGAGTTGGAATCAACCCACATGCCCCTCAACTGATGAGTGGATAAAGAAAATGTGATACAACTACACAATGGAATTCTATGCAGGTGAAAAGAAAGATGACATCATGAAATTTGCACGTAAACGGATGGAACTAGAAGACGTTATGCTAAGTGAAATAACAGTCACAGAAAGACAAATGACATATGGTGTCCCTCAATTGTCAATCCTAGTACCACATCATTATTTGTTAAGGCAAACTGAGCACTTTTTTTCTTTTTCAGTAATTAGAATACCTGATGATACTATAAAAATTACATTAAAACATTTATCAGCTTGCTATGCAATTTAGGAATGTAAAGTAATATTTATTTTTATTTGCATGCAATTCTACTGTTAAAAGGTGAATCCTTAAACATGTTTTGGGATTAACCTATAGTTTAGTTTCAGATGTTATAATTTTGGTATGTGTGGAGTGTAAATATGCATATTTTGGAGTAATATAAAATTAAAGGTAACAACAACAAACAAGTTGTACAAGGAACTGATTGAAACAGTAGACTTCTGCCCAAAACAGTAAACTTCTGCATGGAAAATTAAAAAACAAAAAGGCTGAGAAAAAGATGCAAGACATGTATGGCAGAATGCACATGCTCTAGAGGAGAGGAATGCAGGGAAGAGAGAATGGACCTAAATTTGATTAAAAATGTTATATGAAATGCACAAAAGTTCAATAAAAATTTAAGAAAAAATTTAAGGCTTAAAGAATATTCACCAAATTAACATTTATTTATTTATTTATTTATTTTTGACAATTTCTCAAGAAGTGGTCTGACACTGGATTGAGAGAAGCCATTTTTTTTTATGAAAGGGCACTTATTTTATGAAAAAATGGTTTTGTGTCCTGTGATACTGTTTATTAAGGGAAAGTATGGCAAAAAAAAAAGTGGGATTTCTGAACTGGTGCTGCACTAAAATAATGTCTGCGAGTAGCAATTTAGAAGACTGACTGGCAGCCTGCCTGGACAGTGCAGTATTTAAGAAGTCTACTTGGTATTGGACACCATATCCTTTTCTAGGAAGACAGGGGCACACTGCAGGTAGATAACCCTGCTGAGAAATGGACTCCCTGTCCTCCCTACATAGAACCTATTATTAAACTGTTCCTAAATTTTTTATTAAAATTAATTTTTATTGAGCACATTTTATACAACATTTCTTAATCAAATTTAGGCTCATTCCCCCATCCATGCCCCCCTCATCACCCCCACCAGAGCCCATGGATTCTGCCATGCATGTTAAGTCCAGTCTTGCATCTTTTTCTCAGTCTTCTTTTTTTTCCTTTGGATGCAGAAATTTACTGTTTTGGTCAGTTCTTTGAACAGGTTTTTCTCTCTTTTTGGTTCCCTTTAATTTTATATTACTACAAAATATGAATATATACACTCCACACATAAATCGGAATTACAACGTCTGAAAATAAGCTATAGGTTAATTCCAAAACATGTTTAGGGATTCACATTTTAACAGTAAAGTTGCATGTAGGTAAAAAGAAATATAACTTTACATTCTAAATTTCATGTATGTTTTAATGTAATTTTTTGAAAGTTTTATAAGAATTTAATGTAAATTTTACAATCAGTTTACAATACAATCTATACATTATTGTGATATTTCAATAACTCAGGGATTACACTGAAATTATTCTATAAAGCTATCAATACTTATTTATTTTATATTATTCCAAAATATGCATATATACACTCTACACATAAATCAAAATTTAAAATTCTGTAAATAAGCTGTAGGTTGATTCCTAAACACATTTAGAGATTCACATTTACCAGTAAATTTGCATGCAGGTGTAAAGTCGTGTAATTCTTTTTTTAGAATATGACTACATTTCCTACATCTATATATTTTAACTACAATGTGTGAGTACAAGTGGTAAGACAATTCTAGAGCCAATTTATAGATTCACATTGTAATAGCACAGTTGCTTTCATATACAATGAAATATAATAATGAAGTTGCTCAGTTTGCCTACCAACAGGGCATTTGGTTTTAGCATCCACAAATGAGGGGAAACATTCACCTTTTTTTGTTTTGGGACTGTGTTACTTCACTTAGTATAATTGCTTCAAGTTCTATCCATTTAACAGCAAAGCTCATGATGTCATCTTTCTTTACTGCTGCATAGAACTCCATTGTGTAGATGTACCACATCTTTATTATGCAGTCATCTGTTGAGGGGCATTTGGGTTGATTCCATGTCTTTGCTATTGTGAAGAGAGCTGCAATAAACATAGCTTTGCATGTATCTTTGCAGTAGGATGCGTCCTGTGGGTATATACCCAGGAGTGGTATGGCTGGGTCAGGTCGTAGGCTCATTGTGAGTTGTTTAAGGGTTCTCCACACTGCTTTCCATAGTAGTTGTTACCAGTTTACATTCCCACCAGCAGTGGATGAGTGTTCCCCTTTCCCCACAACCTCTCCAGCATTTGGTGTCTTTTTGATCTTGGCTAGTCTTATTGGAGTGAGGTGATACCTTAGTGTGGTTTTAATTTGCATTTCCTTAATTTATTAATGACGTTGAACATCTTTTAAGATGTTTCTCAGCCATCTTTACTTCCTTACTAGTGTGTTGGGGGTCCACTGAGATTTGTGTGGGGGTGGGTATTTAATCCCAGGACGATCCATGTGGAAGTCACACACAAGAAAGCACACCACGTGGACACATGTTAAAGTCCAAATGCAGAGAGAACATTTTTATTCCAAAATGTCTGGTTATATAGCAAGCATGACTCAAATCTCAGGGTCAAATCCTAAACCTTTTTGTCACTACACCCCACCCCTTAATTAAGTTTTCCCACATCTCTCCCTTTAAATTTTATTTTCTTTTAATTTTTCTGAGAGGCAAGGGAGCCCATGGGCGAGGCTAACAACACAAAGGAACCTGAGTTTTGAATAGCCATCTGTTCAAGCCTGTTTTGAGTGCTAGGCAGTGGGGAGCAGGTCAGACCTGAAACTATATTTTCACACTAAAGGCCAATTAATATCCAAAAACCCAACCATGAAGTGAACCAATTGTCAAGCATAAGCAATGAATGTAAGTAACATTCATGTAAAACCAATTAGCAAGTATCTATGTCCAAATTTTGAACCCAAGGTTCCCATAGTCCAATTGGAGAAGCTTGTATGCACAAGCATGTTGATCAAATAAGAGTCCAGTCTATGTTGCTGTAGTCTCATGATTCACCCCAATCTCCACCACCCTTACATTCTATCATGCCTCCTCTTCAGCAGGCTGTTCCCTAGGCTTTGGGAAAGGGGCACAAGTGGGTGAGAAGCAAAATAGTCTGTTTTCTCTGGAGATGTCATTTTGGACTCTAGTCTGTTCAGGTTGTTTCCCTTCATGGGGTGACAGCTTATCCAGGGGTACCTTTTTAATCCTACTAACAAAGCACAAGCAATTAGATGTACAGGTATTAAAACAGTACTAATTATTATGGCAAGCTAAGCTGTGACAATAGACACAGATGTATGGATGGTATGTTAATCCACAAATCGTGGCTTTTCTATAAAGGATGACAAGTTCTTATTGTGGCTTATAACATCTCCTAACCACTAGAGGACATAAGCTTGTGGCGTCAGCCAAGAATTATTCCTCCAAAGAGAGAGCTAATAGCCAATTAGATCTGGGATATATATAGACACATGGCTGCCACTGTTTCACAGTATCTCCAAGCAGGGGAGGTGTAGCTGATGCTGACGGAGGAGTCCTGCTTAACTCAAGGGGACCAATATTTTGCTTCTTTGCATTAACATCCTTTGGTAATGCTCTCTGGCATTTCAGAGGCCAACTGTACATTAGCAAGTGGTGTCTCAAAACATTTTTCCATGCTCACATCAGCTCTTCAACAACAGGGTCTTACCGCCTTTCTCCTTGCAGGTATACCACTTTATAGACAAAAGGCCTTTATCTTTTGGGGGGGGCTTAAATCCCCTATCCAACATCTCCTAGGCAGAATAATTCATTGCTGATATTAGAGCTCTCCTGTACTAATATATTTTGCTTAATTATACAGCTTATAAAGACTTTATTATTATATTTGGCTCTGAATAGAGAATTATCTTTCACAGTTCCTACGTTTATCAGTCAATTAAAGAAGGTAGTTATACCTGTTTTATAAGAAATCACCACTATAACAGTTGGCTCTAATTTACAGTTAGGGAATGACTTCATTACCATCACGTTTTTCTTTTTCCTATAAAAGGGAGAGGTAAGAAGGTTTCTCTGCATCTGGAAGGTAAACTTCATTAGGGTACATTATAAACAGTTATCCCAAATAGAATTCAGAGAGATGCTCTGTGTATACAACACAGGCAGTCTGAGTTTCCTCTTTCTTTAATGTTCAGATGGGTCAGCCTCTCTGCTGGCATTTCCCAGTCCATCCTCCATAGACAAAAGTTGTAAGTTTTCAGGCATTTAGGTTGGTGTTTTACCTGTGGGAACATACAAATATCCCCCCATTGTTATTTTCAATACCTCAAAATTGAAAATTTCTCAAAAGGTTTGGAATACAGAGTTTGCCATTTGTATCCCAGAAGGAATACTATACCACCTCCCTCTTTTTCTTTTAATTTTTATATTTTGACCTATAGATGCTTAAGTTGTATTAAACATATCAATAGACAGGAACCAAGGCATAAGTTTTCATCAAATTCACCCAAACAGTTTATCATTGACTGTATGCTACTTATTTGGGAAGTAAACTTAAACTTAATTCCTTTAAATTATCCTAAAAGTAAAGGAAATGTTACAAGGTGATACTGTATAACACAGAAAAATAGAGACCATTTGTGTACTTTGACCCCAAAGTTATTGTTGGAAATTTAATACAAATTATAAATAAAACAATTAACATTTTATATTCCCAATTAGTTCAAATGTGCTACCATTTCCACCAAAACCTTCAACCAAATTTAACTAATACAGACATTTTTAATAAGTCTTTTACTAAGTCTACTTAGTAATATCCTATAATATGTAGACAAAGCTTGGGCAAAGTTGAATACATGCCAAATAAATTTTAACCAAATATACATTTTGTTCTTTAAAACTATATGACTAGACTATGACTTCAAAGAAATCAAGTCCATTAACTTATATGGTTTATGTGTATATCTGTATAAATCTCTACTGAAATACCTCTATATATAAATATGTTATTTTTAAATATACCATTTTTTATTATTTTTATTATTAATTTTATTTATTTCTGTATGTGTATGAATGTACTGTCTGCATGCAAGTTTGTGCACCCGTGTCGTGCAATGCCGCGGATGTCAGAAGAGAGTGTCAGATTCCCCTGGAACTGGACTTCTCCTGGAATTGGAGTTTCAGACGGTTCTCGGCCACCATGTGGGTGCTGGGGATCGAACCCGGTCCTCTGTAAGAGCGGTCGGCGCTCTTAACCACTAGGCCATCTCTCCAGCCCTTAAATATACCATTTTAAACTGAAAACCTTACAGAGTGGATTTTAATGACCATCTTCCTCCAGCTCTTGGCCTTCTCCAGGCCTGGCATGAAAACCTGCTTTAAAGATTTTTCAATATCTAGCTCTTAATAAAATTTTCTTTTACAGTTCTTATACCCATTAGTTAATTAAAGACTGGCTAGATATTCTCCATGAGAAGTTGTTACCATCATTACCATCTTGATTTTTTTGTTGTTTTTTTGTTTTTGTGGGAGCTTCTAGGAAGCTTCCTTTGCACGAGCAGGTACAGCATGGTCCTGCTAAGGGAAGGGGAACACAGAGCCCACTTTGTGGACACTGTGAGGAACTGACCCCTCAGCACAGAGGTCAGTTGGTTACTTCTGTAACCCCACCAGAGAGGTACTTCCTACTCAGGTCCTTAGCCTGAAACAATGAGACACGTTTCCCACTCTTGGCCATGACTTTCCACCTGCCCAGAGCCAGGACAGGAATTTCACACCAGCTACCCAGGTTGGTGGTCTGAAAAGGGAGCCTTTTGCCAACTAACTGGCCACCCAAATGAAATGTAGGCCTGAACACCAGCTACCCACTGGCCATCTGAATGATATGCAGGCTTGTCTTAGCCTGTATGTGTGCAGTAATTTAAAAAATGGCAGCCGAGAATTCTGTAATGAGGTTAATGGGAATTCACTTTTTTTTAAGTTTTAAATTTTTATATTTATAATTTTTTATTCCCAAAGACCCAAAAACTTATTAACACTTTAATACAGTGTAAACCTGGTTGCAACTTTGTTTCAGATGTTGAAAGGGTGTAACCAGTAGGGGGCAGTGTAGGTCCATTAAGATGTTCAATGATTTTTTTTTTTAATTTTTAATAGATAACCCATAACCTTTGTTGAAATTGAATTATGTGTTGGTTGTTTAATATAAATCTGCATCTTGAGAAGGAAGGGCCACGTTCCAACTCAGAGGCAATGCTTTTACTGGTATTATAACTGTTAACATTAAAATATACTTAGAACACAAGTACACACATCCATACACATACGTGCGTGCACATACATACATACAAAATAAAGAAAGGTTTGTAAAGTTGACCTTTAAAAGAGGAAAGCCACATTGTTTGATGTTCAATGAAAAACATGAAATTTTTATAATTTGTCATAGGGTTATTTTTACATAATTAGAATAAATGTCCCAGTAACACACAAAACAGCTGAGATCCATATGTCAATTCTTAGGACCATTCCCTTCAGTGAACTATCCCTAAAGTCTATTCCTATTCTTTTCCTATCTTATCCCTTCTGGTTAGCTATCCCTAGGCTGTCCCTCTGCTAAGTGTAACTGTCCCTATGCTATTTACAAATCTAAAGATTGAGGAGGGTGCCCAAAAGTAGACGGATCAAAGTTGTTTGTAGTATTGGACTGATTTATCTTGTCTTATTATTAAGGACACTGGAAGAAGAAGAATTATACATAATCACAACAACAATTACAATAATAACCAATATTAATCATTACCAATTATCAATAATTATTATTAACAATTATTACTCACAATAATCATCATTAGTAATTATTATGAATAATAATTGTCAATAATAATAGCCAATAACAATGAACAATTTATTATTAGACTGAATATTATGCGTACTATAAACCCAATTAAAAATTGTTAACACTAAGGGGTATAAAACAAACTTTTAAAAAATTTTTTATTGACATTCGCAAATTAAAATAGAATAAATTAACAAGTATTTTTTCAAAAAAATGTTTTGTACAAAAATACTGTCAAAATTTCCTAAAAAGCTTTCAACACAGTAGTATCTTTTCATGTAGTGAATATAACTATTAGCACAGTGTCAAAAATATTAAAGACAGAAACAAAATAAAAGTCTGTGAAATGTTTGCCACTGACGACATTCCACAACCTATTACTGTCTGTACATATGGGGGAGGGGACAGCCAACTTGAAAGTGATCAGTATGACTTTTCCTGATCCAGAATGGTTTGGCCCACCATGTTTAATCTTCCAGTTTAGCATATTGGAAAACTTTGTACTCAAATGCATAGTTTGAAAAAACAAAGCGAGATGGCAGTTTGTGCAGTTATTATATCTGCCCTTCAAAGTTCAGGCAGCCAACAAATGCAATTTTTCCTTTCACTCCTAAGTCTGAATGCAGCTCAGTCATTTGAAACCATTTGCAAAAATCCACAAGATAAAGCAGTTTGCCAAGATTAATATCTAACAGTTGAGCACTGGAGAAAGTGAAGAAATAAGAAGTAAAAGCAAACAAAAGACCAAGTTACCTAGATATTTCAACTACATAAGGGAGGTGAATGTCAAGGCTACAAAATAAAAACAACAGGTAAAAAAAAAGTGGCAGCAATTTTTTTTAAACCAATTTGTACAAGTTTATAGTTTACTTTGTTTCCAAGTTCTCACACCTTTCAGGATCTGAAAAGTGAGATACTGCGTCTAAAGGAATTTTTTTTTTTTTTAATTCACACAGAAGAAGTTGGGGGTGGGGGCGGAGAAGGTGATTTCTTTTGCCGAGCTTAATCGAGTCAACAGCTTACTCTGCTGGGTTGCTGTTTGCACACGAAGTCCGTCATAAAATCAAACTCGTTTTGGCCCAGCCAGAGTTGGAGTAGCTCCTTGATGTGGTCCAATCCCATTTCTATCACTAAGGACATAAGCACTTCTGAAATCAGTGTCTATGAAATTGGGTAGCAGCATTGCAGCGGGGATGTGGGCCATGGAGGCGGGCATGTTGCTGCCACCGCTGCCGGCTGCAGCCCCCGAGGTGCCTGCCGAGCCACCCTGGGTGCTCCTGCTGGCCGAGCCGCCGGGGGTGCTTGGGGCTGCAATCTCGGAAGTGCTGGTTTGTCCCGTTCATCTGGTGGCCTGCATTGGGGTGCAAATCCGGCATGTAGTTGTTGTGGGGGTAAGGGTGATGGTTGAAATACTGGTTGTTGAGCTTCTGCAGCTGCATGCTGACCGGCAGGGAGCCTCCCTGGTTGCCCACCAGGGCGGCCATGAACTGGGAGTTGTTGATCCTGGCTGCGGGGGCCAGCGGGCTGGGGGAGGGGGTGCCCCCCATTCACAGTCCCTGGCCCCATGTCGTGCCTGATGCTGCTTGTAGCGTTCACGTTGCCCGCGCCATAGTGGAGGTGCTCGCCCATGAGGGCATTGAAGGTGTGCGGGGACTGCTGCTGCTGGTGATGGGGGCTTGGTAACTGCCCCATGCCCATGCGGTGGGCAGGGTGGTGGTTCAGCCCGTGGTGCCATCAGGGAAACACCTGTGGTTCACGGCCATCATATGGTCTGCGATTTCCGCTCAGAGCACCAAGGGCAGGCTCCTCTGGTCCAGCACTGGCTCAGCAGCACGTAGAGGGGAGACCCAGATGGAGGTATCCAGCAGCCACTGGGCAGACTCTGAGCCGTTCCCTTTTCTTTTCCCTCTGCTGCCTTCTCAGCTTGGCAGGAGCACCAGGCAGCTGCCAGCAATGAGCTAAAAAACAAACATTTTTATGAATCTATCTTTGTTTTACAGTTGACTTCTACTTAGATTTAAACCTGTAGGTTTATAAATTAGAAGCAGGAAATTGCATTCACTTACACTTATACACAGTTTGAAGATGGGCTTAAAGAAACATAAAACAGTTTTATTCCCCCAAAATTCCTCATTTAAATTGAACCAAAATATCAATTCATGTTGTTAAAGAGGCTTTTTCTAATGGTCCTTAAAAAAAGACAATTTATTGGACCAAGTTCCTTTTGTTAGAACTCCAGGGCCTGTAAACTCTCCTAGAAGTCTATTTTGTCTCCAAAATGCTGAAATCAAAAGACTGTTACTCTAAGCCAAAATTTAAAGGACATGATTTAGATACCACGTGTTCAGTCCAGCGGCAGCAGTGGAGCAATGGCGGTGCCAGATCACAAACCAAGTGTGATCAGGAATTCTGTGGGAAGAGATCTTTAAGGTGGAACACATTTAAAAAGAGCAAGATAAAGTTAATTCAATGAATTAATTTTAATTGTGCACATATATTTACTCAAAAGATATCTAGGGTACAGAGAGGTTAAGTAAAAATATTACATTATAAATTATTCATGCTGAAATGGATTTGAATTACTGAAGTGATACAGCTAGCTGAATCCCAATTTTGAATCCACAAGTAGCCAGCAGGTTTAGGTAGGAAGAGTTAGATTTAGAAATAGTTACAAAAGAAACCCACAAGAAGACAAGAGAGCAATAAACTTTTATCTTAAAAAAATTCATATACAATATTTAAGAGAACAGTATTAAGTAGTGAACAAGGTTTAAAATTATCTGGAAAAAAAACTGTTCTTGGTAGGGCAGTTCTTCTATCACCTTTAGGGTTTCAGGTTTTAGGTTGAGATCTTTGATCCACTTGGAGTTTATTTTTGCACAGGGTGAGAGGTAGGGCTTTAATTTTGTTCTTCTACAAATGGTGATCCAGTTTTGCCAACAGCATTTCCTGAAGATATTATCTTTCTTCCATTGAACTTTTTTGGCCCCTTCATAAAATATGAGGTGGCTGAAGTTATATGAGCTCAAGTTTGAACCTTCAATTTTGTTCCATTGGTCAATGGTTCTGGTTTTTTGCCAGTACCAGGCTGTCTTTATGACTATAGCAGTGTAACAGAGCTTGAAGTCTGGTAATGTAATTCCCCCAGTATTGCACTTTTCACTCAGGGTTGCTTTAGCTATTCAGGGTCTTTTGTTTTTCCATATGAATTTAAGGATTTTTTTTCTAAGTCTGTGAAAAAGCTCATGGGGATTTTGATTGGGATTACATTGAATCTGTTTATTAATTTGGGTAGAATGGACATTTGTTTTCTTCTGATTTTTTAAATTACTTTATTTTATTTATTTATTTCTGTGTATGAATGTACTGTCTGCATGTAGGTTTGTGCACCTGTGTCGTGCAATGCAGCAGAGGTCAGAAGAGGGTGTTGGATTCCCCTGGAACTGGAGTTCTCCTTGAATTGGAGTTACAGATGGTTCTCATCCGCCATCTGAGTGCTGGGGATTGAACCCGAGTCCTCTGCAAGAGTAGTCGGTGCTCTTAACCACTAGGCCATCTCTCCAGCCCTGGACATTTTTACTATATTTTTTCCAATCCATAAGCATGGGAGGTCTTTCCATCTTTTGATGTTTTTGATCTCCTTCCTCAGGGTTTTAAAATTTTTGTTGTAGAGGTCTTTGGTGTCTGGTTAGGTTTATTCCTAGGTATTTTTTAGTTTTTGAGGCTATTGTGATTGGGAAGGTCTTCTTGTAGTCCTTCTCCAGTTGCTTATTGTTGGTGTAAAGGAATGCTACTGATTTTTTGAGGTTTATTTTGTATCCTGCCACTTTACTGAAACTTTTGATCATTTCTAAGAGTTTTCTGGTGGAGTTTTTAGCATCGCTTAGGTAAACTATCATATCATCTGCAAAAAGGGATAGTTTTACTTCCTCTTTACCAATTAGTACTCCCTTAATTTTGCTTTCTTGCCTTATTGCCCTAGCAAGCATTTCAAGCACTATATTGAAGAGGAGTGGCAATAGTGGACAGCCTTGCTGTGTTCCTGCCTTTAAGGGGAATGCTTCCAACTTTATTTATTTATTTATTTATATTAGCGTATATTGCAGCACTGTGGTCTGATAGAAATGCATGGAATAATTTCAATCCTTTTGCATTTGTTGAGTTTTCTTTTGTGTCCAAGTATGTGTCAATTTTGGAGAATGTCCCAGTGGGGCGCTGAGTAGAAAGTATACTCTTCTGGTGTTTGGATGGAATTTTTTTTTTTTTTTTTTTATTCTGTAGATCCTGTGAGTCCATTTGGTGTATGTGTGTTGTTCATTCTGATGTCTCTGTGTTTACGTTTTGTCCAGTTGACCTTCCAGGTGGCTCAGGGTGTATTGAAGTCCCCCCACTTAGTAGTGTACTGGTTGTGGGGAAAGCTTGAGTTAGATGGGTGGGGCTCTAAGCCAAGGTACCTCCCTTGGACCACACCATAGGGGGGGTGTGGAGTGACGCAAAAGATTTAGCATGGGGCCTGAGAATTGAGTCAAGATGGATATTTAAGCAGACATGTTGGAATAAAATCTCTTCTCTGCGTTTGAACCTCAACCCTGTTTACACGTGGTTGCTTTCCTGCGTGGTCTGTTCCAATGGGTAGTCCTGTATTAAGTGGGCCCCCCACTAAACCGGGTGACCCCACAAATGGCGTCCAAACTGGGGCAGAAGGAAACATTAACTTAGGTATGAATACCCCTAAATCTTGCCCTATTCTTCTCTTTCTCCTCTCTCCTCCTGATAATCTACCTGTTGTGGTGGAGCCATCTTCCCTGCTGGTTTCGGCGAATGGGACAGCAGTCTAAGGGCATGTGGCTTTGTACAAGTGGAGAGCAGCCTGCCTCTGATTTGTTTCAGAGGGAACACCCAGTGTCTTCCAGGCTTGTGCCTCCTGGCATGGTCATCCTGCAGGCTATAAAAGCCAGTGACTTCAAGGCGGAATTTAATATTAAGCCTTAGCAGTTAATGGTTTGGCCTTAAAAAAAACAATTTTTCATAATTCTACAGGACTGAAAAACTTTCTGGTTTTTAATTCCACCCTCCCCCAAAGAAAGACTCCTGCTGAGGCTCCTCAAGTT
>VZQC01010954.1:1117318-1160540 GCA_009823505.1 Rhizomys pruinosus | reverse complement strand
CTCCTCTGTCAGTATCAGATACACCTCAACTGCCTGGAGATATTGTGCAACAGTGGCAGCCATGTGTCTATATATATCCCAAATCTAATTGGCTATTAACTCTCTCCTTGGAGGAATAATTCATGGCTGATGCCACAAACTTACGTCCTCTAGTGGTTAGGAGATGATATAAGCCACAATAAGAACTTGTCACCCTTTATAGAGAAATCACAGTTTGTGGATTAGCATACCATCTAAACATCTGTGTCTGTGCTCACAGCTTAGCTTGCCATAATAATATTGTTTAAGTGCCTGTACATCTAATTGCTTGTGATTTGTTAGTAGGGTTAAAAAGGTACCCTGGATAAACTGTCAACCCATGAAGGTAAACAGCCTGACTAGAGTCCACAATGACATCTCCAGAAAAAACAGACTGCTTTGCTTCTCACCCACTTGTGCCCTTTTTCCAAAGCCTAGGGAACAACTTGCGGAAGAGGAGGTGTTGTAGAATGTAAGGGCTGCGGAGAGCTTGGGGTAAATCATGAGACTACAGCAATATACACTGGAGTCTTATTTGATCAACATGCTTGTGCATACAAGCTTCTCCAATTGGACTATGGGAACCTTGGGTTGTTCAAAATATGAACATAGATATTTGCTAATTTGTTTTACATGAATATTACTTACATTCATTGCTTATGCTTGACAATCAGCTTACTTCATGGTTGGGATTTGTGGATATTAATTGGCCTTAGTGTGAAAATAAAGTTTTAGGTCTGACCTGTCCCCTACTGCCTAGCACTCAAAACAGGCTTGAGCAACTGGCTATTTAAAACGCAGGTTCCTTTGGGTTGTTAGCCTCAGCCATGGGCTCCCCTGCCTCTCAGAAAAATTAAAAAAATAAAATTAAAAGGGTGAGATGTGGGAAAGCTTAGTTAGATGGGTGGGCTCTAAGCCAATGGTACCTCCCTGGCCACACCCATGGGGTGGAGTGTAGTGATGAAAAGATTTAGCATTGGGCCCTGAGAATCGAGTCATGGATACTTAAGCCGACATGTTGGAATAAACTCTCTCTCTGCGTTCAAACCTCAACCTGCCTACACGTGGTATGCTTTCCTTTGAGGTCTTTCCACATGGGTAGTCCTAGGATTAAGTGGGCCCCGCCACAAATACCGGCAGTGACCCCACATACTGGGATTAATCTGTGTCTTGAAGTCCTGAAGGATTGTGTTTATAAAGTTCAGTGCACCAGAGTTTGGTGCATAAATATTTAAGATTGTGAGATCTTCTTGGTTGATTTTTCCATTGATAAGGATATAATGGCCCTCTTTGTCTTTTCTGATTAATTTTACTCTGAGGTCTATTTTGTCTGAAATTAGAATAGCCACTCCTGCTTGCTTTTTGGTACCATTTGCTTGGAATATTTTTTTTCCATCCTTTAACTCTAAGGTGCTGTCTGTCCTTGAGGGTGAGATGGGCTTCTTGGAGACAGCATATAGATGGATTCTGTTTGCTAGTCCATTCTCCAAGCTAAGCATGCAGGTCCTCTCTATGGTCCTTGGGTTGGGCAGAGCCTGTGAAGTGGGGCCACCTGCCAATGGGCCTGCACAGCACAGACCAACCTGAGCAGTTGAGCACGGAGAGTGTGCGACCCTGGCGAGCCTCCTAGCCAAGCACACAGATCCTCTCTATGGTCCTAGGGTTGGTCGGTACCTGTGGAGTTGGGGCACCCGCTGATGGGCCTGCACAGCACAGACTGACCTGAAGAGTTGGGCACGGAGAGTGTGTGCCCCTGGCTGGCCTCCTAGCCATGCTCGCAGATCCTCTCTTGGTCCCAGGGTTGGGCAGCGCCTGTGGAGTTGGGCCACCCTCTGATGGGTCTGCACACCACAGACCGACCTGAGGAGTTCTGTTCCTAAATTTTAAGACTTTGTGTATCTATGACTCTACTTTTGGCCTTTCTCTACTTAAGGGTGGATATGAAGTGAATTTTCTCTAAAGAAAAATATGTCTCCCAGATGCACATGCCTATCATCTCAATGGCAATGTTGAAAGGGCCTTTATGACTTGATCCTGGTCTCCTTTCTGCTTTAGAACCTTGAATGTGTCCTGATGATGGAAAAATCCTCCACCATGCTAGAAAATATCATGTATCATTCTTGCATGGGTGCCTCATCTGCTGAGAAAAATGGACCCCAAGACAATGCCATTTCAACCATTTAAGAAAGAAGGTAATAATATTGAAGACATTGAGTTGGAGGGCAGGAGTCAGGCTGAATGAAAGCATATTGCCTCCAAGGTGCTATTTGGATTTAGAAATGGGGTTTTACCTTCATAAAAGGTCAGACAAGATAGCATAGAGTCTCTGGAAACTTGTTAAAAAAAGATTCATTAGTAATAATATTTTTATCTACTCTTTAAAAATTTCAAACATGAATACAATGTGTTTTGGTCATATCAACTGCCTAGTAATTACCTCCAGGTCTCCTTTCTTCCCTGAGCTCACCTTACATGTTTCCCTCTCAAATTTGTGTCCATTCATTTATTTATTTATGATTTACTTATTCGTTAATTATATCTTAACTCACTGGGTCTAATCAGTGTTGTCCATATGTGTGTGTGTGTTGCACCATGCACTGGGGCATAGGCAAACTACCAGCTCCCATACGTTCAAGGAAAATTGCCTCTGCCTCACTCAGCAGCTGTAAACTGCCAGTAGCTCCCCACCTAGGTTGGAGACCTTGGGAGCAATTCCTCCATCCACACTGAAATATTACTGGCTTGACTTTATATAGGTCATAAGGCGGTAACCATGCACAAGGCAGCTTTGACTTCACATATAAAGCAGCCATGCCATGTCCAGAAAACAGCATTTCACAGATTTCTTCCTCAACTTTCTGTCCTAAATGTAATTTTTAATGTGGATATAGGTTTACTAGAAAACTTATTGTAGCAATTTAGTAAATACCACTCCTTTGTGTCTGTTGGAGATTGAGCCAAACTCCAAAATATAGCCCTCAATAGAATATTTTTTTATGTGTATGAGTGTACTGTCTGCATGTAGGTTGGTGCACCAGTGTTGTGCAATACCGCAAAGGTCAGAAGACAGCGTCAGGTCCCCCTGGAACTAGAGCTAAAGACGATTCTTAGCCACCTCGTGGGTGCTGGGAACCAAACCCGGGTCCTCTGCAAGAGCACTTGGCGCTCCCAACCACTTAGCCATCTCTCCAGCCCCAGAATATTTTAATACACAATTCGAACAATCATTTTCCCACTTTCCCATTTGAAAATGTTAATAAGAGAGTTTAAAAATGAAACGTTTATTTCTTGCTTTCTTTTGACTTAAAAAAAAAATTCTGGTTGTAGGTTTGGCAGGCTTTTGGAAATTTGCTTGAACTGTTTCCATTTTGTGTTCATACATCCTTAGAAGTCAATACAATTCTTTTAAACATTGCTGTTTGTGCTTTTCTAGAGAACCGGCAAGCAGACGTCAAGCAGGCAGGTGCACTGTGGTGAGAAGAGTTGAAGACCCAAAGGCAAACCACAGTTCCATCGTGCATGCTGTGCGTCAGTCATGGGAATGAGCCTCAGCAGCCTCATAAACATGCTTGCACTGGCTCACACCTAGATGAACATGCATTTGCATCTTCATGAAGAAGCCTGTAAAACATGAAACATGATTCGAGTTCTGAGTGAGAAAGGTCCTACTATTTCTTGTGGCAGAGATTCAACTAGCTCTAAGCACTTGGTACTTCAGGGTGCTACTTCTGCTCTTTCTTCCTCTGCTTACCTTGCAATTACCTAGGATGTGCATCTCCCCCCGGCAGACCTCAAAGACAAACTCTACTTTCCAGGGTTTTTTTTTTTTTTTTTTTTTTTTTGTAGCAAAACACAAGAGTGGAAAAAGTCAAATCTGCCTAAGATTATACATAAAATTTTGTCTTCCAAAGAAAGCTTGAAATATGCAGAATGATGCCCTTTGTGAATTATATTGAGACAAGCCTTTCCTTTAGAGGAATGCTAAAAGGTACATGCTAATTGAAATCTGCAGGATGGAGATGGGGAGTTAGTCAACAGATACAGCCAGGCTTTGTGGAGGCATTTAACCATAGACTACACTACTGGAAGCGAAGCTTACCCACTGATCCTAGAACAAGCTGAGCAAGGAGAAGCTCCTATCTCCCTGTGTATACCAAGAGCTGGCTTTCCACAGTGAGACTCTGGCACTGCTGCAGCTGTAGGATAAAGCAAATCAGATGTTAATGCTTCTTGTCTGTGCACCACGACTCTGAGCATGTTTGCGTAGAAGGGAGACAGTTTTCAGCTCAGAGAAATCCAGCTTTATCTTCTCAGTATCAGAGTGTCTTTAAATGAGGCTGTTGATTGAGGGTACAGAAGAAGAAGGATAGGGAGAGGAGGAAGATGGGGAAGCAGACTCATGCAAAAAAAGCGAGTGTTCAGATTCAGTGCAAAGCACCTGCCTACAAAGTAAGGACCTTTGAAAATGGGCAGAAGATCAGCACTTGCCTGCGGAGATCAGCTTTTGACACAGAACACAAGGAACTTATTGGTCAATGTGTCCACAAACTGCGAGAGTGACCTGAAAATTTAAAGTCCTCAAAAATATTTAAAAAAAAATCTAAACCTCTGCTTGTTTGGTACTTCAAGGGTGACACAAGTCAGCTATCTTTAAAAATGAGTGTATTTAGAGTATGTATCTCTGAACAATTGTACTAGAATCACACAGACCTGAAATGAGCTCCTCTTAACAAACTCTTTGTGTCAGCACCCATGTCATTCATCCCTAGTGTCAGCTTTCCTCAAGAAGATCCCCATACCCAGGTGGATGTGACACAGGCTAATAATATTTGACAGCAATTGCCTACAATTTCTAGGTGGGATTTATTATTGCAAACTCTGTTTGGACTGAATCTCTGCCTCTGCATCTTGAAATTTCCCCAGTTATTTATCTTGTGATATTAAAGGTTCTTTTGGTTTGTCCCTATGCATATCTCTCCTGTAGGTTTGTAACTCTTTCTCTAGCTCCAAGATCAGTCCAGAGTTTCAATGTCTATGCAGTGCCCAGCCACGACCCAGGAACTTGTCTCATGAGTATCTTCCTAGCCTCTCTTAACCTCTCATTACTGTCTCTAAATCTCCAGGACTTCTTAAAATTAAAAAGTAATCTTACCCCCATAAGAAAGACTTTATAGTTATTCAGAGGTTTAGCAATAATAATCAAACAAGATTTTTAATTGTACTCTTACTTAATAAATAAATAGTGATAGACTAAGACACATAAAATGATAGAAATTCACCCTATATTATGTATCCTGTAATGGCAAAATTTTGGAAGCCATATAGATGTCTGTTCAATAAATTGCATATTACACATAGTAATATTTATACTATTCAAATGTCATTTTTATGTAATACAAAGGGCAATTTTTAAGGTATTAAACCAGATTATTCAGCTTAGATTCAACATTTTTGTCCTCCAAGACTATGTGTGGCATTCAGACTTAAGAGCAAGAGAGAAGACAGGAAAGAGAGAGGGAGGGAGGGAAGAAGAAGAAGAAAGGAAGGAGGCAGAAGAAGGAAGTAGCAGGAAGGAAGGAAACCAGGGAAAAGGAGAAAATAAACCTTTAAATTTTGGAGCAGGCTAGAGAAACAAAGGAGCGGATGGGATATGGAAAGAGAAATGAGAACTAGGAATACAGGTTAGTGGTAGAGTAATGCCTAGCACGTACAAGGCCACAGGTTCACACCCCACTACTACAAAGGAAAAATAGTTAAAATTATTAAAAGAGCACCTGGAGTGATGGTTTCATTGTTAAAAGCACTTACTGCTCTTCCAGGGGAACAGGTTCAGTTCCTAGCACTAGCAGGTTGGCTAGGTGTCCTTAGCTGCCTTTCTTAGGATTTAATGACTTCTTTTGGCCTCCACAGACATGAGGCACATACATGGTACACTTTTACACATGCAGGCACAACACTCACATGTAAAGCAAAAATAAAAGATTTTTAAATATTTAGTGTTTTACATTTATGGGTGTATTGGGTGGATGTATGTAAGTGCGTGTTCCAAAATGTCCATAGAAGTCAGAATAAGTCATGGATCCCCTGGCGCTGTAATTATGTATGGATGGTTGTTAGCTGCCATGTGGGCACTGAGAGCCAAACCCAGGTTCGTTGCAAGGGCAGTCAGTGCTCTTAACTGCTGAGTCTCTTTCCAGGCCCTCAAATAAAATATTTTTAAATTATTAAAGGAATCAAGAGGATATAATTTTTAATCATTTGTCAAGGAGGCTGAAATCTAGGCTCAGACAGCAAGGCTTGTGTTTTTCTCATGTAAGTATAACTGAAGTGTAAGGGAGTCAGTGAAGTCCCTGGCTGTGTTCAAAGAAAGACCTCTAAAATTATGTGAGTGTTGCCGAGGATAGTGGTGTTTTGGAAAAACAATCTCCCTCAAATCAGAAAAATCGTAAGGAAAACTCATTCTTACTGTTCTGTTTGAACAGCATGTTCTCCCATGCCAGACTCCATATGATGAATGAACCTGGAGGTAAGGCAAGAACAGGTAAATCACAGTGGAAAGATAATCCCCAAAGGATGAAATTTAAATCACAAACTGAGGTATGCAGTGAACAAAATATTCTCCAGTTATGTGGCAAATAAATTTAATTCCAACCCCCTCCTCCGATGAAGTGTTAAATTATTAAATTTATATCAGTTTATGTGCTAGCTTTATCTTCGTGCTTACTCAGACATTTTTGAGAAGCTCTAAATGCTCCCTTAAAATAGAGGGGACAGGGGGTTCTGAATATGATCGAAATGCATTGTATGAAACTTTCATATCATTAAATATTTTTACTATAAATTCTTTTCTAGCAGTGACATTATGCAGTTTCCCTATGCCTTGGAAGCTGTTTCCTAGAAATACAGGGGGAACGGGAGCAGTGAGAAGACATGGTTAAGTTTAAACAATATCAGAATTTTATAGGATCATGACTTGGAAGGAGTTGCAAAGAATTAAAGGAATGTAAAATCAAACAACCACAGTCATGGACCATAGACTCTAAGCTGGATAAATGGTAAAATACATGGATAAGCCAGAAGAAGGTAGGGGGAATCTTAGAAAAAGTAGGTTGGAGGTTCAAAGAGAGTAAAGATGATTTCATGGTGTAATTGATAATATAAGTATAAAATACAGGAGATCATGGTAGCTGTAGAAATTAGAAGTTGTGCTCTTAGAGAAAGGGCAGTTATTGGCTGGTAATGTTGACTGATCAACAAATGTATAAATGAGTAGTTGAGATCCGGAAGTAAACATATGGGATCTCATGGCTCACCATGGGGAATCCTCAAAGCTGTTAATGCCACTAAGAGCATTAAGGAGAATGCTTAGTAGTGGAGAGCAACCAGGAGAAATTATGGCACATGATCAAATGTGATGTCAAGGGTTTCAGAAGAGCAGGAAGGAAGGAACATTATAAATTATGAGGTCAACACATGGTCTTCAGAATACAAAGTACATGGGATGTGTGTCAAAATCAAAACAAACAGTGATGACTCCATAGAACATTGGTGGTGGAGAAATATCCTATTCATGACAAGAAGGGAGGAATAACTGAAGACATAAAAGATACAGAAGATACTGATGAGCACAGGTAATAAAAAGGATGTTGGAGAACTGGGAGGGATTAAATGCCCATTACCTTGAATCAAATTAGAGAATACAACATGCATATTCACATAGGAAAGAGCAAATTTACTATAGAAATATAATTTTATACTCATAATGTAATCATGACTGTCTATGAAGTCCATAAAGAATGTTGTTCTTGTAGTTTTTCCAAATTATATTCTGGAGAATGCTAATCAGGTATAATAGAACATTCTTGAATGTGGTAGAAGCAGTGAATCACAATGCCTCCTTATGGAAAGAATGGTGTTTCCAGAAGACAAATCAAGGAAAAAAAACCTTGCTCCCTTGCCAATACTCAGTATGGTTAAGGAAAAGATGTGGGGTAGCAAATCCTCTCCCTCTGATTAAGTTCAGAATCTTTTTTTTTTTTTAATAAGCAACAAATGTCTGGTCGTAGAAGTGAGACTGAAGCCAGACTGTGTGTACTAGACAACCCTGGATTTTCTCAAAGAGCTCCTTATGATCTACAAAGCAGTTTGGTAATTCTAAAAGACCGAGCTTAATTTTTCTTAATTGTTTTTATAGTCTATCCCCTTACAGTTTGGAAGTGAAAAGGGAACAAGCTGGGCAATAGCAGAGAACTCAGCAAAATATTCCTGATGTACTTAGAGCAGTCTATGAAATTTAAAGAAGAATCTTTGCATCTCCTCCCCTTTTCCCCGTCTAACACATTCATTTTCAAATGTCAATGTCAATACTTTTTCCACCTGAGCTTGCTAAAATGGTGCAAAGGATGATAATCTTATCAACAAAATCATAATGAAAAAGTGTATGGCAAGATTTAATTTTCAGATCCCATGAATTTCTATTGATTTAGGAGGATACAGCCAGCAGTAGTAAGGAAATGATCTCTACTTTGTATCAAGGATGCCCATTTTAAATGTCTTTCTTAGGAAGATGTTTGCTTTGCAGAAAAATAAGTCATGCTGTTGATGAGAAAACTCATGAGACTATTCCTACATGTATTTCCCCAAAATCAGATTTAAATATGAGAATAAAAGACAGCATTCACCTAGTGAGTCTGTGATCTTACTTGTTTCAAACATCTTTGTGAGTGAAGTTCACATAACGGGAAGAATTTTTGTAGTTTTCTCTTAGAATTTATGCTCTGGGACTTAACGTGTCAATTACTATAATTAGAAAAGAACTTTTGAAAACAGGCTTTGCCTAGAGTTAGGTCATTGAATATTTCCATGTGTATCTGATTTTTTTCATGTCAAAGTAGGATAAATAAGAGAAGTAAACAGAATCAAAGTGAAAAATTATAGAAATAATTGCCTTAAGCATGACATTTTCTTCATTTTCTCAGAAACAAGGCTTTGTCTTTTCAATTATGGGGAATGGAATGATGAGCAGAAACAGATGAATACTGTTGTTTCTTACTGAGTATGTGGACACACATAACAGAACATAGCAGAAAGAAGCTCTGTTGCTACAGAGAACAATTCATGTCTTTGCAAAGTGAGCATTGTAAAGCAATATTCAGCACAAAGAGCAATACTGGGAGATTCTACCATACAAGATTTCAAAACTATGTTACAGAGCTGTAGTCATAAAAAAGCATAATTAGTAACAAGACAGACATGTAGATCAGTGGATCAAAGTAGAAGACAAAAACATGAGTGACTGAAATTTCAGCTACCTGGTGTTTGACAAAGGTGCCAAGAATACATATGGGAGGCAAGACAGCATCTTCAACTAATGTTTTTGGCAAAATCGGATTTCCAAGTATAAAAGAATGAAATTAATCCATATTTATCAATTTATCACACTGCACAAAAGCCACTGAATCAAAGACCTCAATGGGAACCTGAAATGCTGAAACTGTGAGTATAAAACACAGCGAATACCCTACAAGATATACCGCAGGAAAGGACTTAATAAAGTGGACTTATGTCACTCAGGAATTAAGGCTAACAATTTCCATAGGGAACCTCATTGAATTAAAAAGCTTCTGTAGAGCAAAGGAAACAAGAGTGAAGAGGTAGCCCACAGAGTGGGAGAAAATCTTCTCTAACTACAAACTGACAGAGGATTGATATCAAGAATATACAAACAACTTGAAAAATCAGGAAAACAAATGCTGAAGACAAGACATAACTCAGACACTGAACTTGAAACAATTGAACTAGAACTGATCTGGAAAGCTTCTTCTTATACATTAGCTCCCATAGTATCAGAAGATACTGATACACATACACATATAATTACTATGATACACAAACTGCCAAGAGTTTGGGATCATATATAGCCATAAAGTCAGTGAACCACAACGATGACTGGCCCGCCAAATAATCTTTCCTGGTAAAGGAAAGATTTTGTCTTGGGGCTAGTCAATAGTTGTCTAATTGGACATCAGGCCCCTTCAGTGGGAGAGAGCTCATGTGTGGTGCTGTAAACATAGCCAAATGCACATGGCTGGGCAGGCCATTGATGCTAGAGAAAAATCTACATCTGTCAATTCCCTACACCAACAAACTTCTTGATGTATTCTAAACTTGAATACAATTACAGACAAGTGTACCTCTCGCCAGTCATCAAAGAAGCTTCCATTTGCAATATATGGAGTCTATTACAAAGTCCTACAACTGATCAAATGCAAAGATAAAGTGTGATATCACCAGCCCTCAGTGACACATCTACAGTGCAAGCTCTACAATGAAGAGTATGGGCACATAGCAGAACAAGGGTCAGAATGAATTTTAATGCATCTCTCAATTCTCACCAGTGAAACTTCTTTTACAACAGAGAGTGATTAATCCAGAAAGCCATAACTGGTTAGGTTCAGAGAATAATGGAGTGTAGAATACCTATCCCTGAATAGGATACCTACACCAAACCTCTACTAGACAAGGCTCAGGGGCCATTGAGGAAGAGTAGGACAGAAATATTGTAAGATCCAGAGGTAGAGGATAACCAAAGGATACAGAGTTTACCAGACAGCTGGCAAGTTACTCATGTGAACTTAGATCAATGTGATAGCATGCACAAGATCCATGTAAGCTCATGGATTCCAGCAAAATGTGGAGGAAATGGGTACAAAGCTACAAGCTTAGCTGAGGAACCATTGGCAGGAATTGACTTTCTTTAAGGGTGTGATATTACATAAGTTAACCAGTCTCCAGTAGATGGATGCACACCAATGACCATTTGTTGACATAAGCTTGAGTTGATAGGCCTTAATATATATGACAGGCCATGTGAAATTCAGTAGGTGAGTGACTATTAAAGAGGTATAGATGGGGAAGGGACCTAAATAATGATAAAATATATTGTATGGCATTCTCAAAATTCAAGTAATAAGAAATTCTAAATTTAAAAAGTAGAGAAGGGGCTGGAGCGATGGCTCAGCAGTTAATAGCACCAACTGCTCTTAACTGGGTTCAATTCCCAGCATCCACATAGTGGCTAAGAACCATCTTTGACTCCAGTTCCAGGGGAATCTGACACTCTTCTGACTTCCTCAGCATTGCACGACATGGGCGCAACCAACCTACATGCAGACAGTACACTCGTACACATTTAAAAAAAATGTAGAGAAGAAAGCTTGCTGAAGCCATAAGAATGTGGCCAATGCCACATTTCTGATTATTGGAAGACAGAAATGATGTCCGACATGATATTGGAAGACAGAAATAATGTCCGACATGATATGTCCCTTGCCCAAGTTATGACTGACAGTGTTATAAAAAGGCAATGCCAAAGTGGACATTAAAAAGAGAGATTGGTACTCAGAGAAGTCAAAAGTCACCCATCAGAGTTTTTGAAGATCATCTTAATTGAAAATGCTTTTGTCCAGAAAGGAATAGGCTTCAATTACTGCAATAACCTTAAAAGTGACAAAGCAAAAACATTTCTCCCTTGATTTATTATGTTACTTCAGGAATACTATTTTTCCCCTTTCATTCACAAAAATCATGCCAAAGAAATCAAAACCACTCAGCAGTCTGTCTTATAAAATACACTGAGGAGTCTGAATAGTTAGTTCCAGAATGTGATTTATTGTGCATCAAGATCTGGGTAATTTAATTGAGGATTTCATGACTCACTCTAAGGTCCATCCATGGGGATTGTGCTAGTTTGTCTTCCATTGCTGTGACAAAACATTCTGACCAACGTCCAACTTGGGGAGGAAAGGGTTTATTCAGCTCACATCTCCTGGGTCACAGTTCATCACTCAGGGAGCCCAAGGCAGGAACTCAGGGCAGGAACCTGGAGGCAGGAGCTGAAGCACAGGCCATGGAGGAATGCTGTTCACTGGCTTGCTCCCCTCGCTCATGCCCAGCCTGCCTTCTTATACAGTACACAACAACCTGCCCAGGGTGGCACCACTCATTGTGGGCTGGGCCCTCCCACATTGCTCAACAATCAAGACAGTTCTCCACAGATGTGGCCACAGGCCAATTCAATGGAGCCAGTTCCCCAACTGAGACTCCCTCAACCCAAGTGTGTCAAGTTGACACTAAAGCTATCCAGCACAGGGATAAAAATATTAACATGGATACTATGTATATTCCATTTCCTAAAATAAAGACAAAAGTAAATATGAACTAAATAACAGCTTAATCTTTTGGGAATTAACATGATAAGGTTTTATGAAGGGTTTGCAATAATTAATATATTTTCTCTCCTCCAGCATTTTTCAACTTAAAAAAATTCCTGAACTTTGAAAAGTTCGGTTTTTTAGGTTATTTTCTTTTCTCTGCACACATATATGTGTACCATTAGTGTGCCTGGTGGCCACGGAGTCCAGAAGGAGGCATTGGGACCCTACAACTAGAATAAGAGCTGGTTGTTAGTTACCATGTATTAACTAAAAACTGAACATAGGTCCTCTGCAAAAGCAGCAAGTGCTTTTAACCATTGACCCATTTCTTCACCCCATTTCTCATTTTTTTAATGAGGAATATGAAACCAAAGAAACTGCATAGTATATGTGGCTTTCTGCGTATCCATCACTTAACTTCAAAAATGATGGATTCTTGGTGAATAGGGGTGAATCTATGCCCTGTTCATTATCTCTCCCCATTATATGATCTTCCCAACTGCTCATATTGTTGTGAAGACAAGAAATAAAAATCACTATGTAAAATTAGCTATAACTACCGATACACCTTTTAGTGAAAGAATAGCACTTAAAAAAAAAGTATTTATTTTTGTATGTGTATGAATGTACTGTCTGCATGTAGGTTTGTGCATCCATGTCGTGCAATGTGGAGGTCTTGGATTCCCTCTGGAACTGGAGTTCTCCTGGAATTGGAGTTACAGACTGTTCTTAGCAGCCATGTGGTTGCTGGGGATTGAACCCAGGTCCTCTACAAGAGCGGTTGGTGCTCTTAACTGCTAGGCTATCACTCCAGCCCCAGAATAGCAATTTTTTTAAAAAAATAATATCTTATTTTAAAAACTTTTTGTGATTATCATATATGAATACTGTCTTCACACTATTTCCATCCTTCCAAGTCCCCTCCAACAACTCCCACATTCCCCCATTTCATTTTCCTCTCCCATTCTTGGATTATTATTGTTACATAAACATGCATGCATATAAAGCCATACATCTATCTATATCTATCTATCTATCTATCTATCTATCTATCTATCTATCTATCCTTGTATGTTAAGGAACTATCTATATAGTTCCATACAAACTTAATAGAACATATGTTTATTTACAATTACTGAAAAACTTTTTTTCCCTTCATTCATGTGTCACCTCACAATGTCAAATGAAACAGTTTGCCTTTTCTAGTGATTCTCTGGTATTCTTGGTCATGTATGTGTTAGGTTATGACACACTCCCCAAGACAAATAAAGGTTATGGCACACTCCCCCAGACAAATAAAGAGACCACAAGGTTTTAGGCACGCAGGGATAGTTTACTTCAGGGTAGCTGGGGCTAAGCTCAAAGGAAAAATAGAGCCAGCACTGAATGGAGTCTGGCCAGGGAATTTAAGGGAGGAAGTAAGAGCTCAGGTAGGGGGTAGAGGGTACTTAACAGAAGAAAATGTAATTCATGGATTAACATACCATCCAAACATCTGTGTCTATATCAAAGTAATCTACCATAACAATTAGTACTGTTTAAATACCTATATATCTAATTGCGTGTGCTTCATTAGTAGGATCGAAAGGCTATATATTATACTGTTTAAATACCTATATATCTAATTGCATGTGTTTCATTAGTAGGATTGAAAGGTTATTCCTGGACAAGCTGGCAGCCCATAAAAGAAAACAGCCAGAATTGACTAGAGACCAAGACAACAGCTCCAGAAAAAGTAGACTGTTTTGCTTCTCATCCACCTGTGCCCCTTTTCTAAGCCTAGGGAACAATCTGCGGAAGAGGGGACATGGTAGAATGTAAGGGCTGCGATTGGGGTGAATGGTGAAACTACAATAATATAGACTGGACACTCATTTGATCAACTTGATTGAACATAAAAGCCCCCCCTGCTGGATGGTGGGACTCATGAGCTGTGTAGGTTTGGGCACAACTGCTCGCAAATTGATTTTACATAAAGGATGCTTGTACTCACAAATTATCACTTATTGTTAAAAAAATGAAAACAAAACAAAACAAAACAAAAAAAAACAGAGAAAGATGAAGAAAAGTTACAGCAGAATGCATGATCTTGGATGGGTAGGGGTGGGGTGGGGGGAAGGGAAGGGGATATATGCCTGAACTGAATTGGAAAATGATGTATGAAATACACACAGCATCAAAAAAAAAAGAAGTGTCGATCTTTCCAAAAGGGCGAAAGATTCCTGAGTATTCTGGGATGGCCCAGTGTTCCATAATCAAAGGCAGGCTACTAGAGCCAGTTTCTTGGTGCCCCCTTGAATGCTTCTGCTGAATGCTTCTGCACTTTTCAAATGGACTCCAGGTCTTTGCAGAATTCACACCCTGAGAGTATGCTCTTGCAAATTCTATCCTCTTCATTTAGAATTCTTTCTTGTCTTTCTGTACTTTAATGAATCCAGTCCACAAGTGCTTATCAAGTGAGCACACACGAGGAAAGGTAGCAATGAGAATTGTTTGCATCCCTCAAAGAACTGCAGCCAAAACAGAGACAGGCATATGCAAAAAGCCTGGAACGTGCTATGATGAATCCTTATCTAGAGATTGTACAACACGGATGGATGATGAAATTGCAGGTTATACGACTTGGGGAAGGGTTTTGTTTGGTTTATTTTGTTTGTTTGCTCTTTATTTATTTTTTGGAATGAAATATCAGCAAATAAAGTTTGATAAAAGAGCAATAGAACCACTGGTAATGACCTGTGTCAGTGCACAGAGGCCTGAAGTATGGTGGTACTGAAGAATCAAGTAGATTACTGTGCTGGAGAATCAAAGAGGTATGTCTTATTTCTTTGATTTCATGAATATGAACAAACAGAGAGAGGGCACATATGTAATTCCTTATGTATTTTTCTAAAGAGTTTGGAGTTCATCACAAATATGAGTGATCATTTAAGAATTTAAGCAAGGTGTGGTGGCACATGCCTTTAATTCTATCACTTGGGTGGCAGAGGCAGGCAGATCTCTGTGAGTTCAAGGCCAGCTTGGTATGCAGAATGAGTTCCAGGACAGCTGGGGCTACAGGGAGATCCTTTTTCAGAAAGAATTTAAAAGTAGGGTCATGGTACTGTTAAATTTGGGGTTTAGAAAGGAAAATTGGTGACTATGTATATAATATACTACAGGTATGCTGGCAATGATTTTGAAACATTAATTGGAAAGTTATATGGGCATTGATTAGTTTAAATTGATTTTGCCCAAAAAGCCTTTTCTTTTTAAATATACATTGTATAGTTAGTCATTTTCTTATAGTAACAATAAAGGCATGTTAAGAGAAAGCTTCTGGTCAAAAGAACATACTGTCTGGCTGGGATATTTTATTAGTCACTTTTCTGTTGCTGTGATAAAACACCATTACCAAGGAACTTATAAAAGGAAGAGTTTATTTGAGCTTACGATTGATGGTTCCAGGGAATTAGAGCCACATGGCGGCTGGAGCTGGAACAGCATGCCGAGGGTCACATCTCCAAATGAGCACAGGAAGCAGAGAGAGAGAATGGAGACCACAAGGCTTGTTTAACTCACTAAGCCTGCCCCCAATAACTCTCTTCCTCTAGCATGGCCACACCTTCTAAGACCTCCAAAAACAGTGCTACCAACTGGAGACAAATGTCTGAATACTTACAACCTATGGGGGACACTCATTCAAACCACCACATTCCATTCCCTGGCCCCCATAGGCTCCTGACCATATAAAATGCAAAATGCATTTAGTCCAACCTTAAAAGTCCCCATAGTCTTTACCAGTTTCAATGCCATTCAAAAGTCTACAGTCCAAAGTCTCTTCTGAGACTCAGGCCAATCTCCTAACTGTAAGCTCCTGTAAAATCAAAAGTGTTTATCGAGGAGCTTACAGTTTAGGGATGTGGTCTGATGTTCTCGAGTAGAGAGACTTTGTGGTCTGTAGATTCTGTTTTGAATTGGCATTGAAGACGGTAAAGACATGGGATCTTTATAGGGTATGGGACTGGAATTGTCTAGTTTTGGCTGTTATTTATATGTGTTCAGGTAGTCTAGGTGGTGGGGGCCAGGGAGATGGAATTGGTGGTGTCGGGTTTTGTAATGAAGTGTCTCCCTCCATTGTATGTTGTTTCTTAAGTAATGTTTGTCAGACAAGGTTTTGTCTCCATTTGGTAGCACTGTTTTTGGAGGCTTAGGAAAGGTGTGGCCAATGCAGATTGGTAAGTGAGAGGTTTGATTTTGGGGGGCAGGCCTTGAGTGAGTTAAGCATGCCTTTGTGTGTTCTCTCAGTGTTGCTCTTCGGTTTCTGCTTCTGCTTCCTGTGGCTCATTTGGAGTATGTTGGTGATCCTTCCGGCAGTTGTGCTTTTCCTAGGTCGGCCAGCTGGCATGTGGTCTTTCTAATTTCCCTGGGAGTAGCTAGTCAATCTTTTTGTTGTTGTTTTTTTTTTTTTTTTTTTATTTCTTCTTCTTTTTTTGTAATTTTCTTTGCTTTTCTTCTCTTTTTTGTGTGTAGTGCCTATGTGTGCACTTACTGAATGTGTGTGGTTTTTGAGTCATCAGCATCAGAAAGTTGACTATGATCTAATATCCCCAGCCAGCAGTCATTGTTTTCTGTTTGACCAAGAAGCTCTTTCTCGTTAACATGCCTTTATCTTGATTACTATAAGACAAGATCGACAAATCTATATGATACAATTGTGTATACAGTGTAAAAAAGAATAGGGCTTTTTGTGGCGAGAAATTCAATTTAAACTATCTCATATTACAATTTGCCACCAATATACTGTTCTTACAAATATTGCCATGACATTTTTCGATAGAATCAGGGAGCCCATACCTCGTATTATATCACCTAACATAGAATCACCAATTCTTCCCATTTCCATAAACCCCAATTTAACAGTACATGACCCTACTGTTAATATTCTTTCTGAAAAAGGATCTCCCTGTAGCCCAGCTGTCCTGGAACTCATTCTGCATACCAAGCTGGCCTTGAACTCACAGAGATCCTGCCTGCCTCTGCCACCCAAGTGATAGAATTAAAGGCATGTGCCACCACACCTTGCTAAATTCTTAAATGATCACTCATATTTGTGATGAACTCCAAACTCTTTAGAAAAATACATAAGGAATTACAATATGTGCCCTCTCTCTGTTTGTTCATATTCATGAAATCAAAGAAATAAGACATACCTCTTGATTCTCCAGCACAGTAATCTACTTGATTCTTCAGTACCACCATACTTCAGGCCTCTGTGCACTGACACAGGTCATTACCAGTGGTTCTATTGCTCTTTTATCAAACTTTATTTGCTGATATTTCATTCCAAAAAATAAAAGAGCATACAAAACAAAATAAACCAAACAAAAACCCCTTCCCAAGTCGTATAACCTGCAATTTCATCATCCATCCGTGTTGTACAATCTCTAGATAAGGATTCATCATAGCACGTTCCAGGCTTTGTGCATATGCCTGTCTCTGTTTTGGCTGCAGTTCTTTGAGGGATGCAAACAATTCTCATTGCTACCTTTCCTCGTGTGTGCTCACTTGATAAGCACTTGTGGACTGGATTCATTAAAGTACAGAAAGAACAAGAAAGAAATTCTAAATGAAGGAGGAAGAGAATTTGCAGAGCAAATACTCTCAGGGTGTGAATTCTGCAAAGACCTGGAGTCCATTTGAAAAGTGCAGAAGCATTCAAGGGGGCACCAAGAAACCGGCTCTAGTAGCCTGCCTTTGATTATGGAACACTGGGCCATCCCAGAATACTCAGGAATCTTTCGCCCTTTTGGAAAGATCGACACTTCTTTTTTTTTTGATGCTCGTGCTGTATTTCATACATCCATTTTCCAATTCAGTTCAGGCATAATCCCTTCCCTTCCCCCACACCCACCCCTCTACCCATTCAAGATCAGCATTCTGCTGTAACTTTTCTTCATCTTTCTCTGTTTTTTTTGTTTTGTTTTATTTTTTTTAAACAATAAGTGATAATTTGTGAGTACAAGAATCCTTTATGTAAATACCATTTGCGAGCAGTTGTGCCCAAACCTACACAGCTCATGTGTCCCACATCCAGCAGGGGGGGCTTGATGTTCAATCAAGTTGATCAAATGAGTGTCCAGTCCTATATTTTGTAGTTTCACCATTCACACCCAATCGCAGCCCTCTACTATTCTACCACGCCTCTTTCCGCAGATTGTTCCCTAGTGCTTAGAAAACGGGCACAGGTCGGATGAGAAAGAAAACAGTCTACTTTTCTGGAGCTGTTGTCTTGCGTCTCTAGTCATTGGCTGTTTTCTCTTTATGGGCTGCCACTTTGTCCAGGGAATAACCTTCAATCTAATAATGAAACAAATGCAATTAGATATATAGGTATTAAAAGTATAATATATAGCCTTTACGATCCTACTATATGAAAGCACACGCAATTAGATATATAGGTATTTAAACAGTACTAATTGTTATTGGTCGAATTACTTTGGTATAGACAACAGATGTTTGGGTGGTAATGTTAATCCATGAATTAACATTTTCTTCTGTTAAGTACCCTCTACCCCCTACCTGAGCTCTTACTTCCTCCCTTAAATTCCCTGGCCAGAACTCCAATCTCAGTGCTGGCTCTATTTTTCCTTTGAGACTTAGCGCCCAGCTACCCTGAAGTAAAACTTATCCCGGTGCCTAAAACCTTGTGGTTTCTTTGATCTTTTGGGGGAGATGTGCACATAACCTTTATTTGTCTTGGGGATGTGTCATAACCTAAACACATACATGAACCAAGATACCAGAGAATCACTAGAAAAGGCAAACTGTTTCATTTGACATTGTGAGGTGACACATGAATGAAGGGAAAAAAAGTTTTTCAGTAATTGTAAATAAACATATGTTCTATTAAGTTTGTATGGAACTATATAGATAGTTCCTTAACATACAAGGATAGATAGATAGATAGAGATAGATAGAATAGATAGATAGATATAGATAGATGTAATGGCTTTATATGCATGCATGTTTTATGTAACAATAATAATTCCAAGAATGGGAGAGGAAAATGAAATGGGGGAATGTGGGAGTTGTTGGAGGGGACTTGGAAGGATGGAAATAGTGTGAAGACAGTATTCATTATAATGCATAATCACAAAAAGTTTTTAAAAATAGATATTTTTTAAAAAAATTGCTAATTCTGGGGCTTGGAGTGATAGCCTAGCAGTTAAGAGCACCCGACCGCTATTGTAGAGGACCTGGGTTCATAATCCCAGCACCCACATGCGCTGCTAAGAACCAGTCTGTAAACTCCAATCTCCAGGAGACTCCAGTTCCAAGAGGACATCCAAGACCTCCACATTGCACGACATGGATGCACAAACCCTACATGCAGACAGTACATTCATACACATACAAAATAATAACTTTTTTTTTAAGTGCTATTCTTTCACTAAAAGGTGTATCGGTAGTTATAGCTAATTTTACATAGTGATTTTTATTTCTTGTCTTCACAACAATATGAGCAGTTGGGAAGATCATATAATGGGGAGAGATAATGAACAGGGCATAGATTCACCCCTATTCACCAAGAATCCATCATTTTTGAAGTTAAGTGATGGATACGCAGAAAGCCACATATACTATGCAGTTTCTTTGGTTTCATATTCCTCATTAAAAAAATGAGAAATGGGGTGAAGAAATGGGTCAATGGTTATAAAGCACTTTCTGCTTTTGCAGAGGACCTATGTTCAGCTTTTAGTTAATACATTGGCTAAACTAACAACCAGCTCTTATTCTAGTTGTAGGGTCCCAATGCCTCCTTCTGGACTCCGTGGCCACCAGGCACACTAATGGTACACATATATGTGTGCAGAGAAAAGAAAATAACCTAAAAAACCGAACTTTTTCAAAGTTCAGGAATTTTTTTAAGTTGAAAAATGCTGGAGGAGAGAAAATATATTAATTATTGCAAACCCTTCATAAAACCTTATCATGTTAATTCCCAAAAGATTAAGCTGTTATTTAGTTCATATTTACTTTTGTCTTTATTTTAGGAAATGGAATTACATAGTATCCATGTTAATATTTTTATCCCTGTGCTGGATAGCTTTAGTGTCAACTTGACACACTTGTGGGTTGAGGGAGTCTCAGTTGGGGAACTGGCTCCATTGAATTGGCCCTGTGGCCACATCTGTGTGGAGAACTGTCTTGATTGTTGAGCAATGGGAGGGCCCAGCCCCACAATGAGTGGTGCCACCCTGGGCAGGTTGTTGATGTACCTGATAATAAGAAGGCAGGACGTGCAGGCACATGAAGCGAGAGGGAGCAATGCCAGAAACAGGGCATTCCTCACATGGCCTGGTGACTTCAGCTCCTGCCCATCCAGGTTCGCTGACCCTGAGTTTACCTGCCTTGGCTACCCTGAGGCATGAAGAACGTGAACCAGGAAGTGCTGACTAGAAATAAAACCCTCTTCCATCATCCCCAAGTTGGACCGTTGCGTAGAATGTTTTGTCAAGACAAAAGCAAGAAGACAAACTAGCACAATCCCCATGGATGGACCTTAGAGTGAGTCATGAAATCCTCAATTAAATTACCCAGATCTTGATGCACAATAAATCACATTCTGGAACGCAAACACCTAACTAATTTCAGACTACCTCAGTGTATTTTATAAGACATGACTGTGAGTGGATTCATTGATTTCATTTGGCATTAGATTTTTGTGAATGAAAGGGCGAAACAAATAGTATTACCTTGAACAGTAACATAATAAATCAAGGGAATCGAGAATGTTTTTGCTTTGTCACCTCACTTTAATATCAACACAGTTAATATGCAATAATTTGCAGACCTAATCTCCTTTCTGGAACAAAAGTTTTCAACTTAAGGCTGACTTTCAAAAACTCTGATGGTGGTGCACTTTTGACCATTCTCTGAGTACCAACTCTCTTTAATGTCCACTTTGGCATTGCCTTTTTATAACACCTGATCAGTCATAACCTCTGCAGGCAACGGGAACATATACATGTCGACATTATATTTCCATGTAACTATCCAACATACTCATGTCGGACAATCATTTCACTGTCTTCCAATAATCAGAGAAAGATGTAGAGCATTCGCGCCACCAATATCTATAATGGCCCTTCAGCAAGCTTTCTTCTCTCATTTTTTTTTTAAAATACGTGTACGAGTGTACCTGGGTCTGCGATGTAGGTTGGTTGCGCCCATGTCCCATGCTAATGCCTGAGGAAGTCAGGAAGAACAAGTGTCAAGATTCCCCTGGACTCGGAAGTCAGAAGATGGGTTCTTAAGCCACTATGTGGACTCGACTGGGAATTGAACCCAGTTAAGAGCAGTGGTGCTATTAACATGTCTAGGCCATCGCTCCAGCCCCTTCCTGCTAACTTTCTTAAATTTAAGCAATTTCTTAATTACTTGATTTTGAGAATGCACCTACCAAATAATTATTATCCTTATTTACGAGTCCATCCCCCATCTATACCTCATTTTAATAGTCAACTCACACTACTGAATTCTCACATAGCCTAGTCATAGTAAAATATATAGTAACCATGGCCTATCAACTCCAAGCTATAGCTACAAACACAAGGTCATTGGTAGTGCAGATCCCATCTCCTGGAGTACTGGACATATAACTATGCTCAATCATCCACCCACTTAATAAGAAAATGTCAATTCGCTGCCAATGGTTCCTCAGCTAAGTCTTGTAGCTGAATGACACCTTCCCACCCATCTTTGCTGGAATCCATGAGCCTACATGGATCTTAGGCATCTATATCCATTGAATCGTAAGTTCACATTGGCATAACCCTTGACAAGCTGTCTGGTAAAACTCTGTATCCTTTGGTTATCCTCTACCTCTGGATCTTACAATATTCTGTCTTACTCTTTCCTCAATGGCCCCTGAAGCCTTGTTCCTATGGGTTTTGATAGTGGTATCCTATTCAGGGATAGGCTATTCTACACTCCATTATTCCTGAACCCTAACCACGTATATGGCCTTAACTGGATAATCACATCTCTGTTGTAAAAAGAAGTTTCACTGGTGAGAATTGGAGAGAATGCTTAACTATTCATCTCTGGAACCCTATGCTTACTGCTATGTAGCCCACATACTCATTCATTGTAGAGCTTGCACTAGTAGAACTGTGTCAACTGAGGGCTCAGGTCGAATAATCACACTTACTATCTCTTGCTTATTTGAATAACAGTTGTTAGGACACTTCTAGTAATAGAACCTCACTACATCAATCGCGCAAGCATTCTTCGATATTGTGGGAGACGCCTACATCTCCTGTCTGATAAATTGTATTCAAGTTACAAATAGAAATACATCAAGACAAGTTTGTTGGTGTAGGGACATTGACAGATGCCTGATTTTTCTCATAAGCATCAATGGCCTGCCCCAGCCATTGTGCATATTGCGCTATGTTTACAGACACCACACAATTGACAGCTCTCTCTCCCCACTGAAGGGGCCTTGACCAGTCCAATTAGTAGCAACATTGACTAGCCCCAAGACAAATCTTCCAATATTAACAGGAAAAGAATTATTGCGACGAGGCCAGTCATCGTGTGGATTCACTGACTTTCATGGCTATATATTGATCCCACAAACATACTTTGGCAGTATTCGTGTACTCATAGCTAACATTATATGTGTAATTTGATACTCAGTCATCTTCTGATACTATAGGGAGCTAATGTATAAGAAGAAGCTTTCCAGATCAGTTCTAGTTCAATTGTTTCAAGTTCAGTGTCTGAGTTATGTCTTGTCTTCAGCATATTGATTTTCCTGATTTATATCAAGTTGTCTTGTATATTCTTGATATCAATCCTCTGTTCAAAGTATAGCTAGTAGTTAGAGAAGATTTTTCCCACTTCATAGGGGCTCTCTCTTCACTATCTTGTTCCGTCACTCTTGCCTAGCAGAAGCTTTTATAAATTACAATGAGAGTATACCCATATGGAAATTTGTTAGCCTTAATTCCCTACGAAGAATGACATACTTTTATGTCACATAGTCCTTTCATGCGGACAATACTATCTGTGTAGGCAATACGCTGGTTTCATCCATATAGCTCACAGTTTCAGCAATTTCACAAGGTTCCCAATTGAGGTCTTGATCGATTGGGCTTTTGATCGCAGTGTGATCAATTGATAAATATAGGATTTCCCAATCTCATTCTTATACTGGAAATCCGATATTTGCCAAAAAACATTAGTGAAGCATGCTGTCTTCGCCTCCCCATATGTCATTCTGGAACCCTTTGTCTAAACACCACAGGAGCTGAAATTCAGCACACTCATGTTTTTGTCTTCCCTACTTTTGGATCCACATGAATCTACATGTCTGCTACATTGTTACAATTATGCTTTTTTATGACTTACACTCTGTAACTTAGTTCTCCTAACTTGTTATGGTAGAATCTACACCCACCGTCATTCGCTCGCTTTGTGAAACTGAAATATATGCTTTACAATGCTCACTTTGCAAACGACAAATGAAATTGTTCATCTTAGCACACAGACGCCTTCTTTCACTGCTCAAGATAATACTGTTCATGTGTGTCAACATAACTACAACGTAAGAACCAAAGTCATTCAATCTGTTTCTGCTAATCATTACCATATTCCCCATAATTGGAAAAGAACAAAGCCTTGTTTCTAGAAAAAATTGAAGAAAATTGTCACAATGCTTAAAGCAACTAATTTCTATAATTTTCCTTTGATTCTGTTTAACTTCTCTTATTTATCGCTATTTGACATGAGAAAAAGATCGATAAACCAATCTGATGAATATTCCATATGCCTAACTCTAGGAAAGCATGTTTTCAAAAAAGTTCTTTAATCCTAAATTATCAGATCAAAAATTGACCACGTAAAGTCCCAGAGCCATAAATCTAAAGAGAAAACTACAAAAATTCTTCCCGTTATGTGAACTTCACTCACAAAGATGTTTGAAGCAAGTAAGATCACAGACTCACTAGGTGAATGCTGTCTTTTATTCTCATATTTAAATCTGATTTTGGGGAAATACATGTAGGAATAGTCTCATGAGTTTTCTCATCAACAGCATGACTTATTTTTCTGCAAAGCAAACATCTTCCTAAGAAAGACATTTAAAATGGGCATCCTTGATACAAAGTAGAGATCATTTCCTTACTACTGCTGGCTGTATCCTCCTAAATCAATAGAAATTCATGGGATCTGAAAATTAAATCTTGCCATACACTTTTTCATTATGATTTTGTTGATAAGATTATCATCCTTTGCACCATTTTAGCAAGCTCAGGTGGAAAAAGTATTGACATTGACATTTGAAAATGAATGTGTTAGACGGGGAAAAGGGGAGGAGATGCAAAGATTCTTCTTTAAATTTCAACTACTTCTAAGGGATAGTTCTTTATTGCACATTCACTTCCAAACAAGGGGACAATTAAGAAAAATTAAGCTCGGTCTTTTAGAATTACCAAACTGCTTTGTAGATCATAAGGAGCTCTTTGAGAAAATCCAGGGTTGTCTAGTACACACAGTCTGGCTTCAGTCTCACTTCTACGACCAGACATTTGTTGCTTATTAAAAAAAAAGATTCTGAAACTTAATCAGAGGGAGAGGATTTGCTACCCCACATCTTTTCCTTAACCATACTGAGTATTGGCAAGGGAGCAAGGTTTTTTTTCCTTGATTTGTCTTCTGGAAACACCATTCTTTCCATAAGGAGGCATTGTGATTCACTGCTTCTACCACATTCAAGAATGTTCTATTATACCTGATTAGCATTCTCCAGAATATAATTTGGAAAAACTACAAGAACAACATTCTTTATGGACTTCATAGACAGTCATGATTACATTATGAGTATAAAATTATATTTCTATAGTAAATTTGCTCTTTCCTATGTGAATATGCATGTTGTATTCTCTAATTTGATTCAAGGTAATGGGCATTTAATCCCTCCCAGTTCTCCAACATCCTTTTTATTACCTGTGCTCATCAGTATCTTCTGTATCTTTTATGTCTTCAGTTATTCCTCCCTTCTTGTCATGAATAGGATATTTCTCCACCACCAATGTTCTATGGAGTCATCACTGTTTGTTTTGATTTTGACACACATCCCATGTACTTTGTATTCTGAAGACCATGTGTTGACCTCATAATTTATAATGTTCCTTCCTTCCTGCTCTTCTGAAACCCTTGACATCACATTTGATCATGTGCCATAATTTCTCCTGGTTGCTCTCCACTACTAAGCATTCTCCTTAATGCTCTTAGTGGCATTAACAGCTTTGAGGATTCCCCATGGTGAGCCATGAGATCCCATATGTTTACTTCCGGATCTCAACTACTCATTTATACATTTGTTGATCAGTCAACATTACCAGCCAATAACTGCCCTTTCTCTAAGAGCACAACTTCTAATTTCTACAGCTACCATGATCTCCTGTATTTTATACTTATATTATCAATTACACCATGAAATCATCTTTACTCTCTTTGAACCTCCAACCTACTTTTTCTAAGATTCCCCCTACCTTCTTCTGGCTTATCCATGTATTTTACCATTTATCCAGCTTAGAGTCTATGGTCATGACTGTTGGTTTTTGATTTACATTCCTTTAATTCTTGCAAACTCCTCCAAGCAATGATCCTATAAAATTCTTGATATTTGTTTAAAATTAACCATGTCTTCTCACTGCTCCCGTTCCCCCTGTATTTCTAGGAAACAGCTTCCAAGGCATAGGGAAACTGCATAATGTCACTGCTAGAAAAGAAATTTATAGTAAAAATTATTAAATGATATGAAGTTTCCATACAATTTATTTGATCATATTCAGAACCCCCTGTCCCCTCTATTTTAAGGGAGCATTTAGAGCTTCTCAAAAATGTCTGAGTAAGCACGAAGATAAAGCTAGCACATAAACTGATATAAATTTAATAATTTAACACTTCATCGGAGGAGGGGGTTGGAATTAAATTTATTTGCCACATAACTGGAGAATATTTTGTTCACTGCATACCTCAGTTTGTGATTTAAATTTCATCCTTTGGGGATTATCTTTCCACTGTGATTTACCTGTTCTTGCCTTACCTCCAGGTTCATTCATCATATGGAGTCTGGCATGGGAGAACATGCTGTTCAAACAGAACAGTAAGAATGAGTTTTCCTTACCATTTTTCTGATTTGAGGGAGATTGTTTTTCCAAAACACCACTATCCTCGGCAACACTCACATAATTTTAGAGGTCTTTCTTTGAACACAGCCAGGGACTTCACTGACTCCCTTACACTTCAGTTATACTTACATGAGAAAAACACAAGCCTTGCTGTCTGAGCCTAGATTTCAGCCTCCTTGACAAATGATTAAAAATTATATCCTCTTGATTTCCTTTAATAATTTAAAAAAATATTTTATTTGAGGGCCTGGAAAGAGACTCAGCAGTTAAGAGCACTGACTGCCCTTGCAACGAACCTGGGTTTGGCTCTCAGTGCCCACATGGCAGCTAACACTATCCCATACATAATTACAGCGCCAGGGGATCCATGACTTATTCTGACTTCTATGGACATTTTGGAACACGCTTTACATACATGCCACACAAATAACCCATTAAAATGTAAAAACACTAAATATTTAAATCTTTTTATTTTTGCTTACATGTGAGTGTGTGCCTGCATGTGTATAAATGAACCAGTTAATGTGCCCTCAATGTCCTGTGGGAGGCCAAAAGAATATTAAATCCTAAAGAAGGAGCTAAGGACACCTAGCCAAGCCTGCTAGTGCTAGAACTGACTGTTTCCCTGGAAGAGCAGTAAGTGGCTTTTAACTCATGAAACCATGCACTCCCAGGTGCTCTTTTAATAAATTTTAACTATTTTTCCTTTGTAGTAGTGGGGTGTGAACCTGTGGCCTTGTACGTGCTAGGCATTACTCTACCACTAACCTGTATTCCTAGTTCTCATTTCTCTTTCCATATCCCATCCGCTCCTTTGTTTCTCTAAAGCCTGCTCCAAAATTAAAGGTTTATTTTCTCCTTTTCCCTGGTTTCCTTCCTTCCTGCTACTTCCATTCTTCTGCCTCTTCCTTTCTTTCTTCTTCCTTCCCTCCTCCCTCTCTCTTTCCTGTCTTCTCTCTTGCTCTTAAGTCTGAATGCCACACATAGTCTTGGAGGACAAAAATGTTGAATCTAAGCTGAATAATCTGGTTTAATACCTTAAAAATTGCCCTTTGTATTACATAAAAATGACATTTGAATAGTATAAATATTACTATGTGTAATATGCAATTTATTGAACAGACATCTATATGGCTTCCAAAATTTTGCCATTACAGGATACATAATATAGGGTGAATTTCTATCATTTTATGTGTCTTAGTCTATCACTATTTATTTATTAAGTAAGAGTACAATTAAAAATCTTGTTTGATTATTATTGCTAAACCTCTGAATAACTATAAAGTCTTTCTTATGGGGGTAAGATTACTTTTTAATTTTAAGAAGTCCTGGAGATTTAGAGACAGTAATGAGAGGTTAAGAGAGGCTAGGAAGATACTCATGAGACAAGTTCCTGGGTCGTGGCTGGGCACTGCATAGACATTGAAACTCTGGACTGATCTTGGAGCTAGAGAAAGAGTTACAAACCTACAGGAGAGATATGCATAGGGACAAACCAAAAGAACCTTTAATATCACAAGATAAATAACTGGGGAAATTTCAAGATGCAGAGGCAGAGATTCAGTCCAAACAGAGTTTGCAATAATAAATCCCACCTAGAAATTGTAGGCAATTGCTGTCAAATATTATTAGCCTGTGTCACATCCACCTGGGTATGGGGATCTTCTTGAGGAAAGCTGACACTAGGGATGAATGACATGGGTGCTGACACAAAGAGTTTGTTAAGAGGAGCTCATTTCAGGTCTGTGTGATTCTAGTACAATTGTTCAGAGATACATACTCTAAATACACTCATTTTTAAAGATAGCTGACTTGTGTCACCCTTGAAGTACCAAACAAGCAAGAGGTTAGATTTTTTTTTAAAAATATTTTTGAGGCACTTTTATAATTTTTCAGGTCACTCTCGCAGTTTGTGGACACATTGACCAATAAGTTCCTTGTGTTCTGTGTCAAAAGCTGATCTCCGCAGGCAAGTGCTGATCTTCTGCCCATTTTCAAAGGTCCTTACTTTGTAGGCAGGTGCTTTGCACTGAATCTGAACACTCGCTTTTTTTGCATGAGTCTGCTTCCCCATCTTCCTCCTCTCCCTATCCTTCTTCTTCTGTACCCTCAATCAACAGCCTCATTTAAAGACACTCTGATACTGAGAAGATAAAGCTGGATTTCTCTGAGCTGAAAACTGTCTCCCTTCTACGCAAACATGCTCAGAGTCGTGGTGCACAGACAAGAAGCATTAACATCTGATTTGCTTTATCCTGCAGCTGCAGCAGTGCCAGAGTCTCACTGTGGAAAGCCAGCTCTTGGTATACACAGGGAGATAGGAGCTTCTCCTTGCTCAGCTTGTTCTAGGATCAGTGGGTAAGCTTCGCTTCCAGTAGTGTAGTCTATGGTTAAATGCCTCCACAAAGCCTGGCTGTATCTGTTGACTAACTCCCCATCTCCATCCTGCAGATTTCAATTAGCATGTACCTTTTAGCATTCCTCTAAAGGAAAGGCTTGTCTCAATATAATTCACAAAGGGCATCATTCTGCATATTTCAAGCTTTCTTTGGAAGACAAAATTTTATGTATATATGTTAGGCAGTATTTTGAACTTTTTCCCAACATCTTGTGGTTTGGCTACAAAAAAAAAAAAAAAAAAAAAACCCTGGAAAGTAGAGTTTGTCTTTGAGGTCTGCCGGGGGGAGATGCACATCCTAGGTAATTGCAAGGTAAGCAGAGGAAGAAAGAGCAGAAGTAGCACCCTGAAGTACCAAGTGCTTAGAGCTAGTTGAATCTCTGCCACAAGAAATAGTAGGACCTTTCTCACTCAGAACTCGAATCATGTTTCATGTTTTACAGGCTTCTTCATGAAGATGCAAATGCATGTTCATCTAGGTGTGAGCCAGTGCAAGCATGTTTATGAGGCTGCTGAGGCTCATTCCCATGACTGACGCACAGCATGCACGATGGAACTGTGGTTTGCCTTTGGGTCTTCAACTCTTCTCACCACAGTGCACCTGCCTGCTTGACGTCTGCTTGCCGGTTCTCTAGAAAAGCACAAACAGCAATGTTTAAAAGAATTGTATTGACTTCTAAGGATGTATGAACACAAAATGGAAACAGTTCAAGCAAATTTCCAAAAGCCTGCCAAACCTACAACCAGAATTTTTTTTTTTTAAGTCAAAAGAAAGCAAGAAATAAACGTTCATTTTAAACTCCTTATTACATTTTCAAAATGGGAAAGTGGGAAAAAATGATTGTTTCGATTGTGTATAAAAATATTCTGGGGCTTGGAGAGATGGCTAAGTGGTTGGGCAGCGCCAAGGTGCTCTTGCAGAGGACCCGGGGTTGGTTTCCAGCACGTCCACATGGTGGCTAAGAAATCGTCTTTAAGCTTCTAGTTACAAGGGGACCTGACGCCTGTCTTCTGACCTTTGCGGTATTGCACAACCACTGGTGCACTCACCTACATGCCAAGACAGTACACTCATACACATAAGAAATATTAATTGAGGGCTATATTTTGGAGTTTGGCTCAATCTCCAACAGACACAAAGGAGTGGTATTTACTAAATTGCTACAATAAGTTTTCTAGTAAACCTATATCCACATTAAAAATTACATTTAGGAAACAGAAAAGTTTGAGGAAGAAAATCTGTGAAATGCTCTGTTTTTTTCTGGACATGGCATGGCTGCTTTATATGTGAAGTCAAAGCTGCCTTGTGCATGGTTACCACCTTATGACCTATATAAAGTCAAGCCAGTAATATTTCAGTGTGGATGGAGGAATTGCTCCCAAGGTCTCCAACCTAGGTGGGGAGCTACTGGCAGTTTACAGCTGCTGAGTGAGGCAGAGGCAATTTTCCTTGAACGTATGGGAGCTGGTAGTTTGCCTATGCCCCAGTGCATGGTGCAACACACACACACACATAGACAACACAACACATATGTATATGATAATAAATAAATGAAATTTAAAAAAAAAAAATAAGTAAATCATAAATAAATAAATGAATGGACACAAATTTGAGAGGGAAACATGTAAGGTGAGCTCAGGGAAGAAAGGAGACCTGGAGGTAATTACTAGGCAGTTTGATATGACCAAAACCACATTGTATTCATGTTTGAAAATTTTTAAAAGAGTAGATAAAGAATATTATTACTAATAATCTTTTTTAAACAAGTTTCCAGAGACTCCTATGCTAATCTTGTCCTGACCTTTTAATGAAAGGTAAAGAATCACATTTCTAAATCCAAAATAGCACCTTGGAGGCAATATGCTTTCATTCAGCCTGACTCCTGCCCTCCAACTCAGTGTCTTCAATATTTACCTTCTTTCTTAAAAATGTTGTTGAAATGGCATTGTTTGGGTCCATTTTTCTCAAGCAGATGAGGCACCTCAGCAAGAATGAATACATGATATTTTCTAGCATGGTGGAGGATTTTTCCATCATCAGGACACATTCAAGGTTCTAAAGCAGAAAGGAGACCAGGATCAAGTCATAAAGGCCCTTTCAACATTGCCATTGAGATGATAGGCATGTGCATCTGGGAGACATATTTTTCTTTAGAGAAAATTCACTTCATATCCACCCTTAAGTAGAGAAAGGCCAAAAGTAGAGTCATAGATACACAAAGTCCCTTAAAAATTTAGGATACAGAAACTCCTCAGTGTCGGTCTGTGGTGGTGCAGACCCATCAGAAGGAGTGGCCCAAACTCCCCAGGCCTGCTGCCCACCCTGACCNACATCTAATTCCCTGGAACCATCAATCGTCAACGCCTCAAATTAAACTCTTCACACTTTTTATAAGTTCCTATCGGTAATTGGTGTGTTTATTCACCAGCCAACACAAAGTGACTGATACTGTTTTTGGTACCCAGAGAGATGGGTCGTTTGTGGCTGTGAAGAACCTGAACAAACTGTGGATTTCTGAGACGCGAAAATGTATGGGAAACAGACATTTGACATTTGGGCATAGAACATAAGCTGTATACAAGCAGACGCTAAGGGACCATTCTAAAGTGGAAGCCTGGAAAAGAAAGCACTCATGCTGACAAACCACAAACTGTAACAGCATCTTACCACACAATGATTACCACGAGAATAATACTTAAGAGCAAGCCACTTGGAACACCAAAATTTCTCGATAAAGGAGTCTGGCCAGCAGCTATTGCACCTCAGCCAAAACCTATTCCTCCTAATTTGCATAAGTGACAAAGCAAATGACTAATTGATCTTTGGCGAAAGGATATTTTCACATAACCAGCACAACGCCACACCCGACCACTGTTAGGAAATGGTAAACGAGCTAGTAGAGCATTTTATGAACCAAACAACATGAATATTATACAGATTACAGTGAAGAAGAGCAGATGGGGCAGAAGAAATGCAGAATGTAAAGTTTGGATCTGAAAACCCCACTTGAAAGATTAAAGGTTGTGCCAAGGCTTCGATTGAATAGGAGATGCTATTCCTTTTGATGTCAAGGCAGATATAAAGATTGACAACTTAAGGAAGCGGCCTCGAGATTTACGTAAGTACAAAAACAAAAAATAAAGCTACACATTCACAGAACAGGCAGAGACCCACCCCAGCTAATTCCTTAAACTTTTTAGAAAAGGCAACAAAACATACTAGGAAAGCCGAGGTTTTATGCTCCAAGTTTCAGGGCACGAGAAAGGTCAATCAGCCACACTAAGTGGTTGAAATAGGCCAGCAGAGTCCACTCCAAAAACAGTGCAAGCCAAACAACTCAAACGGCAGTCTCATTACCACGTAGAGCAGATCCCAGCTACCGGCTTTAGGGCAATGCGTTGCAAGAATGAAGGGCGGCTTCAGTGTCTTATTCCTCCATCCCTTTCAGAGAGTTGTCCAAGGTGCAGGCAGAGTGCACTTGAGTCAAGGGGTGTCCTTGGTGCAATAAAGAAGGCCCATGACTCAGCGCCGATTGTGTGAAGCTCGTGAAATGTCGAACGACACATGGTGGCAGACCAGAACCCCAACGGACAAGATAAATTCGAGATTCGCCAGACCTCGAGGCTTGGATATTGCCACAGGAGAGCATGACTATAACAGGGGTAGAGACTACCGGACCTAAAAGAAAGACGCATGTATTTTCGCAACCAAAACGCAACGACTTCAGCACCGAAGACTGAGCCAATCCATCAACCCCCTTTGGAATGATCACACAAAGTCCCAGAGTCGCTGTGGAGCTACTTGGACTTGGTGTTTGCCCTGCAGGTTTCGGGAATAAGTTGTTTCTCGGGTACAACGTAATATTCCGTCATTAATACACTCCCTCATTACAAACCATAACCCTTTTGGAAATGGATTCCTGTGTATTCAACGAGCTACCACTGTTATGTTGGGAGTATGTAATTGTCTCCTGTAAAATCAAAAGACAAATTACATACTCCCAATGTACAGTGGAACCGAATACACATTCCCATTCCAAAAGGGAGGAAGAGAGGGATAATGAGGAAATACTGGACCAAAACAATACCGAAAACCTGCAGGGCAAACACCAAGTCCAGTAGCTCCACATGCGACTTCTGGGACTTGACTTCCAAAGGGCTTAGATGGCTCAGCTCTTGCAGCTTTGCTTGCAAAATACATCTCTTTCTTAGGCCGGTACCACTCCCTGTATGCAGCTCTCCTTGGCAAATATCTCACAGGTCTGGCATCTCGAATATCTTCTTGGGGTCTCCGCTGCCAACCAGGCTTCACATTCACAGCTTCACACAATGGCCTATCAGGGCCTTCTTTATGCAGGGACACCCCTGCTGCACTCTGCCTGACCTTGACAGCTCTCTGAAAGGGTGGAGGAAGAACTGAAGACCCCTTCATTCTTGCAAACTTCATGCCTCTAAAGCCAGCACCACGTGAATGAATCTGCCGAGTTTGGCTGCAAGTTTGGGATGGACCCTGGCCTATTTCAACCACATTTGCAACTTTTCTCTGCCCTGAACTTGGAGCATAAAACCCTTTCAGTATTTTCCTTTCAAAAAGTTTGAGGATTAGCTGGGTGTGGTCTTGCCCTGAAGGTACTATTTCTGTTGTTTACTTGTAAATCTCGAGGCCCTTCCTTAATCACTTTAATCTCCTTATCAAAAGGAAACTCTCCTTCACAAGCCTTGGCACAACCTTTAATCTTTCAAGTGGGGTTTTCAGATCCAAACTGTACATTCTGCATTTCTTTCTGCCCCATCTGCTCTTCTTCACTGTAGATCTGTATAATATTCACCATTAAAAGCCACACCACCATTTCTACATTAGGCTGTTTTGAAATATCCTCCGCCAAAGACATTAGTCCATTGCTTTTCAACTTAGCATTAGGCAAATATTTGGGCTGAGGGCAAACTGCTGCCAGACTCTTTATCAAAATATCCAAGTTGCTGCCTAAGTCATTATTTCCTCTGGAACTACATTTTTTGCAGCAATGCTTTCTTCCAGGCTTCCACTAGACTGGCCCCTTAAGCTCTGCTTAAGTCAACAGCTTTTCTAGCCCAAAGTTCCAAAGTCTTCCACATTTCTCCAAACATCCACATGGTCAGGTTCTTCACAGCCAACAGCCCACTCTCTGGTACCAAATAACAGTATCAGTCACTTTTCTGTTGCTGTGATAAAACACAATTACCAAGGAAACTTATAAAAGGAAGAGTTTATTTGAGCTTACGATTGATGGTTCCAGGGAATTAGAGTCCATTGTGGTGGGAGGCATGGTGGCTGGAGCTGGAGCAGCATGCCAAGGGTCACATCTCCAAAAGAGCACAGAAAGCAGAGAGAGAGACTGGAGACCACGAGGCTTGTTAAACTCACTAAGCCTGCCCCCAATAACTCTCTTCCTCTAGCATGGCCGCACCTTCTAAGACCTCCAAAAACAGTGCCACCAACTGGAGACAAATGTCTGAATACTTACAGCCTATGGGGGACACTTATTCAAACCACCACAGATATATACCTAATATTTCAGGTGGGCCTGGGTCAATCAACTGCCCAAACAAAGGACCAGCCCTAGAAAGTCAAATTAACGTTAACCATACTAAAGAGATGGGCAGAATTAACTAATCCTTTAATGAGATAACATATATTTCTGTCCTCTAGCACAGGCTTTTCCTGGGACTTAGACAGGTAAGTTCCTCTATAAGTCTACACATTTTTCTAAATTCTTTAGGAAAGCATAACCAACCACTGTTCTTTTCTTCTCTATTTTTTTCTCTAAGCATGTTCTCCCTAACACACCAGGCTTACCCAATTTGGTTGGTAGGCTACTACGTATCTGAGTATCTGACCCCTATGAGAGCTTTAAATGGGCATGAGGACTTTTTCTTTTATTATCCATTCTCCTCAAATGGCTGCTCAATTTTATAGCTTCCTTGCTTTGATCTTTAAAAAAAATAAAATTGTCCTTAAGTTTCCATTTGAGTCTATCTTTAAATTGTTTTATCAATGACAGTAAAACCTCCTAAGAGGGGACCCAACATCCCCATGTAACAAAAAACTGAATCACAAACATAATTTTTTGAAAGTACAAAATTAGATGTCACTAAGAACTACTTCAAAACATAAGTAAAGGAGCTCTGTCCCAGGCATACTGATAGAATGTTAAAGCAGCATGAAGTGCTAGGGAAAACATGGCTAGAAAAGAGAGAGGGGGCTGGAGAGATGGCTCAACAGTTAAGAGCACTGGCCACTCTTGCAGAGAACTGGCTTTTAGTTCCCAGCACCCACATGGTGCCCCACAACAGTCTGTGGCTCCAGTCCCAGGGGATCTTATCCCCTCTTGTGACTTCCATGGGCATTGCAGGATACAGGTGAACTTACACACATGCAGACAATACACTCACACAAATAAATAAAAGTAATAAATAAAATATCAAACTAAGAAAAGAAAAGGAAAGGAAAAATGAAAAGAAAGGGGAAAGGAAAGGAGGAAGGGAAGGGAACGGAAGGGAAGGAAATGGAAGGGAAGGGAAGGAAACGGAAGGGAAGGGAAGGAAATGGAAGGGAAGGGAAGGGAAGGAAAGGTAGAAAAGAATATGTTCCATTTTGTTTTGAAGAATTCAGAAAAAACATAGAGACTTACATGGCAGGTTCAATAACTACTCCACCAAGTTTGAGGATCCAAGATAGGAAAAGTTCCACATCTCATTAATGCATCAGTTTTTCTGCATATCTCTTTAGCACAGCCTAAGGTAAACCCACCTTCCTAGAGGAGGTCACATATCCAGGTGACTGAGCTGGCTGAATTGGAGTGTCAGGTCCCACCCAGGTCCTTTGGAGGGCCTTTCTCACTATTGTAATAGCAACTTAGCCAAGGCAACTTAAAGGAGGAAGGCCATCTGGGCTTACACTTCTAGAGAAAAGTTCGTCATGATGGGGAGACATGACAACAAGCAGCAGACATGGTGGCAGAATCAGGAAGCTGAGGGTTCCCATTTTTTTTTAATTTTTTTTTTAATTTTATTTATTTTTGTATGTGTATGAATGTACTGTCTGCATGTAGTTTTGTGCACCCATGTCGTGCAATGCTGCGGAGGTCAGAAGAGGGTCTCGGATTCCCCTGGAACTGGAGTTCTCCTGGAATTGGAGTTACAGATGGTTCTTAGCAGCCACGTGGGTGCGAACCTGGGTCCTCTGCAAGAGCAGTCAGTGCTCTTAACCTCTAGGCTATCTCTCCAGCCCAGGGTTCCCATTTTTGAGCACAGGTAGGGGGCAGAGAGAGTGAACCAGAAGTGGAGTGAGACTTTGAACTCAGGAATCCCAGCCCCAGGGAGATACTTCCTCCAACAGAGCAGTACCTCCTAAGCCTCCCCAAAACAGCCAAGTATTCAAATGTGTGAGCCTCTGGAGGACATTTTCATTTAAACCACCACACTGGGATATAAGTGTCAGGGTATGAATTCTGCAAAGACCCTGAGTCCATTTGAAATGCAGATGCATCCAAGGCCCACAGCCTAGAAACCTGCTCTACCAGTCTGCTTTTGGTTATGGAAAAGCGGGCCATCACAGAATACTCAGGAAACTTCTGCCCTTTTGAAAAGATGGAGACTTCTGTTTAACACCCTATGTATCTACCTGAGTCCCTACCTCCTCCATTAAATTCCCTGGCCAGATACCATTTGGTGCTGGCTCTATTTTTTCTTTGAGTTTAGCCCCAGCTACCCTGAAGTAAGCTCTATCCCCAAGTGCCTAAACCTTGGGTCTCTTTATTTGTCTGGGGGAGTGCGCAGTAACCTAACAATAAGATGACATTCAGATCTCCAAGGCACTGTTTGTGTCCTTAGTCTTCATACTCTCACATTTCCAGCTGCTCCCTTACTGACCTTTCTCCTGAACTAAGCTGTGTGATCACTGAGAGTAGAGCTGAGGCTCACTTCAGCCCTAGTCTCTGAATTTTCTCTAGCTTGTGGAAGGCTCTCAATGAATGTTTCATGATCAGACAGGTCTGGCACCGAATGAATTACAACTAAATTGGAATTCAAATTTGGAACAGTGATTCTGGACAGCATCACAATGAAAGAGAATTTTCCTGGTAGGGTATTTACATTGTTGCCCTTGGCTTTGACAATCTCTAAATAGCCTTTCCTTTCCCAGACCTGTTTCCTGTCTTTGAAATGAATGGGTGGGAGGTTACTGGCTTTTCTCCTTTCCCCATCAGACAAAAACAGCAAATTGGACAAGTGACGAAAAAAAAAAAAAAAAAAAAAAACTATTTATCAAATATGTTTTGACATTTGTTCCCATTCATATGTTTCCTTAGAAATTTTTCCCCTTTGTTTTGTGCACTGTTATCCATTGGTACGAGTGCAGCAATGACTTCTGAATATCAAAAAGGCCTTGGGGAAATTCATTTTCCCCTTAGTTGTGGTCCTTCACAGTATTTCACTATGAATTTTTGCATCTATATTAACACAGCCAGAATGTCGTACTTTGGTTCCTAACTGTGAAACTACTAATTTAAAAACACCAGCACCGAGTTTTCTCCTTGACCATAGATGTCCAGTTACAACCAAAACAAACTAATAAAGTTTATTTACTCGTGCTTTGCCTCAACAGAGCTCCTTATGGTGTTTGTCTTCACAAATAAAGCAGCATCTGATGTGGAAGGGAGAATGCTAATGCAGGTTCTGGTTGTGTTTGCAGATTTGGACAAACAAAAGGTCCTTTTTATGCCAAGCAGGTATTTCCCTTTTGACTGACCATTTTGTTCTCTTCTATTTTAAGTTTGTTAATTATGTTTACAAGACCCTGATATAACTTGAATTTGATGGACTTTATTATATCTATTTTAAAGTTAAAATTATTTGTAACAACCTTGGAAAATTTAAGGGTATGTTTAATTAAAGCAAAAGATGTAAAGATTAGAGATATTTTTAAAAAATGATCCGCATTTAAGTAATTTTTATAATTTTCAGCCTGCACTCCCTGAAATAAATTCCTCTAAATAACATGTTGAACAATGTTCCATTGTTTCCTTTTGTTAACGGGTACCATTTAATAAATTGAGACATTTTGTTTTATTTTCCTTGCCAGGTACCTACTCTCATCCCAAACCCCCCGGCGGCGGCGGCACAGAGAGCGATTACCGGCAGCTCCAATAACCAACTTTCTCCTTTTATCAATGTTACCCTATCTAACAAACGGAAAATGGGACCCTTGTTCCCCATGGGTAGCGGCACTTCTGCCTAGTTTCAGTCCTGCTGACCATTCCATGAGGACACTCTTATTTCCTTCTCTCTCCTCTTTCCCTCTTTGTCTTTCCTTACCCCTACCCCTTACCCTTTTCCCCGATTGGTTCCAAACTCCTTTCCCTTTCCCCTCGCTTCAGCAAGTCCTCCCCTCCCCGTATCCTATCCGGGTTTGGTACCCCTCCCTTCGCCCCCTTCCCCTCAGCACGCCACCCCCACTGGTCACGTCGCGCCCCGGCCCTCCCTGCTTGGCCCTAACCAACGGCCCCTTTTGTTGTCCAACACTCTGCAAACACCCACCCGAACCCCTCCCTTAGCCATTCGCCCTGTCCACACAGCGCTGCGTGCTTTAATTTGTGCAGCACAACCCCTAAGGAGCTCTGGTTGACGGCAAAGCCAGTATCACATTATTAATTTGTACGTTTTGGTTGACTGGACACTCTATGGTAAGAAACCTCGGTGACTGGTGTTTTTAATTCCTTACGTCGTTTTCACAGTAGAGAAAAGCTACGCTATTCTGGCTGTGTTAAGCCAGTGCCAAAAGTTCATAGTGAAATGAAGGACAAAACTAAGGGGAAAATGAATTTCCCCAAGGCCTTTTTGATATTCAGAAGTCATTGCTGCACACGTCCAATGAGCTACAGTGCTACAAAAAACAAAGAAAAATTCTAAGAACATAGTGGAAGGGGAACAAATGGTCAACCTCATAGGAATTGTCGAAATACTCGTTTTTTTGATTGTTTTTTTGTTTTTTGTGCGACTTGCTCTAATTTGCTGTTTGTCTGCAATATGGGGAACGACCAGTAAGCCCCACCATCATTTCAGAAGACAGGAAACAGGTTTTGGGAAAAGAAAGGCTATTTAGAGATTGTCAAGCCAAGGGCCAACAATGTAATAACGCCTAGGAAAATTCTCTTTCATTGTGATGCTGTCCAGAATCACTGTTCCAAATTTGAATTCCAATTTAGTTGTAATTCATTCGGTGCCAGACCTGTCTGATCATGAAACATTCATTGAGAGCCTTCCACAAGCTAGACAAAATTCAGCGACTTAGGGCTGAAGTGAGCCTCAGCTCTACTTCAGTGATCACACAGCTTAGTTCAGGACTAATTCTCCGAAAGGCAGTAAAGGGAGCAGCTGGAATGTGAGAGTATAAGACTAAGGACACAAACAGTGCCCTTGGAGATCTGAATTCATCTTATTGTTAGGTTATGCGCACCTCCCCCAGACAAATAAAGAGACCCAAGGTTTAGGCACTTGGGGATAGAGCTTACTTCAGGGTAGCTGGGGATAAACTCAAAGGAAAATAATGCCAGCACACAATGGCATCTGGCCTGGGAAATTAAGAAATGAGAGATGGATCTCAGTGTAGATACGGTGGGTTAGACATTGAAGGAGTCTGCAAGTCGCTTTCAAAGGAGGGCGAGAAAGATTCCTGAGATAGTCGTGATGGCCCGACTTTTCCATAACCAAAGGCAACCTGGTAGAGCAGGTTTTCTAGGCGTGTGGCCTTGTGTGCTCTGATTTCAATGGGTACTCAGGGAGTCTTTGCAGAATTCTATACCTGCACACTTATATCCCAGTGGGCTGGTTTAAATGAAAATGTCCCCAGAGGCTCACCACATTTGAATACTTGGCTGTTTGGGGCAGGCTTAGGAGGTCACTGCTCTGTTGGAGGAAGTATCTCCCCTGTGGGCGGGATTCCCTGAGTTCAAAGTCTCACTCCACTTCTGGTTCACTCTCTTCCCCCCTACCTGTGCTTCAAAATATGGGAACCCGGGCTGGAGAGATAGCCGAGAGGTTAGAGTGCACTGCTCTTCTTGAGGACCCCGGTTCGATTCCACCCACGTGGTGCCCTGAAGAATCCATCTGGAACTCCAATTCCAGGAGAACTTCCCAGTCTTCCAGGGAATACCGAGTACCCTCTTCTGACCTCTGCAGCCATTGCACGCGACACGGGTGCACAAAAACTCAGACTGAGACAGTACATTCATACACATCAAAAATAAATAAAATTTAAATAAAAATTAAAAAAAAATGCGGAACCTCAGCTTCCTGATTCGCCAACGCTGTCTGCTGCTTTGTTGTCATTTCTCCCCATCATGACGAAACTTTTATTCCTCTAGAAGTGTAAGCCCAGATGGCCTTCCGTCCTTTAAGTTGCCTTGGCTATAGTCTGCTATTACAATAGTGAGAAAGGCCCTCCGAAAGGACCTGGGTGGGACTGACACTCCAATTCAGCCCAGCTCGTCACACTGGATATGTGACCTCTCTCGGAAGGTCGGGTTTATCTTAGGCTGTGTCTAACAGTATGCAGAAAAAACTGATGCATTAATGAGATGTGGAACTTTTCCTATCTTGGATCCTCAAACTTGGTGGTAGTAGTTATTGAACCTGCCATGTAAGTCTATATGTTTTTTTCGAATGCTTCAACAAAAATGGAACATATTCTGTTTCGAACCTTTCCTCCCTTTCCCTTCCCTTCCAGTTCCTTCCTTCCGTCCTGTTTTCCTTCCCTTCCTTCCATGTTCCTTCCCTTCCGTGCCCCTCTCCCTTCCTCCGTTCCTTCCCCTTTCTTTTCATTGTTTCCTTTCCTTTTCTTTTNTCCACTTTTTTCCTTTTTTTTCCTTTCTTCCTTTTTTTCTATTTTTTCCTTTTTTCTTTCTTTCGGTCTGGTTGGCCGGACTGTCCTGTCTGCGCGGCACCGTCATGTGCACCCGTGTCCCGTGCCTGCCCGCGGCGGTCCCAGCGGTCTTTGGCTTGGATTCCCCTGGAACTGGAGTTCTCCTGGAATTGGAGTTTCAGATGGTTCTCGGCCACCATATGGGTGCTGGGGATCGAACCCGGGTCCTCTGTAAGAGCGGTCGGCGCTCTTAACCACTAGGTCATCTCTCCAGCCCCAAATTTTATTTATTTTTATGTGTATGAGTGTACTGTCTGCATGTAGGTCTGTGCACCCGTGTCATGCAATGCTGCGGAGGTCAGAAGATGGCGTCAGATTCCCCTGGAACTGGAGTTAAAGACAGTTTTCAGCCACCATGTGGGTGCTAGGGATTGAACCCTGGTCCTCTGCAAGAGCAGTCGGTGCTCTTAACCGCTAGGCCGGCACTCTTAACTGCTAGGCCATCTCTCCAGCCCCACGAGAATACACTTTTATAAGCTGTTTGTAAGAATAAAACAAACAGGACCTAGAAAGATGGCTCAGAGAGTAAGAACACTGGTCTCTTTTACAGTGGACCATGGTTTGGTTCCCAGATCTCACACACACACACACACAGACACACACACTCACATGGTAGCCCACAACCATCAGTAAGTCCAGTTCAAGGGAATCTGTCACCATCTTCTGTCCTCCACAGGCATTGCACACACATTTATATGCATGCATGCACAACACTCACACACATTAAATAAATAAATAAATAAATAATATAAATTATTAGTAAATAAACAAAACACAAAGGAAATACATTGCACTGGCTAAAGTGAAAGGTCCCTGTTTCTTTGGTTTGAAATGATCATGGCCTTGTGGTGATAATGAGCAAAAACTCTCTGAAATTAGAGAAACATGAACTGTAATGAAATTATTATTTACTAGGACAGAAGCCAGGATAGATATTTCCTGTCTTAGAACAGCAGAATTATTCTGAAATTATTGCCAAATAAGTGATTAGCTCTAAGACCTTGAGGATTTAGCCCTCCTGTAGGTCTGCAATTAAAGACAAAGATTCTGGCTCCAATAGTATTTATAAACCTCAAAGGCAAGACTGATTTTTACTAGTTGGTTTTGGGGACACAGGAGTGGAAGATTAGGTCCTCAAGCCCTTCCTCACTTCAGAAAAGTAAGCTGTCTGCATTTTCAAGCCTTCTTTGCTTGTGAGACAAGAAGAAAGAGGGTAACAGTTTCAAAGGCATGGTGTAAAAATATATTCATTTAGCTGGGGAGATGGCTTATTGGATAAGTGCTATTGTCCAGGAGGGGATATTCAGGCTTGCAGCTCTTCTCAGACAGAGACATGAGCATCTAAAAAAGAACTCTTTCACACCCCTGTTCTCTGGAAACCCAGGTGAGCACCCTGCTGGCCCTAGAATTCCTCTGACCTGTGGATTAAGCATAATTGGAGTGCCTTTGCTTGTCACATGTTAGTGCTAGGTTGTTCTAATTGCTGTTATCCCTTTTTATGTGTTATTGTTAAGTGACTTTAGACATTTTCTGAGTTTCATAAAGTTGTGTTTCTCCTAAAAGCTCAAGTTCTCCTCTTACTTCTTTGATGTGAGCACAATCTGTTAATCTCTACCACGTGCCTTTCCTGTACAAAGAATGCAGGCATCACCTATCCATCATCTATCTAGCCATCCTCTATCTCTCTGTCTCCCTCTCCCTCTCACTCCCTGGCCCTTTAATAAAGAAGCCTTTTCCAAGAGGAACTGTGTGATGCATGCCTGAAGAAATCCTTTATGGTAAACAGAGGCTCATCTGCCTGAGCCTTTCCAGGGAGCACTGCCTGAGGGAGTTCCTCCTAAACCACCATCTCTAGCAGCTTTTTGATGAAGCTCACTACTCCTGGGGGGGGGGGGCAAGGAGTGAGCCTAGGGGGGCCTGCAGATAAGAGCACATTTGCCCAAGCATAAGGAATGGAGTGAAAGTCCTCAGAATCCATGCAAAAAGTCAGATGTGGCTGCATAACCAAAGAGCTATGGATGTGTGGAGTTCTTGGAGACATGTAAAGAGCTGCAGGCTTTAGCTTGCTTATGCTGAGCTTACTTACAAGGAAGTTGACTCTGTGAATTGTCACCTCGAGCCTTTTTCCAAAAGCTGGGTGCGGACGTGTAGTAAAAGTCACCAGCCTTTCTCAAGAGCTGGGTGCGAACATGCAGTAAAAGTCACCAGATACTCCAGCCTGATGTCTCAACTCAGTGATCTTGCAAGAACAGACCCTCCTCTGACGCCAGACCCTGTTTCACCCACCCCCTCCCCATTTCCTGATTCTTCCCGCCTTTTGCCAAATATATACTGCTGTTATAATTCAATAAATCAGACTTTGACCACCTCGCAAAGTCTCGTTCTTTTCTCTCGCTTATCTGCAGGTTTTGGGGATCCCTCGAGTACCTAACGTTACATGACCCGT
>VZQC01010954.1:1077536-1114066 GCA_009823505.1 Rhizomys pruinosus | reverse complement strand
CCTGCAGATAAGAGCACATTTGCCCAAGCATAAGGAATGGAGTGAAAGTCCTCAGAATCCATGCAAAAAGTCAGATGTGGCTGCATAACCAAAGAGCTATGGATGTGTGGAGTTCTTGGAGACAGAAGGGTGGGGTTGGCAGCCCAGCTGGAGGACCAGTGAGAGATTAGACTCACAGAATCTTCTGTCTTCCTCTGCTCCACGATGCAGGCAAATGCATCTGCATTTCTCTCTCTCTGTCTCTCTCTCTGTCTCTCTCTTTCTCTCTCCTCTCTCTTTCTCTCTCTGTCTCTCTCTCTTTCTCTCTCTGTGTAGATTCATTGGTGAATTGAAGTATAGTATTTTATGATAAGACTTATAGTTTATTACATTACTTGAAGGCCATGGAGTTATGCTCATTTTCAGTAACCAACCATAACTGTAAACTGATATTTGAGGAAAGACTTAAAGGACCTGGATCAAATCACTTGAAGAAAAAGATACATTCCTTCAGCTCATAATCAAACATAATTTGTAAACTATATAACTATGTATATATGCAAATGTATTATACACATATATGTATACAATTTCAGTCTTTGTTTTGAAATTTCATTAAGGGTAGAATTTCATTCATAATCAAATTGTCTAATATTTAAATGGTTTATCTTAAATTGATTTGTGAGCGGGGGAAATCACTGGTTTTAAGCGCACAAAATCACAGAGAGAACAAGATTGGAATTGTAAAGTCTATACTCTATTTTTAGCTACGTCTTAAAATTGTGTGATATCGGACCAAGCCACTTCTTTTTTTACCCTGAAATTGCTATCTCTAATCACCTGAATTTTTTTTTCAGTTCCCAATATTAATGATTGGATGAGTATCTGTGACACTCACTATTGACACTCAATTCATGTGCAGGCTACCCCATTCCACTAAGATATTTTTCTGTCATAAATAAAATACTTCATAAATTAAGCCTGATTAGGGGAACTAGATGGTTCCATCACAACTGAGATGTACTTTAGAATTCCATTCACATTCCACCACAATAGCTGCTTCAATTTTAATTTGTGTTCATTTTTAAAATTCCCATTCTTGAAGTAACTGGACAAATATATCAGAACTTAGTCCATCTTCTTTTTAAGAGAATCATAGACAAACTATCCCAAGAAAGAGCTAACCTTAAACTTCAGCTCTGCTTAGACAGCATTTAAATATTTTTCAGTAAATCCAAAATGTAAAGAAAATGAATACTTTCATTTTTTTATTACTATGTGTGAAACCAAACATCTCTTTAAATAGAAAACTTCTTTAGAATCATGTTTGCTGGCTGTAGGTCCTGATTTGCTCTCTGTGGGAGAAATTTTGTTTCAAGTCTAAGAAAAAGAAAGCTTAGAGTCACTAATGAGAACTCTTACTCAGGAATGGTAAAGATCACTGGAACCTTCAGTCCACAGGTTTCTCAGGGCCCAGACTGAGTTCTCTGAAGGCCGAGTTTGGTATTCCAGGCTGACTCCTGTGGTAATTTAAACAAAATTGTTGGAAATGAGCTCAGCCATGCTAATATAAATGAGTTTAATTGAAACATTTGGTGACAGGGCAAAAGCAAATCAAACATTGTGAGATGCTTCAATTACAGTCATTGGTTTATCTTGAAAGAAAGGTTTCACATGTAAAGACTTCCTTCATATTCCCTTGCTTCTGTGAACTCTTGGCAACCCTAATTCATGTCAGGTTTCTTTGCTATCGTAAGGGATAATTGAATCTTACTCGAAGGTACAGGTGGCACAGAATATTTTATTAAAGCAAATGATCTACTGTTATGCATGGGGCCAGTGGCCTGATTTTATTTCTCTCACAGTGGTCCTCAAAGACAAAATCATTTTTGGTCAGTGACACACAGCATATGTAATAATAACCATGGAACTAAAAGTTTCCTATTACCTAATTTTTTCCTGCAAGCTTTCTGTGTCTAGGTACACAGATGCCATGTGGTACAACTGCTTACACTAGTCAATGTAGAAACGTGCCCTGTAGATTGGTATCTATGAAGCAAGCACCTGTATTTCATAAATATGGTGTCCAGCAGGGCTATATTATCTAGGTTTGTATTTATACAAAGCGTAGCCTTATGATATTTACACACTGATTAAATGAACCAGAGATAAATTTATGAAAATATCACCATTGTTAAGGGATGCGTGGTTCCGATAATAGTAATTGTTTCTGAAAAAGAAAATAAGCTGTTTCTGTAGTTACTATAATGGTTTCTTATTAGGAATCTAATAGAAGATGTGGCTTTAATGTCAATGGGATTAAAATCTGAAACTTTAGTTTGAAAAGATGATGAAAATTCTAAAGATCTGTTAAAATCATTTACTACCAAAATCTCATGCTACAGAATTATTTACTTTAAAATATCGTCGGATCTCATGTTCAGTGCTCTTACCACAATAATAATTCTAATGACTACTTTAGTAGTCATCTGGGAGTGTTGGTGTTCATATCACCAGATCCTCACCAGTAGTAAACGACAAAGAGAAAGCCATACATGCGTGACCACACAGATATAAATTTAAAATTCCAAAAGTTTTCTTATTCAAAGCTGTTACCCCTCTTACCTTAAAATACTGTGTAAATGTTGTGCTTACATATAATTTTATCAACTAGAACTTTCTTTTAGCTGCAATTTGAGTGCTGGGAATTGATCCTGGGTCCTTGGCAAGAGTAACCAATGCTCTATATTGCTGAGCCATCTCGCCAGCCCACAAATTGGTTCTAATAAGGTTACTTTAAGAGTAATTTTTACTTTATGAAGATCTTCTCAAACTTTCATTTTAGACATTAATGTGTGCATGTACATATAGAAAACATGTGGTTCAGAAGAGTCAGTGATAAGCTCGAGTAAAGAAAATATTCATAAAATAAGAACAAAAAGACAATTAGAAAAAGGGAAAAATAGTTATATTTAAGGTGATTTAATTAATAGTATGTAAGATAAATATATAAACTAGCATGCCTTAAAAATCAAAGTTAGCAATACAGTTCTTAAACACTAGAAGTAAATAATTTTTCAGAAGTATTATGTTTAGTCTTTTGAATATGAACATTCATAAATATATCCATCATATTACAATCTGTTGTTAAAACTGAGGTTTGCTACACATGAAATTCTGATGTTTCTAATGTGGAGAACTACTCTATTTGAAAACATTCATATTTAAAGAATTTAGGTCATTTAAAAAATAATCAACTTCCACTATTTACAAGAATTAACAGTTAATAGGTTGAATATAAATGAAGAAATACTTGGAGCAAACACATTTCATTGACAAATGGGCCTAAAAATAAAACTACCACTACTAATATGTAACTTCATAAGTCTAAAACCTAATTCAAGGTCTTCCAGAGATAGTTCAATGGTTAAGAGGGCTTCCTGCTCTTGCAGAACACATGAGTTATATTCCCAGCACCTAAACTGGGTTTCTCTCAAGGGGCTATAATTCCAGTTCCAGTGGATCTGGTACCCTCTTCTGGCTGTTTCAAGTACCTGCACACACATAATGAACACACATATGCTCACACACACACGTACACATAAAATAAAATAAATCTTTAGAAAAAGCAATATGTTTCAACTATTTTTTGGACCCTGTGCAGGTTTCAAATTGTAGTTCCTCAAAATATATTTACTGAATGAATAGTGAAACTTTAAAGAATATCCAAGACATTCATAATATCTGTAATGTAAATTAATCCATCTTCTATATAATAAAATATGGAGATTCACATGAAAACTAAAATTAAAATGGACATAAAATTCAGTATCCTGCTTTAGGTATATACTAGAAAAAAAATCAAAGCCAGCATATTAGAGACATATTAGGTTTGTTACTTTTGCATCACTCTAATCAAAGCACCTTAAAGTGAGATTCCATTTTCCTAATAGTTTCAGAGGGTTTCATATTAGATAACACATGGTAGAGCAGGAAGGTCATGGCAGGAGCATGCCATAGCAACCAAGAAGCAGATTGAGAGAGAGAGAGAGAAGTAGGATCCAGAGACTGTGTATAACCTTCACAAACCCATCCCTACTGATATATATATATATATATATATATAAGCTAAAGCTTCAAGGATTCCACACCCTCACAAAATATCAGTGACTGTGTACCAAGTATCAAAAACATGACTTAGGAATTACTTTTATAATATAGACAAAATCTTTTACCTAATCTCACAACCAAAAAGTTATTGTTTATAATATAAACAAGCACACTGAGTCATATGCTTGTCTTGTGACCAGGCAGCTGATCTTTCTTCCTCAGGACTTGTGTTGCCCTCCATCTAAGATAGTAAATGAGTGTGGGTTTGCCTGCTTAACATACCAAAATAATAAAACTAGAGTGCTTATCTCTTTGGAAGCTTTGAGAAAAAAATTGAGAAATCTGTAATAGTATGTGTGAGATTCTAGGTCTGAGTATTAAAGGGCAATCTTTTCTGATAAGGATGGGTCCTGATTTCTACTTCTCCATCTCATGTTGGGTTTCAATGAAAGAATGCACAAGGCCCTAGAGTGAGAGCACAGTTCCATGAAATATTTGAAGGTGAGGGTGCTTAACTCTTTGAATCCAATTTTGGATTTAAAACGAAGGCTAAGTGTCAGGCTGGTTTTTGTTGTTGTTGTCATTGTTGCTGTTGTCATTGTTGTTGTTGCTGTTGTTTTAAAACAGGCTTAACTACAACATGACTTAGAAATGCCACACTTTGCTGCCTCATGTGAGGAAGAGACTTGTTAGTTCAAATTCTCAGATCAGTGGCTGGAGAAGGCCTGAGGAAAAAGGGAAATATAGGACATCTCAGTCTTACACTGTAAGTTACATGCATTGAGCCAAAGCTATCATGATAGTCCATACTAGAGCACTAATTTGTAGGTCAGAGCTTGGAGAAGGCCCATGGAAAAAGTAAGTTATCCAAGATTCTCCATCATACATGAGGGTAAGTGATGTAACAGGAAGAAGAAGGCTTTCCTTATAGCTTGAACCACTGCACTTTATTTTTTTTTAATTTTTTAAAATTTTTTTTAATTTTTATTTATTTCTGTATGTGTATGAATGTACTGTCTGCATGCAAGTTTGTGCACCCGTGACGTGCAATGCCGCGGAGGTCAGAAGAGGGTGTCGGATTCCCCTGGAACTGGAGTTCTCCTGGAATTGGAGTTTCAGACAGTTCTCGGCCGCCATGTGGGTGCTGGGGATGGAACCCGGGTCCTCTGTAAGAGCGGTCGGCGCTCTTAACCGCTAGGCCATCTCTCCAGCCCAGAACCACTGCACTTTAACGATTCTTTATTTACCTTCTGCTTTTATCTTCTTACCAAGCTGACCTGTTGGGAAGTGTGTTCTAGACTTTCACTTTCATATTCATAGTTCCTTTTTCTATCTCTTTATTTCCTGAATCTTGTGCACTTGTAAAGTAATTATGGATTTACTTGAAGGAACTGGAATTAAAGCATCATCCAAGCAAATTTGTGAAACTTTGTAAGTTATTCAGAAATGTATTACTTGGCATTCTAACCATGGGATACATCATTCAAAATTATGGGAAAAATTATTAAACAATTAAGGCACTGCTTACATATAGATAAATTGAAAACTTACATCTTTGTATTACTTTATATATATATATATTTGTTTATATCTATTATATATTATAAAAACTATATAAAATATATAACTCTATATATATTATATATTATATATATATATAATAATTCTACTCCTTACAAGAGGCATAAGAGGCATTAGAGGAAACTGCATATTATGGAAAACCAGGGACCCTTAGCTAATTTTCTGCCTTTCCATGGACTCCCTTCTATGGGGTGTTAGGTGGTTGGAAGCAGCTAACTTACATAATATGCTTGGATAGGGCAGCTTGCAGTTATTGATATTGAATGCTGTTTTCTGCCCTGCATGTCCAAGCCTGTCTTTCTCTATATACAGTATTCTTTCCCTCCTTGAAACTCATTTGCTTTCTGCTTGTTTTGTTTCTGTGTCATCATTTTCCAATTAAAGTAACATGGATAGGTTAAAGACAGTGCATATTCTACTGCCATTTTTTTCAAGTATGTTTTAGTGTTATTTTCTGTGTTCTGCATTCTCAAATTATGGGTACTTAACCCAAGATTACATATGGAAAATTTTAATATGCTTTTTATAATGCAGACATCCAGACTTCTAGCCTTCCTTAAAAGAGGAATTTGTGCTTGTTCACAAATTACAAATCAAAAAATAAAACAACAGTGGCATTATTAAGGGGATATACATTAACATTTTAATCCACAATAGTGCCAAGACTTCTTTAACTTATAATAATTCAAAATTGGCTAACTTCCATAGTACATGTAAAACCCATATTATTGGGTAAGTTTTATGAATGATGTGTACTACAGAAACCAAGTAAGATTTATCAGACAAAAAAAAATCCTTAAAATTAAAGAATAATTTCATTAGAATGATTGTGAATTAAAGAGTCACATTGGTAAAAGAGAATAATCTAAATAAGTGCTACCTTCTTTATAGTCACTGATAAAGAATGATGACAAACAGGAAAGCCCCATTGTCAAAGAAAAAATGATTAAATCTGACAAGGCCTCTTCTTCATTATTGTTCATAAGAGAAGGAATATAAAGATGCTCCAGAGAGCAAAACAGGAGGAATGTGACAGAGGTGTAACAAGGCACCCAAAACATCCATTTGAGCAAGATATTTTTTTAAACTCTAATTTTCTTCATTCAAGCCTAATATTAAACTGGAAGAGAAATAATGGCCTCTAATATGAAATATCACTATAGGAGAGAGTATACTTAATTGTCTCGGATTTTCTGTTTCCATTAACAGGAACAAAGTAACTAATTATGGGTGTAACCTTTCAAGTGTCTTGCCCTCCCAAATATAGCCAGAAAGAAACTCAAGTCAGGCAATAGTCAAGGAAGACACTTTGTTGTCTTGATTCTCATTGAATATGAATTCTAACTGTCACATACATATCAATTTATAAAATTAAGAGATATTAAAGAGGAACCTTTAAAAATCAAGGGTTCTGGCCTTTTCACTTCCAATTTCCAATGCAAGTCTGAATAGATTCAATTTTAGAGAGAAAAAATTCCTTTTTCATACACTGATAAGTTTTCATTGGTGCATTTAGTTCACTGAGATAGGATTTTCCACTACTACTTGCAAAACAATCCTGCTCATCTCATGATATCCTGTATTAGTCACTTTCCTGTTGCTGTGATAAAACACCATGACCAAGGAAATTATAAAAGGAAGAATTTATTTGAGCTTCTGACTGATGGTTCCAGGGAATTAGAGTCCATTGTGGTGGGAGGCATGGCAGCTGGAGCTGGAGCAGCATGCAGAAGGTGACATCTCACAATGAGCAAAGGAAGCAGAGAGAGAGCGCAGCTGGAGACCGCAAGACTAGTTAAACCCACTAAGCCTGCCCCCAATAACGTACTTCCTCTAGCATGGCCACACCTTCTAAGACCTGCAAGAACAGTGCCACCAACTGGAGACAAAATGTCTGAATACTTAAAGCCTATGGGGGACACTCATTCAAACCACCACACCCCCTAAACCTCCAGAGACAGACTGGCCCCCCGATTCAGTGACCAAAAGTAGTAAACTAAAACAGCCCTGTCATAAAGGCATCATGCCATGCCATTGAGAACAACTAATGGATAAAATATTTCTAACAACATTATTATTATTACTTATTTCATGATAAAAACATGTTTATAATAAAAGCAGCATAAGGGATGTTCTATATTGCCACTAACTTTGTACTTGGGTTGGAACCTCACAGTAAAGCTTCAGTTCCTCAGGCTAAAGGAGAATTGGAGATATGGTTAAGCTTGTCATGCTATAAGATAATAAGAGGCCAGATGCAGCTTGACTTATCTAAAATAATAATTTGCTTATCACTTTAGACTTAATAGGAAAATTTTAAAATCCTTGCAAATTTATGAGTGCCCCTTTAAAATATTTTGGTTTAATCTCATTTATTCGCTTAAATTTTACTATAGAAATCTTAGTTTGCTCAGATATTAATGATTCAGATAATTATGGTCAAATTCATATTACAGTTTACTCTCAGATACTCCAAGAAATTTTGGCTCTACCTTAATTGATACAATTAGCTTAAAATTCATGTTGGTGGAATCAAATATTAGTTTTCATTATATATCTGTGAAAAGTGAATAGATATTGCCTATTTACCCATCAAGAAATTCCTTATAGCTGGGCATGGTAGCGCACGCCTTTAATCCTAGCACTTGGGAGGCAGAGGCAGGCGGATTCTTTGTGAGTTTCAAGGCCCGCCTGCGTTACAGAGTGAGTTCCAGGACAAGCTGGGACTAAAAAAAAAAAAAAAAAAAAAAAAAAGAACCAAAAAGAAAAAAAAAAAAGGAAAGTCCATACAACAGATGTTAACTTTGTAATTTTACTTATGTTTCATGTTATTAGAATTGCCAGTAAGAGAAAATGTTAGAAGGATGTGAGAGTAGAAATATGTTTTATGTATGAAGATTAAAATGATAGATTTTTCTAGAATGGTACCAAGCAATAAATAAAAAGACTTGTATATTATGAATGTTTGAGTATGATATGTTAGAAACATAAATAATGAGACTTGAAGGCTTGAGTAAGGTATTTTAGAAACAGAAAAATTAGACTTGAAGATATATAAACAAAATTTCTAGTGGAAGTTTACTCAAATTTATACTTAAATCAGTAGTTTTGATTTATTTATTTTACTCTCAAAATTTTTATTTTTGGCTTTTTTTTTGTTTTGAATATATGTATATATTTATTACATGATTCAAGATTATTCAAGAACATTATCTTTGACTAAAATATTACATTTTAATTCTTAAGATATAACATCATTCTAGTGCTGTTAAAATAAACTCTAATTGACCAATCCTAATTGTACTGCCCTCACTCCTCAAAAAACATTTAGTGGCGTATGTGAATTTAAAATATTACTTTTTTTTTTTTTTTTTTTTTTTTTTTTTTTTTTTGCCCCAGCTGGCCTGGAATAACGACCTCTGTAGACCACGCTCGGACTGGAACTCACAGACGATCCTCCTGCCCATCTGACCTCTCCCAGGCGGCTCGGATGTTAAATAGGCATGCTCCATCCCACACCCAGCTTAAAAATATTAACCTATTTTGAGTGAATGATTTGTCATGTCCGCTGCCTGTTTTATACTACACATTTTGTTTCCATGGTTAAATGGAAATTTTTTTTTTTTTTGGTCTTTTCAAGACAGGGTCTCCCTGTAGTCCCCGCTGTCCTGGGGGAAACTCACTCAGTCGACCCGGGCTGGCCTTCGAACTCACAAAGATCCGTCTGCTTCTGCCTCCCAAGTGCTAGTTAACAGGCCTGCGCCACCACACCTGGTTAAATGAAGTATTTTTATGCACGTCCTGATACGTCGTTCTGCCTTCTGGAATTACGCTGTTTCTTGCACCTGACTTGACATTGCTTGGACAGCTGTGGCTAATGCTATGTTAGCTGGACGCGAACTGTAAGATGTAGGAGAGAAGTATTTAGATCTAAAAATATTTATATATATATATATATATATGTGTCCCATATCACACGTTGAGTAATAAATGAGTGGATTGAATGACCGTAGACCAGGAAGGGGCTGTTTAGGTTACACCCAGATTTTTTTTTTAACCAAAGAAGCTATTACTTCTTCCATCCTTGGAGTTGAAAACAAAACTTTCACTTCATTAAATATCATTTCATACTTTAATGTCCTTTGATTACCTTTCAAGTGTATTTTTTCCATAGTATCTGGCCTGAACTTAGAGTAGTAATTTTATTAATATTTTTGGCAAATAATTATGACTGTATGATATTCCTGTTATTTAACCATAAATGTTTGCATGAATTTTTCCAGTCCTTCTATAGAACACACATCCTTTGTATTCTCTAATAGAGAAACTTCTGTTACAATGTTGGATCTGATTTGTCCTATATGGTGGTGATAGCTATTGAAAACATCATAAATGATTAGAGTAATTAAGCAACAAAATTTTAACTTTTATTTTACTATAAATAATTTCAGTCTGAAAATTTCTATGCCTAATAGCTATTATATTGGACAAATGAGCATTAAGACATCTGGAATGTGCTGCCAAGTATAGTATTCATTCATCCTCTTTTGCCTCCAAAGACAAAGACTCATATATTCATTGTCCATGTGCCAACAGCATTCTACTGTAAAGTGTGTGATTTCTTTTATTTGGGAGTCATTTTCTCACTTGAAATCTGCTGGTCTGACAAATCTCTTAGCAAGTTAGGGATAAGAAATCATTTTCTGGAACATTCTATATTGAACTGTAAACCCTTCACTATAAAGATTATCAGAGGAGAATGTTTAATTTTAAGTTTTCTTTTTATTTTCATTCTTTATTTGTTGCACTTACAAGACCATTTAAATATTTACCTAATTCAAAATGGAATTATTTGGAGATCCAAGTGGGGGATTACAATACACATGTTTGCATAAAAAGCACATTGTTAATCCGCTTAGTTCAAAATATTTGAGTGAGTTTTAGGGCAAGAATTAGGGGGCTGGAGAGATAGCAAGGCAGTTAAGAGCATTGGCTGCTCTTCAAGAGGACCTGGTTTGATTCCCAGCTAGTAACCATCTGTAACTCTGGTTTCAAGAGGTCTTATGTCCTCTTCTGACCTCTGTGGGCATTGCATGGTATAGGTGCACTTTCACACATGAAGGCAATGCAGTCGTACTCAGAAAATAAAATTAATTAAAAAATATTTTATAGTTATATTAATATAATTGGTTATGATCAAAACATGTTCACCTATCAGTGAAGATAGAAAAAGGAGAAATTTGAGCTTCTGGAAAGGGCTGGGTGAAGATCCCAGCTACCAGACCCTGGATGAGATGCAGGCCACAGGGACATGTCAGAATGAGGCCTCACCCCAGCTCTGGCAAGGGCTGGATGAAGTTCCCAGTGACCTGGAAGTTATCAATGCACAGGCTAAGGTAGACATGTTGTCCCCCTCTACCTCCCACAATCTGTGGTGTGCACATCCCATTTGGAACAGCAGTAGCTACTCTGTGGCACAAGGTAACAGAAGAGACAGTAAACCTGCCACTCCACAGCCAAGCTAAAGGAACAAGTCAATAGGAAGCATCTAGAGTGAGCAAGCAGGCATGCTCAGCAGTTAGCCAAACTGATTTGTTACCTGTTTGGATTTCTGGAGAAGCTTCAAACCAAAAAAAGAAATGGTAGCTGGACCTTCCAATATACAACCAAAAGAGAAAACCTGAAACCTAGTCGAGCCAGCCCTTCATAAACAAAAAGAACAACGAAAGCACCTGAAGAAAACAAGCGAAGAAAGCCTTCAACACAGCAAAGAAATACTTGAATTTGGCAGATTACAGCAAAACAAATCCATATGCCCAAAGCACAAGGGTAAAACAACAACAGGGGAAAGGCAAATAATAAATCCCTAACAAACTCTATCAGTCCTATACAAGACTCCAACAATAAGATCTCCCTGGAGGTAACCCAGAACACAGATCTTAAAAGAACAATCATAGATATACTCAGAGAAATCAAGGAATACAAAGAACTAATCAAGGAATTAATGGGAGAGAAAGGCCAACTCCTGAAAGACTTAGAGGGACAGAATGACAAACTCTGGAAAGAACTAGAGGGAGAAAATGACAAACTCCAGAAGGAAGTGGAAAAATGGAAAGTATACCACATTGAAATGAAAAAGGAAATAGATCAGAGAATCAAGGATCTAGGAGAGGAGAATGACAAGTTCCAGAAGGAACTAGAAAAACTAAAGAAATCACGGGATGAATTAAAGAAGGAAATTGAACACTCATCCAGTAAGCAGGAAAGGATGGGAGAAAGCCTCAGTAACAGATTGGATGAAGCATAAAATCAAATATTAACACTGGAAGATAATGTGGAAGAACTACAAGGCTCAAAAAAAGACTATGATTGTTTTTAAAAAACACAAGAATGGAACAATCAGGAAATGTGGAACACTATGAAAAGACCAAAACTCAGCATCATAGGGATAGAGGAAGAAGAGTCCCAGGACAGTGGTATTGCTCAGATCTTCAACAGAATAATAGAAGAAAATTTCCTCAAGCTGAAAAAAAGACAAACCCATACAAATACAAGAAGCACATAGAACACCAAATAGACAAGACCAGAAAAGAAATTCCCTGTACCATATCATAGTTGAAACACTAGATGTTCAAGACAAAGATAAAATAGAAAAATATAGGCCCATTTCATTAATGAACATAGACGCAAAAATTCTCAACAAAATATTCACAAACTGCATACATGCACACATCAAAAAGATCATTCACCATGACCAAGTCAGATTTATACCAGAGGTGCAAGGATGCTTCAACATATATAAATCAATAAATGCCATAAAGCACATAAATGGGCTGGAAAACAAAAACCACATGGTTATCTCAATTGATGCAGAAAAAGCTTTGGACAAAATCCAGTATGCCTTCATGTTTAAAGTCCTAGAGGGAATTGGAATGGAGGGAACATTCCTCAACACAATCAAAGCTATATACAACAAACCCACATCCAACTTCATAAAAAATGAGGAAAATTAGAAGCATTCTCCTTAAAATCAGAAAACTGGTAAGGCTGCACTTTATCTCCACTCTTCTTTAATACAGTGCTTGAAATGCTTGCTAAGCAATAAGTCAAGAAAGGGAAATTAAAAGAGTAGTAATTGGAAAAGAGGAAGTCAAACTATCCCTTTTTGCAGATGATATGATAGTATACCTAAAGGACTCAAAAAATTCCACTAAGAAACTCCTAGAAATGATCGAGAGTTTCAGTAAAGTGGCAGGATACAAAATTAACCTAGAAAAACCAGTAGCCTTTCTTTACACCAAATAAACAAATGGAGAAGGAAATATATGGGAGACCCTCCATCTCACGTACCTCAAAATAAAAAAAAAAAAACCTTGGAACAAACCTAACCAAAGACATCAAAGATCTCTACAATAAAAAATTTAAGTCCCTGAAGAAGGAGATTGAAGAAGATACCAGAAGATGGAAAGACCTCCCATGGTCATGGATTGGAAGAATTAATATAACAAAAAATGTCCATCGTACCTAAGCTAATATACAGATTCAATGCAATTCCAATCAAACTCCCCATGAGTTTCTTGTTAGAGTTAGAAAAAAAAATCCTTATATTCATATGGAAAAACAAAAGACCTAGACAGCCAAAGCAACCCTAAGCAAAAAGAGCAACACAAGCCAGATAAGCATACCAGACTCAAAACTATATTACAGGGCTATAGTAATAAGGCAGCCTGGTACTGGAACAAAAACAGACCTATAGATCAATGGAATGAAACTGAAGATCCAAACCTGAGCACATGCAATTTCAGCCATCTCATATTTGACAAGGGGGACAAGAAGACTCAATGGAGGAAATACAGCATCTTCAGCAAATGGTGCTGGCAAAACTGGATCACCACTTGTAGAAGGATGAAGCTGAACTCCTCCCTTTCACCATGTATAAAAATCAACTCCAAATGGATGAAAGACCTCAACATGATGCCAGAAACCTTGACAATGATGGAAGAAAATGTCAGCAGTAACCTACAAAATATGGGCATAGGAACAGACTTTCTAAATCTGGCAGCAGCTACATTGGAAACAAGGTCAACAAATGGGACCTCATTAAACTCAAAAGCTTCTGTACAGCAAAAGAAACAATCAAAGAAATCAAGAGAAAACCCACAGAGTGAAAGGAAACCTTCACCAGTGATATATCTCATAGAGCATTAACATCCATAATATACAAATTACTCAAAAAGCAAAGGAGGAAGAAAACAAATGACTCTATCAAAAGATGGAGTAAAGAGCTGAATAGAGAATTCACAGGTGAAGAAGTGAAGATGTCTGAGATACATCTCAGAAAGTGTTCAGTGTTGATAATAACTAAGGATATGCAAATTAAAACCAGCTTAAGAACTCTGCAGATAAATGGATGGAACTAGAAGAGATTATGCTAAGTGAAGTCACATATTCCCTGAGAAACAAAGGAAGAATGGTATCCCTCATTATGGATTCTACCACCAAATCCCTAGTTGCAAAGCAAACTAAGCATCATCAATGTTATATTCTTTTTATATATGAAAGCAATGGTACAGTTAAAAGTTTTATCCCTTAATGGGCTCTAGAATTAACCTACCACTTATGTTCAGACTTTGTAATATTGGTATATGGGTGGAGGGTATATGGTGATGGGAAAACTGGATTGCCACTTGTAGAAAGATGAAGCTGAACTCCTCCTCTTCATCATGCACAAAAATCAACTCCAAATGGACCAATGCATATTTTAGAATAATAAAAATTTAAAGGTAAAAATGTGAATTCAAAAAAAAAATTAGAAGGCACATTTTTGTTCCCCTCTCCTTTATCCCATCAGGGGACTGAAGAGGAGCACACCTCTGAACCCCTTTTTACCCTTGATTGTTCACATCGGCTGCACTGACACCATTATGTCCAATCATCCTATTTTCTCAATCAATTCAATAAAAAGTATTTTAAAATTTGATGTAAAAAAAGAAAAAGGAGATAATTACAAAGAGAGTAAATGACAATAGCATATCAATTTTCTAAAATAAAAATACATATATATGGACATGAGGCTCTGAATGCATAAACATGAAATGAAAATAATAATGGTAATTTTATTTAGATGATAGAATTTCTAATGTCTCTTTTAACATATTCACAAATTTAATGTGAACTAAATTATAAACCCTGAATATATTTTGCCTGTGAAATGTAAACAGCTATAAAAATAGAATAATGAATATTTTTACTTACGTGCCAAAGGATCTGGGTAACCTAATGTGCTCCCTTCCATCTGTGCTCTGATTTCAAGTGTGAACACCTAGACACAAACTTTCAAAGAATTTCATATAGTTGCTCTTTGTAAACTGAACTTAGCCTTTTGATTTGTGCCTCACATCGATGTAGAAATGTCTCCTTCCTTGTTGCTATTTCATAGACTCACCATCTTTTAAAATCCTTGCTCCATTTTCTAGTCTAGCAAGTCTGTCAATCTTAAATCCTTTCTGGTCATTGATCTTAAATACAATTTTGCTTTTATCTGTGCCTTAGATTCCATCACTCTTTATATCAGTATTTTAAACCATTTAGCCATCTGTTATCCTTCTTCTCATACCCATGATTATCCTGTTCGTTGACAGAGACACTTGGAAAAGGACTATTTGACACAGTGAACTAGAGCAAGAGGAAAAACCAAGGAATTGAGGATTTGCATACAGGTAACATCAATGATATTAACAAATTTATCAGCTATTGCTCTAAATTAATATGCACAGGAGACTACCAAGGACCTGACATGTGCTAGCTTTCAGTTTTGTGGTAGTCATAGAAGACAAAGCTTTGCCCCAGTGTTTGACTATAAGAAAGCCGTTTTACTTTTCTCAATGTTAGCTCTCTCTTTTGTTATTTGAAGGGTTGGAATGCAATCAGATGTCTTTTTTAACTACACATATGTGAATTTAAGGATTTTCTCTCTATTAGGGCCAAACTGTGTACTCATGATAGAACAAAAAGAAACAAATGAACACAAAAACTGGTTTATAGAAAAGAGAGGGAGAAGAGGAAGGATAACCACTGCTTCAGTACTGTCGTACTATCTCTAGGAGGAAGCACAACAATGAAATGGTATTTTTAAATCAATAATCCTATGAGTACTTTAATTATATTTCTTGAAACTTAAATCATTGAAGAGTTAAAAACACATTCTATCTGGCTTCAGTTAGGAAAATGGCAAATGATATATAGGGATGAAATGACTTACTATTTCTTGCTTTTGTGAAATCACTCTTGTTTCCAGAACACTAAATTAAACACCTTCTGTTACAAATACAGACACATAAAACTCCGCTTAGCATTTGTTCATCCACTTAGTTGAAATTCCAATTTTTATTGCTCAGAATGACCATGTAATTGAAAGTTTGATTCTCACACAGATCATTGAATAAATCTCTCCTAATCTCTCCTTGACAATAATGTCATTAGCAGTACCAGATTGCCTGTACTATAGTGTTAAGAGTTCATGTTCAAGGCTGGAGAGATTGCTCAATAGTTAAGAGTGACTGCTCTTGCAGAGAACCTGGGTTCAATTCCTAGCATCCATATGGCAGCTAACAACTGTCTATAACTCTGTGGGCATTGCATGACATGGGTGCACTTACACACATGCAATACATTCATATACAAAAATAAAAATAATAAATTAAAATATTTTAAAAAAGAGTTCATGTTCATGAACAGAAGTCTCAAGGGAATATGAAAATTGTCTGAGATATTAGAATTTGAACAAGGTGTGGGAGAGAGGTACAGAGTTACACACATACACACACACACACACACACACACACACACACACACACATACACACACACAGACTTCCTCACCCTCCCCAAGAAATACTCTATAATCTATTCACATTTTCAAAAGAAATATAAGTACACAATCATGAAATTTAATCCTAGCACTTGGGAGGCAGAGGCAGGTGGATCTTTGTGAGTTCAAGGCAGCCTGGTCTACAGAGTGACTTCCAGGACAGCTGGGGCTACAGGGAGACCCTGTCTTGAAAAGACCAAAAAAAAAAAAAAAAGACATACAATGGTGATATTTTCAAGTTTTATCTATAGTTAATTGGTCATATGTTTACATAATGTTGAAAAGATTAAGGGATCCTCCATCTATACATGGAGTGTTGAGTAAAGTCTGATGTATTGATCATGGAATTTTGTTATGGAGCCTTGCTTTGCAAGACAGCTGTTTCATAATGGACACAACATTGGGAGAGTTTACAGCATATACAATATTTTAAGTATATTTTCCTCTGTGCTTTAGATGCCCCATAAGAAAATGTTCACTAAAGATGCTCATAATTTTTTCCAAAGCTTTTATGGTTACTTTGTGGTCCTCTGTTTATATCCTTTTGTTGAGACCAGGTTGTTTCTAAGAGAGTAAAGCAGGCCAGTTCTACTCAGATTATCCATTAAAGTTGGTGAAGTGGAAGCATGAGGTAAAAATTAGCAGTACTAACTTTTAATATGCAAAACTTACAAAATATCTTTCACATTGCCCTCAAAACAGTAATGAGTTCTGATATGAAATTATATGCAATCAATTCAGAAAACTGGTTTTATTATTACCATCTGTTCCTGGGGTGTACTGGAGACTGCCTCTGTGACTCAAATTGAATGATTTCAAATAATTCCAGACCAAATTGGATACTTCTTTCCATTCTGGCGAATAGAGGGACAACACATTATTATTATTAATTTTAACATCATGGAATTCAATAATAGGAAAATGTTAGGATGCCAATTAAGAACATTTACATTTAAGTCAAAGCCAGTATTTCTGAATTGCTTTTACAAATGTACAAAAACAGTATGTGGATAAAATACTTAAAACATTTGAGGTTACTCAGGAGGCTTAAAGATTACCAAACCCCACTTTGCCATTTGGACCTCCCTTCTCCATCAAGTGTGAGAATCCTTCTGTAAGCCCTTTAGTTGCTCCCTGAACATGAATCTTTGCTCATTTTTGGAAGTTCTTTTTATAGCCAAGGATTGCTCTTCTGTTCTTTCTCACAAATGTCTTAACCACATGTAAACATCTGACAAACATTCATAAAATTGTTGTCTTTGGAAGGCAAAAGAAAGAATATACAAAAGATTTTGGAGCATCGGAGACTCGAGTTCAATTTTTGGCTTAATTTTAAAATACGAGTCTAATTATTTATTTTCCTAGCTGAATTTCATTATTGCTTAATCTCTGTGTCCTAGTTTTCTTAAAGTTTAAAATATTACGTTTTAGTTGAATATTAAATGTCTATAATGTTTCTTGCTATTTGTTTGTCTGTGTATAGTTTCCTGATGTATGTGTAAATTTTTTTTAATTTTTTTTAATTAATTTTATTTATTTATTGTATGTGTATGAATGTACTGTCTGCATGCAAGTCTGTGCACCCGTGTCGTGCAACGCCGCGGAGATCAGAAGAGGGTCCCGGATTCCCCTGGTACTGGAGTTCTCCTGGAATTGGAGTTTTAGACGGTTCTCGGCCGCCATGTGGGTGCTGGGGATCGAACCCCGGTCCTCTGTAAGAGCGGTCGGCGCTCTTAACCGCTAGGCCATCTCTCCAGCCCCGATGTATGTGTAAATTTATATGTATATAGATAGATAGAGAGATATTTCAAGAAATGAACTACTGTGAGTCTACAGTTTTGATTCTTAGACCAATGCATGAAAATTTCAAAACCATCTCATACTCTTTACAGAAAGTAAATAGTGCTTTGTTTTTAATATGGTCATATGGTCAGATGACTTTGAAAAAGTACACCTTATAATATGGAGAATATTTATACTTAATGTAAGAAAAATTTTCATTTTGCTTTCTTTTTTGATAAAAATCATATTTCTCTTGGTGCTGGAGAGATGGCTCAGAAGTTAAGAGCACTTGATGTTCTTGCAGAGGACCTGAGTTCAATTCCTAGTACCCACATAGTGGCTAATTACCATCTGTTCCAGGGAATCTGAGGCCCTTTTCTGACTTTCGTGGGCATTGCATAACACAAGTGTACTTACATACATGCAGGCAGTACACTGACACACAGAAAAATAAAAAATTATAAATAAAATGTTTTTAAAAGAAATCATTTCTCCTGAAACAATATTACAGCGGTATGTGATGATGGTGTATTTACATTGGCCAATGTCCTTTAGTAGCACAGAGCTTCTCTTTATCATCAGAGTTAGAATTTGTTTCCTCATATTTTGTTGTACCATTGTTAGTTGCAGAATAAAAATAAATTTGTATCCATTATATGCATGCATATTAGACAATAAGGTATGAATTTGACCTAACACTTTTGTGGGTCATTTTATAAATACAGAGACAAAACAGGACAGTAAATAAAATTGAGTAGAATAATGTCTTTTTCCTCATTACATCAAGGTCATTACAGATTAGAAAAAAACTGGGCATATGGAAAGAGGGTAGAAGAAAATGCATGAGGGTGTGAAAGGGTAACAAGTGTCGTGGTAGAAGGGGAAGCAGCAACCAGAAACCCAGGGCTCAAGAGTGAACAAGTAGAAGATGTTTGAGAGGGGTGTAGAATTCTGTTACTTATGGTGGGTTTTGTTTCCTTGGTTTTCCTAACCTTAGCGTGTTGTGAAAGTATAAGCTATATTCAGCACAAACAGACACTACTGACATCCTGTGATGGATTTATCCAATTCTTCATGATTTGTATCAAAAGAAGCATTAACATTCTTAAATGCACAAAGCTGCAGATACCTGCTTTTCATGAAGACCGACTCAGCACATGAAACCACCTTTATCTACATCTTATTTACCATGAAGGGTTCTTCCATTCTGGCTTGCCCACTGACCCTTCATGCACCTTCCTTAGAAACGTCACACCGCTTCTTCAAAGGTCTTTTCATTGTACACTTAGCTAATTAAATAAATTTTAAAAATTCTCAGGCAGCTGGAGTTAAGAGTAAAGACTGCCTTTCCAGAGGACCCTGATTTTGTTCCCAGCTCTCTCCTGGGAGCTAACAACCTCTTTTAACTTCACTCCCTGGTTGTCCTGGCCCTCTCCTGGCCTCTGTGGGCATTGCATGCATATGATGAATTTATATCCACCCTTGTAAAATATTGACATACATACAAATAAAAAGTTTTAAGAAGCGCTCATGCATTTGCTAGATACTTTGATTTCATGGGTTCAAGTGCAGCATTTTTTTTTCTCTCCTGAAGGAATTAAGACATAGAATTTTAAAAAGGAAATGATAAGTTACTGAAATGTAAGTTTGTACTATCAAAGAAGTGTTCATTTTACAAATTACAGGCATTAATATTCAACAAAATCTATGTAGCTCTAGGAAAGGCAGAATTCTAGGGGACCCTTAATAAATGGTATACAGGTATATCTCAATGTGGAGGAACTCAGAGTTCTAGCTAGAATTTATAATTGTATTAGCAAAATAAGCTTGTTTTGACGTAAAGAAGGGGAATGGAATGTTTGCCAGAGGTTTACTAATTGAATAATAAAGGTACATACTTCCAGAAAGCACAGATATTCAACAGTGCCTAGTTCAAACCAGTACATGAATATTAGAATCAGAACATCACCTGTGCTACCACATTCTTATGTGCCCCAGTTAGTTAACTGACAGTTGTCTCCCAAATAAATGGCCGCTTATAAACAAGAAAGACTGAAGAAATTTTAGACTATCAAGGCATGGCTTGAAATACTCACCTTGAATGTTTTGCTTTAGATTGAAGCCAAATTTATCTGCTGGAATTAGCATAATCACACTTGGAAGGTGAGTACGATAAGAGTCAGGATGCGTTTTGGGATTCCTTGCCTGAGTCTAAAATCACATCCCTCTTCTGTTCCACCCTCTTCATCTAGATAATGATCTCCTGGAGATAAATGCTATTTGAAATCGTGTCCTTTTACTGACCCCCTATAGAATAAAGATAACAGTGCCAGCCTTTAAAATATGAAGTAATACATGTACTAGAAAGGTAATATTATCCATCTGGAAGACAGCTTGGTATATTTTTAGATGTTAATAAATGTTTCAGTTACTTTTCTTACTATGTGAACAAATACCTGACAACAGGTAACTTAAGGAAGCAAAAATATATTCTGGTTCAGTTTATAAATGGGGTGCAGTACATCGGGGTGGTGACTGGCAGCAGAAATACGGAGTCTTCTCATGGTATCCTCACTCAGGACGCAGACAGGAAAGGAAGAGAAGAGCGACAAATCCTCAAGGCCACCGCACCAGTGACCCACCGCCTTCAGCAGGCTTTCACCCCCGCGAAGTACAACAACCCTCCAAAAAAGCACTGTTGCCTTGGGGACAAAATGTTCAAGAATATGATCTCTAGGGCATATTAGACAATGGAACTACAACACTAATATGGCGATATAATTCTTACAAAGTAAAGTGCTCTAGCTAATTTCAAATAAAGTATTTGGACAAAAGAAAACTATATGTTATCTAGTGAAATGCACTTTACCTGATAAATTCTTTGATAGCTGTTTTTGCTGTAATTTTTTTTAAGATCACTATAAAATTTATTTCCAAAAAAGCCTCTGATTAGTTTAATAATAAGAACAGTACAACTGTCAAAAGTTTTGGAGAGAGAAGAAAAAAAAGTACTTAGGAGTATGAGGATAGAAGTTTTTTTAAAAGGAAGACGTGGAGGGGCTGAAGAGATAGCCTAGTGGTTAAGAGCGCCGACTGCTCTTGCAGAGGACCCGGGTTCGATCCCCAGAACCCACATGGCGGCTGAGAACCGTCTGTAACTCCAATTCCAGGAGAACTCTAGTTCCAAGGGAACCCGACACCCTCTTCTGACCTCCAAGGCATTGCACGACAGGGGTGCACAAACCTACATGCAGACAGTACATTCATACACATAAAAAATAAATAAAATTTAAAAAAAAGTTTAAAGAAAATCAAATACGATTGTTTTGTTACACTTGTTATTTAAACTGTATTTTGCTATGTTGTTCAGGTTGGTCTTAAACTCAAAAGTATCAAGCAATGCTCTTGCCTCTGTGTCCCAAGTAGCTAGGTCTACAGCTGTGTATCACTGTGCCTGGCTAACTTACATTTATTAACATTAAAAATGGACAGTTTCTGAGGTTCTCCTCTGGTTCCGTCAGTGTGGCTTCATATTCTGTCCTATTTTACAACACTCAGAACTGAATCAAGGGCTTCACGTGTGCTAGGCAAGCCATCTACCACTGAGCCACACCCTAATTCTGCAAGATCAATCATCCAATTCAGTAACAAACCCTCTGTTTTATCTTTAAACTTAAAGGCATGAAGAATCTAAGTAGGTAGTTATACCATTTTTCTATATCCCAAGGAAGCATTCCTTCCTAAAGTAATGAGGATTCTAAAATATCAGTGTCCAGATGATAAATAATGGGAGGTATATGTCACCCACAAACTTATAGTCCATTGCATGGAAAATTCCAACTAAGAGTCTAGATGACTACTAGCTCGGAAGGAACGAGATCCAGAGGAACTCTGGGAGGGAAGGTGACAATGGAAGGAAGAAAGTCGTAAGTTCTTGCCTGAGCTATCTCTTCTTCGGTAAACAGGCCAGAAGAAAAACCACTAGAAGCATTTGTCCTCATTTTCTCGATACGTTTTTAAAGCGGCTGCAAAAACCTCAGCTGTCACACTGTCTGGTGCCAGTAAAATAGAATGGTGCCTGTAAATAAGGCTTGTGTCTTCTCCCTCCTGATCTCTTTATAATAAGAAACTCCCCAGGAGGCATGAATAGAGATTGAGGAGGGGCANTTTTTGGTCTTTTCGAGACAGGGTCTCCCTGTATCGAACTCACATTGTAGACCAAGCTGGCCTTGAACTCACAAAGATCCACCTGCCTCTGCTTCCCAAGGTACTAATTTCTAACAGGTCATGAAAACCCTTGTGTAAGGATGAGGTCACTGAAGACCACAGAGGTAAATTGTCCTCTTTTATGAGTGCTGGTGGAGGGGGTAGCAAAGAAAGTTAAAGAAATATGTTTCTTAGACAAAGTTGAAATTCAAGAAAGATCTTTGTCCAGATCATCTGTACTATCAGTTTTCATAATAGTAAAAACCAGAACCACCTCTATGCAAATATGGGGGGGCATTATTCACAGTGGAAACATGAGCCTTTCTGCTTGTTCTGGGCATAATTATAAGAAATGCAGTTTTCTCTCCATAAATGTGGAAATGTTTGACTAAACTTTGATTGCTGTTTTGCCCCATGGTCTTGTCTATTATTAGGTTTCCTGGCAAATCAGATTCTTTCATTTGCAATGGCTATAATCATATGAATTATAGGTTTCATTTAGACTCATCTCACCTCTCCCAGTGGGAAGCATTGCTCCATCATTTATAGCAGACAAAAATAACATTTGCCAATATGAATGGGGAATCAAGGATTTTCAATTATGCAGCTGAACTCTGTTACTCGTGGATGTTCAAGAACTTTGTTCCTTGCCCAAAGCTGTATCTGTATGAGAAAAACTTACTGAGAATACTAGATTTCTAGATTGTCCTTTGGGTAATCTTCATACTGATACTCATCAAGACCTGTTATAACCTACTATTGGAAACTACATCTTTGTCTCCGCAGGCTGCTAATCTTTATGAGACCTTTGAATCTCTGAACAGTATTTAAACATGAAAACAGTATATAGACTCTTTTCTTTTCTATCCTATATACAAGAAGCTCAAAAACCACACAATTATATTCCTACCAGATAGTATGGAAATTCTGTATACCTATAGGTCATGTTCATTCAGCTGTTGGGAGGGTTAAAGACAAAATAAAGAGAAATAAGCATTGTGCACTTTATAAGGCCTAACTCATCTCAGTTCCTATAAATTAAGGTGAATGCCATGAACCATTACCTCTAAAATCTTTACTAAACACTCTCTAATATCAAGCCGAAAACAAGGTCAGGTGTGTGTTAGTCTCTTTTCTGTTGGCATGCTGGGAACACTAACCAAAGCAACGTACAGAAGGAAAAGTTTATTTAGGCTTATGGTTCTAGAGGTAAGATTCCATCATAGCAAGGAGGCATGGGAACAAGGCAGGAAGCTGAACCATCACATCTTCAAGAAGGCAGAGGAAGCAGAGAGCGACTAGAAATCCTATGAGCCCATGAACTCTCAAAGCCCATCCCCAGTGATTCCTCCAGCATGGCCACTTCTTCAAAAGCTTCCCAAAACAGTGCCACCACTGGGGAAGAATGTCCAAATACATGCACCTTTGAGGGACATTCTCATTCAAGCCACCACCCATGCTTCAACCATTACTGTGATTTCCTCAGTAACATCAGTAATAATAATTATAATAGAAATAATATTGAATGCTTTATTATTATAAAGGGCTCTACAATAAGAATATTCCACCTATCAATTCACTTATTCCTCAGAGCATCCTATAAAAGTTGCATCAACTTTGTCCGTTTTTACACCAGGAAACTGAGTGTTGAGAAATTAAGAAATGTCCCCATGATTACAAAGTTAGTGCGTGGCTAGAAGTGGAACTCAATAATTTGACTTCAGAAACTTTACATTTTTATTAATTTATCTTTATCAAATTTTCTGTATTTTGTACGGAACATTCCAATCAATCTTAATTACCTTTATACCCACTTCCCCATTAGCACCCTTCCATAGCCCTTTCACCTGAATTCACTCTGTTATTGTGCCATTGTGCCAAGTTAGTGTCCCCAGATAGTCAGTCCTCAATGCAAGTTTATCCACTGAGGTCTAATCATCCCTTCCAGAGTCTCTCACATTAAAAAGTCCAGCTATTCTTCACCCAGCAGTAATATGATGTCAATAGTTGTACTGCTAAGATTGGTACCATGTCCACAGTACTGTGCTAGGTTTCTGTCTATTTGAGTTTGCATGGGTCTTGCATAGTCCAAAGACTCAAATTTGCACACTCCTAATGTCCAGGCTTTGGTCATTTGTATACTTTTGTGTTGGCCCTCTGTTGCATGAGGGAGCTTCATGAGTGATTGTTGAGAGGTTCATTAGTATCCTCTTCACCTCTTGTTCTATGTGTTGCATAAGCCTTAGGTGTAAAGGTTTAAAGGTTGCATAGTAGATGTGTGCCTTAGTCTTGGGAAATTCACAGACTGTCTGTGTGTGACCAGTTGTAGAAGACTCTGTCTGGTGCAAAAGAGCCTTCTTTAATGAGTGGTGACTAGGATACTTGACTGTAAACATAAGGAAACATATTTTGTACTTAGTAAAAAATTGCATTAGTCTAGGGATGTGGCAAGCCTTGGGCTTTTCTCTACGCTCTGTGAATTCTCCAGCCATGTGTATTCGGCTATGGTTATAGTACCACTTGTGAGTTTACTCTCATTTAGTGGACTTTACATCCAATTAGGTAATCAGTGATTACCCCCAAGATAAAAACGTCACTCCTGCCCCAATGTCCCATATCCTGCCAGACATTAATGTGGTTACTTGGTCTTAAAGCTGGTGTTAGACCATCAATTGTTGTTTTCTCTTAGCAGCTTGCTTATTACTCCCCAGAGCAATGTGAGCTAACCTTTAAAGGAAGTAGCTTCCAAATAAGTTCCAGCTTCATTTCTCCAAAACCTGTGTGTGAAGTATGTCTTTGTCTTCAGCAATAGAAAGTTACCTTCAGGTCCTAGGAGGTAATCAAGGACTGTGGCAATAGCCTGTGTAATTTGGAAAGTCTCTTGAACTACCCTGGCCAACAACTCAAAAAATGTTTCTCCTATCTGTCAATGTTTCTTGTTATGTAGCTTTCAGCTATCCCCATGGACTCAATGTGGATATTTTTTGTGTAAACTTGTCATTTAGAATGTTAGATTATCTTTTCTTCCCTCGTTTTTTTTTACCCACTAGCTTAGATATTATTTTATCTACTCTCTCTCCCTGTTCTCGCCCTCATCTCCCGTCTAGCCCTCCGTCTATGCCCTCCCCATTTTCCCCGGTTCTCCCTTAATAAACACCAGTCTTCCATGGTCCTGCCTCTTTCAGCTTCTTCTTTCCCTTTGTCTCCAAATTTCCTTTATAGCCCACCTTCCCCCTCCCATTTAAGTATCCTCTTTTATCCATTTCTCCCTTTAGTAGCACCTGTCTCCTGCTTCTCTCATAGCTTCCTTCTTTCCCTTTACCCCCTGATTCCTTTCCATTTTCCTGGTTCCCGCACCTACATCAGGATTTGGTGATATGATCCACAAATGAGGGAGAACATTGCCATTTGTTTTCCTGAGTCTTTGTTAATTCACTGAGCATAACAGTTTCTAGTTCTATCCATTACTTCCAATTGTCCTTTAACTACAATTCCAGGAGATCCAAAGCCCTCTGCTGACCTCTGTGGGCATTTTATAACACAGGTACCCTTCATACATTTGGCTAATACAATCATAGCCATAAAAACAACATGGAAATAATTTCTTGGCCCTTTTTGAGACAGGGTTCCCTGTAGCTCTGGCTGTCCTAAAACTCACTTTGTAGACCACGCTGGCCTTGAACTCACAGAGATCCACCTGCCGCTGTCTCCCAAGTGCTGGGATTAAAGGTGTGCCCCACAACGCCTTTTTAAAAATACCCCACAAACCTTTCCACTTCTGTAAGGTTTTCAACACTTATTGGTAAGAATTATTAACCTAAGCTATAACCTAAAAACCAAAGGGGAGAATTCCTTCCACCTCTAAGAATTAGAATTCTTAGAGCTGACTCATATGGAGAAGTAATGAGGTTCATATTTTGTACATTCATTTTTATATACATCCTTCAAGCATGACAATTTATCATTTCACCAAAAACTATAATTACTATTTCAAGGCTAAATTAGATCTGCTCACCTAAATGGAATAAAAGAATTTTCAGGAGAAGGGTACATAAAAAGATAAGAGGAGATCTAAAAATCTACCCATAAAAAACATGGAAAGTTTCAACTGTTAAAGAAAACACTAGTTATTTTTTCCTAAAAGCTGACATAGAAGTTCCTGGACGATTCTTCTGTCATATGAATTTTTAAAATCTATACATATGATAATCCTTGTGAATATGGTCTATTGAAATATATGTAAGGCTTTGAATATAAAGCTCAGGACTAAGGAAGCCCAAAGATCCTCTCTCTCTCTCTCTCTCCTCTCTATATATTCATCTATTATATATATGTATATATAATGATATATATTATATATATATTATTATATATGATATATCCTATGGGAAAGAACTCTGTTTAACTGTTCTACTTTAGTCCTTGCCCATATCTCCAATTCAACTGATTCTGAAGAGTAAAAAAAAAAAAATCAATCTGTGCTGGATAGCTTTAGTATTAAATTGACTTACTTGGCTTAAAGGAGCCTCTTTGGGGGAATTTTCCCCGTTGGACTGGTCTGCAGCCACACCTGTGGAGTATTGTCTTGACTGTTGAGTGATATGGGAGGGCCCAGCTCACTGTGGGTGGTGCCACCCCTACAGAGTTGGTTCTGAAATGTATAAGAAAGCATGCTGACATGGGTCAGAGGAACAAGCCAATAAGCATTCTTTCATGGTCTGTGCTTCAGCTACTACTTCCAGATTTCTGGCCTGAGTTCCTACCTTGGGCTCCCTCAGTGATGAACTGTGACTTGGGACATGTAAGACAAATAAACCCCTTCCTCTCAAGTTGGTTTTGGTCAAAGTATTTTCTCACAGCACTTGAAAGAAAAACTAGAATACAATCAGATATATAAATATTGACAAAAATTAACTTCTCTCCACTATGATCCACAAACATCAGATTACTGAACAAGTTCCTTTATTTAAACACAATTTCAGACATAGTTATAGCTAGGGAGAAGTCTAACTACTACCCCACTATATATGAATAATGATGATACATTTATTTCAAGTCAATTATACTGACAGTAATACTAATTATAGGTGTTAGTTATTTAATCCAGAGCCTTGTGCATATTAGACAATCACAACATCAGTGACCCTGACCCCCAACTGGCCCCTTTTATTTTAATCATTTTTCCTATGGCATAAATGTATTTAGCTATATAAGCATGTGATACATCTGCAACTGATACTGGTACTTAATTACTGCTTTTGCATGGTCCAGAAGACAAAAATGGCTTAAAATCCATTTTTGTCTTCTGGGCCATGCAAAAGCATATTGTGTGTATAAATGTTTGGCCCGTATGTATCTAAGTGCACTCATACCATGCAATACTCAGAGGCCAGAGAGGGCATTGGATCCCCTGGAACTGGAGTTAAGGGTGGTTGCTAACCAGCAAATGGGTGCTGGGAACTAAACCCAGTTCCTCTTGAAGAGCAGCCAGGGCTTCTAAGGGATAATCAATCTCTCAAGCACTTGGCTTCTTTCATTTTAAATAGTTGAAAATTATTCAAACAGAAATGATATTTCAATGTAAAAATTATAGCAAAAACAAGTTTATTTACATTAACTAAAATTTCATTGGGACCCAGTCATTGTATTCATTTGCATTTTGTCTATGCCTTCATAACCCTATGCCATTCAAGCTAAGTGCTTATGACATAGAACATGTAAGAAGCTGGCTATGTAAAACATTTGCTGTTTTTCCATTTCCAGAAACACATTGTGGCTTCTAAATTTTAAGCAATTTTCATCTGTTAGGATAATTGCAATTAAAAATATTATCTTCTATTATAAACACCTGTATTCTAATACTACTAAAGAATCTAACTTTAAATGTCCAAATAAGTATAAACTTATTTCATGTTGAAAATAATTATGTCTATCACATAAAACTACATTTAGAACAGGAATTTATTGTTATTTTGGTTCTCGTTTCTCAACCACAGGCCAGTAAAGTGTGGAAATTTTAACCCACATCTATTCAACATTGACTACTATAGGATAAATACATAGCAAAACAGCCTTGAAGCAGCATGTGATTTCAGTTCTCCTTCATCTATATACTGACATGAGCTGTGGGAATCACAGTTTTCTTAAATGCATAAACTTTACTGATCCAAGGATGAGATATGGATTCTACTGTCTAAAAGTTCCAATGTATAGCCAAATACTAGCAAAGTGCAGAAGTGAAGCCTGTGTTTGCTAAGCAATTTAGCTCCATAATTTCCACATCATTATTAGTCATTTGCATGTTCTCGATAAAACAAAAAAATGTGTAGAGTAATTAATGTCTTACAAAACATCATTCATTTGGAAACAGTTATCCTCCCCAAATTTGTAAGCATTCTATTTTTAATAAAATAACATGTTTAGACTGGATGACATTTTATGGATGTTATTTCTTTATTAATCTTCTTAAAAGGATGCCCCAAACCCTAAATAATGAAAAAGTTGCATATGAAATTTAAGTATATAAACTATGTTCTGGTAGACAAGCTAAGTAGCAGATTAGTGGTGGGAAAGTTCAAAAGTGAGCTTGGTATATACAAATGGTCCACCATCAGGATAAGGATATAGAAGATTTTTAATTTAATTTATGAGTCAAAAGGGAGCCATTAAATTGTTCTGAGCTTCAGAATGGCATAATTAGAGCTGTGTTTTAAGATTAATTTGGTAGCAAGGAGGACTGGTTGAGAAAGAAACTGAAGTAGGGAGATCAGTTAGGGCAGGACTGCCTTTGTTCCAATGACACATAGTGAAATCTTGAATAGGACTGTACATGGGAATTGAAAAAAACAGACAGATGGGTGTCAGAGTTACTGGGACATCGTGACTTATTAGACAGAGATGTTGAGTAGCCAGAAAGAGTCAAGAGAAATTATATTGCCTAGGCTTGGGGCCCATCAAAAGAAATGGGAAACAAGGAAGAATTTGAGAGTGACAATGAGATGCAAATTTAAATCTAAATGGAAGAGAAATAAGTAGTCGATATTTAAGTACATGGCCAATGAAGACATAAAATTGTCTCATGAATGCTCTGACACTTCGGTGACCTCTTTATTAGACTGCAAAAAAAATATGCCTTCCTAGGGTGGTTGGGGAAAGGAATCTGTAGAAATATATTTCCATAACATAATAAATTCAGGTTATTTTGCCAATTTAAGTAAGTAGATATAAAGAAGTATATAATATTCCTTATTATCCAATATATTTCCCAGAGGAACTGGATCAGAAAACTTCAATGGACTTATAAATTCCTTAGTTTAAAGATACAGTAATGGCTCTGCACAATCCAACAAGAAATCTCCTTGTTTTGTCTACACACTGACAGGATCCAACTGCTATTCCCCTGGCTTACGGACCTGGCTAGTGTGATTCCTTGTAAATTATCACTCCAGTACCTGATGTTCTAGCACCTGGGACCATGGCTCATAAATAATTCTAACAATTCTAAACCGCAAGAATGTAATGAATTATGAGCTTTTCATAAGAGGACATGAGGATCAATAGAATCACTGGGCTCTTAGATAAGCACATTCCATAATTACTGCTTAGGACTGAATAAATCAATTTAATATCACTCCTCAGAAAAGTTTTCAAAACGTATTTTCCCCCAGATTTATTACAGAAATAGAGTGTTGGTTCATGGGTACATCCCATCTCCTTTTTAATATATAGCCTTTTAAGGAACTGTAATTTTTACTTCAAAAGAGGTTACACAAAACATCAATTTTCTATAGCATGATTACACACAGACACAGACACACACACACACAGACACACACACCACACACACACACACACACACACACATATACCACATACACACACACACATTTTTTTTCTTCCCTGGAGGACATGAATCAATCATTCAGTTACTTCTCAATTTATCTTATATTTTCAGTGAGCCAACTGAATTTATCAAATTTTTATCAATTAGGTAATAAATAGGCATTTAAAAATTATTTACTTTCAACCTAATAGTCAAGATATTGAGGCTGAAATGGACCACATGATAAATGTAAAGCAGGCTGCTTTCCTGAAATTTAATAAATCTCCTGCAAAGAATTAAAAATGCACACTCGATGATCACTTAAATATTGAGAAAACTAAATAAACATATCATCGCTCCCGCCTATAATAGTAAAATTCATTTGACTTATTTTAATTGTTAAAAGCAAATTAATGTTGAACACAGGCCATAATATAAGTGCACATACTTGATTTTGCTCTATTCGTATGTACATATATCTGATTAAATCAGCTGACTTTTAATGATTAGTCTATAAGAATAATTTTCGTTAAATCAGTGGTCTCTTTTTTTAAAAATTTTTATTTATTTTTTTATGTGTATGAATGTACTGTCTCCATGTAGGTTTGTGCACCCATGTCGTGCAATGCTGAGGAGGTCAGAAGAGGATGTTGGATTCCCCTGGAACTGGAGTTAAAAACTGTTCTTTTTTTTAAATTTTTTAATTTATTTTTGTATGTGTATGAGTGTACTGTCTGCATGCAGGTCTGTGCACCCGTGTTGTGCAATGCCGCGGAGGTCAGAAGAGGGTGTCAGATTCCCCTGGAACTGGAGCTCTCCTGGAATTGGAATTTCAGACGGTTCTCAGCCACCATGTGGGTGCTGGGGAACGAACCCCGGGCCCTCTGCAAGAGCGGTCGGCGCTCTCAACCGCTAGGCCATCTCTCCAGCCCAAAAACTGTTCTTAGCCGCCATGTGGATGCTGGGGATCAAACCCAGGACCTCTGCAAGAGCAGTCAGGGCTCTTAACTACTAGGCCATCTCTCCAGCCCCAAATCAATGGTCTCTTGAAAAAAAGTGTTTTGCAGCAACAAGAAGTAGAATATTTAACAGCTCACCACTGCAAACTTTGTAAATGTTTAGTAACTGATGATGTGTTTGAGAGAGAATGAAAGAATTTTGATAAAACTAATGTCCAGCTTTCAAGGCTTTTTTAGTGTTCCTGTCAACTGGATATAGTTTTCATTAGCTTAAAAGTATGTGTGAGTTCAACTAACTTCTATATAAAAGGAGCGGCATGAGAGATGCATGAAGATTCAAGGGAAAACATCAACAAAGGAGGCTCTTACAGAAGGAGGCATAATCATTGTGAAGGCAGCATATGCTTTATGCTCATAGACTTTTCTTATTAATTTTGAAATTAAAAATAGATTCACCCGTGGCAAAAAATTCAAAGTAAAGAAGAAAATAGCAGATGTTTGTGGACATGCAAGCATCTCAGGCAGATTCCAAAAGAGAAAAGCTAAGGACCTCTTTCTTCCTGTTTATTTAAAAGGCCCAAAGAGGCGCAACCTGACCTCAGGTTCACGAAGTGACCTTATCATTATTCAGTTCCAATACAAATATCAGAATATTTGCCAAATAATTGTGGGTGGATTGAAATGAAGTTAATCATTAATAATTACAGAAATAGTTTTAGAATTCCATTTGAAGGAGATAAAGATCTGTTTTAATGAGATATTGAAAATACACTTGGAGAGAGTATCTTGTAATGTTTCATGGCTGGAACCTTGTAAATTATCTTCCCAGTCTTAATTCTGTGTCTTTTATGAACTCTGTAGAGAAATATGCATAGATTGTCATTCTTATTTTTTAAAAATATATTTTATTTTGTTTTAAGTCATTGAATTATATGCTTAGTGCTCTGTAATCTCGAAGTACTGTATTATAGAATATAGTATTGTATAATCAGAAAGCTGTTTGTTAATCTTCTATCTATGCAATATTGTTAATAAATTAAAGGTTTGATATCAAGAATGAAGTTTGCTATTTCTTGGCCTTAAAAACCTTATAAAATGTATTGGGGGAATTAGTAAACATTCTGAATTATTGTTTACTTATAAACAACAAACATATCTTACCTTAAGCAATTTAGAACATTCATTAAACTAGCAGTATCTTGTAGAAAATGTAGCTGAAAAGTACTATATATGTAGAAATCCCAGCATTTATAATCTCATTTTTATATTGAACACTGGATGTAATGTGTATATTCATTTCTAAGAATGATACTTAGCAAAATAACTCACGTCAACCAATTAGAAAGTCACTTTAAGTTACCAATGTCTCCACAGTTAAGGCTGTAACTGGCATTAACCACCAATGCCTACCTTCAAACACTTGTTGAAATTATTTTCTTATTTTAACATTCTTTTAACAAAAGAATGCTAATGTTTTACAAAAGCAGAAATTATTTGTGGTATTCAGGTAAAAAAGTGTTTTCCTCTGAAACTTTCTGCAAGAGCATAGTTATTTCAGGGTGACTCCATAGTATTACAAGTGCAGTAATAGTAAATATTTGTGTTAATCCTTTTCATTAAATCAAAGTTCAACACCCCCTTTAGCTGCAGTACACAGCTTTCCCAGAGAGTGTGAGGCAGGAGAGAAAAAAACATCCACAATGGAAAGATATTCCCTTGACTGCAGCACACTGATCCCCTCCCACTTGGTTGTACACTGAGTTCTGAAGGAATCAGCACGATCTATGCATGCAGCTCAGTACACAACCGGGCAAGTTCAGTAAATAAGGGTCTTGTCAATAGCAAATTTGAAAAGTTTTATAAACAGGAAAAATAGAAAGAGATAAACATAAGAAGGATAAAGGTACAATTGCAGATTCCATAAATAAGTGGCTTATGCTGCATCAAGAGTAGAACCATTTTAGATCACAATAAGTGTTGTAGTTTGTCTTCCATTGCTGTGATAAAACACTCTGACTGACACCAACTTGGGTAGGAAAGGGTTTATTCAGCTCACATCTCCTGGGTCACAGTTCATCACTCAGGAAGCCCAAGGCAGGAACTCAGGGCAGGAACCTGAGGGTAGGAACCTGGAGGCAGGAGCTGAAGCACAGGCCATGGAGGAATGCTGTTCACTGGCTTGCTCCCCTGGCTCATGCCCAGCCTGCCCTCTTAGATGGTACACAGCAACCTGCCCAGGGTGGCACCACCCATGGTGGGCTGGGCCCTACCACACTGCTCGACAATCAAGACAATACTCCACAGATGTGGCCACAGGCCAGTCCAATGGAGCCAATTCCCCAATTGAGGCTCCCTCAACCCAGGTGTGTCAAGTTGACACTAAAACTATCTGGCAAAATTGACCCCTTCTCAACTTGAGACACAAAACACATCACTATTAAACCACCACCTTTCCAGTTCTTAGCCTCAAAGTATGATGTTAACATTAATCACAACCTAAGACAGTACAACCTTAAAAGCCCCACAGTCCTTAAAATGTCCAAACACTTAAAAGTTCACAGTCTATTAAAAGTCTCTTAACTGTGGGCTGCTGCAAAATCCAAAACAAGTACTGTCTTACTTCAAAGGGAAGAATCAGACACTCTCAAACAAAACCTAAGTCCAGCAAAGTCGTTCAAGGCTGGACACCTGGGATTCACTCATGATCTTCTGGGCTCCAAAGGGTTTCAGCAGCTCCTCTTCTTTGACTCTGCCGTCCGGACACACACAGTGTCTCGCAGGCCCAGGACAGCTCCATTTCACACCTGCCACTGCTCTTGGTGGTCGTCCCATGGTCCTGGCATCTCCAAAAAGCTGGGGTCGCCACTGAAACTGAGGCAGCACCTTCACCAATGGTCTCTTCTGACCTCTCCTGGTGCCAAGACTCAGCTTCTCTCCATGACCCCTGCAATCCTGGGGCCTTCACGGCAACCGAGGTGCACTTCCACCAATGGTCTTTCCTGACCTCTCACAGTGCCAAGCCTCTGCTGCTCTCTGTGACCCCCTCAAATTTCAACACCAGAACCATATACTGCCAAGTCCTGCTTCTGGCTTGACATGGAGGCTCGGGCCCCTTCTGGAACATAGCTTCTGTGTGCTGACCTGAAGAAATTCTTCCCAGAAGATTTCACCACAGTGATGCTGGTCTCTTGTTATTTACAGCTGATTTTTCAGCTCCAGCTAACCATCATCAATTGTCCCAGTACAACAAAGATTTCACTTCAGGTTCTGGTCTCTTATTACTTACAGCTGATTCTTCAGCCCCAGCTGACCAGAACCCACAGATTAAACAGTCCTAATGATCTCTGCTTCCCTTTGAAACTAGAAACTTCACAAGCCAGGCCTCCATCTTCTACAACTCCTTCAGCAAAAGTGCTCCAAGCTCCACAGAAACAATCTTTAGACATTCAATGATCTTCCCAGTGCAAATTTCCACATGCCTCCACAATCCTTCCCCAAAACACCAAGGTCAGGTCTGTCACAGCAATTCCTCACGACTGGTACCAATTTCTGTTCTAGTTTGTCTTCCATTGCTGTGACAAAACATTCTGACCGACACCAAATTTGGGCTAGAAAAGCTGTTGACTACTGTAAGCAGAGCTTAAAGGGCCATTCTAGTAGAAGTCTGGAAGAAAGCATTGCTGCAAAAAATGTAGTTCCAAAGGAAAATAAAGACTTAGGCAGCAACTGGGATATTTTGATTAAGAGTCTGGCAGCAGTTTGCCCACAGCCCAAATGCTTGCCTGATGCTAAGTTGAAAAGCAATGTCTTTGGCGGAGGATATTTCAAGACAGCCTAATGTAGAAATGGTGGTGTGGCTATTGATGGTGAATATTGTGCAGATCTACATTGAAGAAGAGCAGATGGGACAGAAAGAAAAGCAGAATGTTCAGTTTGGATCTGAAAACTGCACTAGGAAGATTAAAGGTGGGGCCAAGTCTTGTTAAACTCACTAAGCCTGCCCCCAATAATGTATTTCTAAGACCTCCAAGAACAGTGCCACCAACTGCAGACAAAATGTCTGAATACTTAAAGCCTATGGGGGACACTCATTCAAACCACCACAGGTGGTCAAGGGCTACTTGACTTAGGTGCTGGGAGCTGAACTTGAATCTTCTACAAGAGCAGTTCCGGCTCTTCACCACAGAGCCATCTCTACAGTCCTGACCCTAAATTTAAGAACCCGAGTGAACATGGCAGACCCAACTTGACTTTCTGCTAAACTTGACTGATTTTAGAGTTTGTTAAAGGTGCTATTTCCAGGTTCTATCACTGTATTGAGGTTTTATTTACAAAGAATGTTCATTTTGGGTGGTTTATATTTGTTTCTAATCACCATCCAGACATCACAGCACCCTGGTGTGTAAAAACATAAAGCCAGCAGTGCAAGGCTAAGCTTCAGTTGTGAAGCATCAAGCAAAGCCAGCCAAGCATTTATAAGCTAGGGAAATATGATCATGATTCAATCTAATTTGTGGGAAAATATTTCAAAGCCAGCTCTTGATTTTTTTTCCAAATGACTATAACCATTTCTAATTTGATTTGTCTGAAAACTTCCAAGACTGCCTGGCATGCTAGTAACAAATGTAGAGGTGCTTGGTGTGCTTGTTGATTTACAAATTCAGGGAGGGCAGAGAATAAAATTAAGGTTCCTTCCATGTTTGGGGGCAATGATAGGTTTCTTTGTATTTTCCTTTATTTATTCAACAGATAACTATCATCATGCCAGGTCAGGCTTGGTTCTCTGGCTAAGAACAGAAACCAGGATAAAGTCAGGCTTAGACTTTCCCCACCTGAAGTTTACATAGCAGCCACAGCTCATGGGCTATGCCATCAGAACAATGACTAAAAGCCATGGAGGTGACTTGCATCTTGCTGATACCAGTAACAGGGATTCAGGAAGTACATTTTAATTTGATCTTTAGTACATTTTGATTTGAGCTTTGTAGAGAACAAGAAGTTGACCTGGGAGCAGGATTTGGGTGGGAAGAAAATCAAAGGGAGAACTCGTACCGTAAAGGTATCCATGATAATTTGAGAAATACAAGAGAGAAACTGGACATTTAGCATCTAGATACAGACCAGCTATTTGTTTCTGACAAAGGAAATCATTGAGCACAGAGATTAGGCTCCTTGAATATTCCTTCAAGGGACACCCAGCAGACAATAAGATCTGGTAGTAG
>VZQC01010954.1:931869-1073762 GCA_009823505.1 Rhizomys pruinosus | reverse complement strand
GCCCCCACAGCCACTAGATCTAATCAAGCCAAAGACCACACCTTTAATCCCAGCTGGGAGGATAACTCCAACCTCACAGCCACAAAGGCCAATCAAACCAAAGACAGCAGGACCAAAGAGGCACCCAGTTCCTACCTGTCTCCCCCTCTTCCTGCTGCTGGGCTCAGGAGATCTCTACCTTTTTTATTTATACATACAGCAGTTGGTGTTGAACCCCTGAGCTTAGCACACCCTCAACAATTAGATTTTTACTGAATTCCATTCTCAATCTTGGTTGACTTTTGTGTTGAAATAAAGCCTTATTAAGTTTTCCAGGTTGGACTTGTAGTTCTCTTGTCTTAGAGTCCTGAGCAGCTGTGTTTATAGACCTGGATCATCAGACTTGACAATATTTGTGATTAATACACAAGGTGTTATTTTTTATGTTGGCTTACCAGTACTCTCAGTGGAGAATATCTTCTTGAACATGTATTGAATATCAATATTTGGAAAAAAAACTTATTTTTAATGTAAAATGACTAACTTGATTCAATTATTTTATGGAAATGTATTATTTCTATTACCTTCTGTTTCAACTACGACATTAAATAGAGAATTTACTGGTTTTGGTTTTCTTTTTCTCAGTGTTACAGTGTCAAGAACAACTCCCCTCGTAAAGACTCCTTCCACTAGGAAGCTGGTTCACATTAAGCCATATAAAGAGCTCATTAGAATAGTTAGAGAATTAATGAACTTCTCTTGCTGGAGCCACCCCCCCTCAGGTGCAGAAGCTTGTCAAGCTCAGACATGCAGAGTCGTAAATTTGCCAGGTTTTCTGAATTCTTCAGAAAAGTATAACCCCACTTTTGTTTAAAAATCTCTTTTCTAAAAAGCTGTGTGTGGTGGCAAATGCCTGTAATCCCAGCACTCACTGAGGCAGGTGGATCTCTGCGAGTTCAAGTCCAGCCTAGTCTACAGAGTGAGCTCCAGGCCAACTGGGACTAAAGGGATATCCTGTGTCAAAATGACAAAATAAATAATCTCTTTTCTAAGTGTGACTTCCCAATACTCTGGGCTTCCTGGCATTTTGACTCACTTACTCTCTCTAATGCTTCTCTCCTGGTCATGTGACTGAGCAGACTGTTTTTCTCTATCTCCTCCATTCTTTTCCTCAGAGCAGCAGTTGAGATTTATAGCTGCTCTGCTCTAAGGGCTGTTCTTTTAAACTCTTAACAAAATTCTCCTTAAGCTTCTATTTGACTTTATTTTTAAATTATTTTATTAATGAGATTATGAACTCTAAGAAGGGGCTCAGGTTTCATCTGTATTATAAGTAATTTTACTCTTAATAAGGAAAGAAAATATATTTCCATAATTTGTCATGCACAATTTAAAAAATGGCTCAACAGTAAGAAAATCAACTATTTCCATGTATGTAATATTCGGAAGATAATTTAGCTTTTTGTTTCATTTTCTCATCTAGAAAATAAAAGGAAAAAATATAAGAGTTATTTTTATTAATTGAGATAGCATAAGAACTTCCTGGATGATACACATGAAAGATCACTTGTCATTCTTATTAAAAGGTGTTTTGGTGGTTTTTTTGGTAATTTTGAGACAGGGTATCCCTTTTAGTACCAGCTGGCCTGGTGCTCACTCTGTAGACCAGGCTGGGCTTGAACTCACAGAGATCCACCTGCTTTTGCCTCCCAAGTTCTGGGATTAAAGGCATGCGCCACCACGCCCGGCTTTGAGGTGGTTTTAATAATAAGGCTGTTATCATTATTGCTGATGACATTTTGTATCCCACAAGAAGTTTCTTCTGCTTAATGGTATACCCATAATGAACTAATTAAGGAAATTAGAGATAGCTTTCACTTGAGGCTCCAGATTATAAATTATCTTAATTTTTCTCAATCAATCTCAGTTAGAAAAGGAAATATTCTCATTTGGGAAAGAGAATTTGTACTCTCATGGAATACAAAGATCCTGTCTTGTTCAGAATAGGGCTAGTAAAATCAGAAAAAGTGGCATGAACTCCAAAATATGGGCAGCAACTCGACCTTCCTGAGACAGCTAATGCTGAGAAGAGGCTTTGTAAGAGTTTTGTGTGGCTCTTCATAAGTAGTCTCTTCACAAACAATGCATTATTTCTAGTGTACCAAATACTCTTTTATTCATAATACAAATCCCCATAAAAATAAAAAATCCCTGAGTTTGAGAAGGCATTTGTCCAAACTTGAAAGGTCATTCAGGATAAATCAGTGTCTGTTCTTGCCATTTTATTTGAAATTACAAATTCAATCCATCCTCCCCATTTTCTTTTTCATTTGTTAACGTTGTCCTTCCTCTGGAAGGAGAACTCATGCATCAAAAAGCTGCAGCCGACAGGTAGGCAGACCTCCCTAGAGGCTCCTTGCCACAGAGCCAGGGGGAATAAATCTGGAAACAGCACATTTATAGAAAAGATTTGGAGAAACATCTGAAGATTTAGTGTTTTCATGTGCAGGTTCAGATCAGTTGTGCTTCACAACTTGTCCTTGATCAGCCATGTGGCCATCTCTCAACATGTTCAACCATGAAAAGTTTAAGTCTGCATAAGAAACCTGTCAGGGCATCAGTTGCTTTTAATATTGCAGAAGTAGAGACCTGATCCAGGTTGGTGCAGTAAATCCTGAGCTGGGGAAAGAGATCATATACCACCTTTAAATTTAGACAGCCGAGCATATCCTGCAAAGACAAAAGAATCTATAGACCTTCACAGAAACTGAAAGTTTTAATTTCTCACCAGCTTCCTATGATAGATTAGGTAGCAGCAAAGGAAACAGGGCCACAAAGGAATTCTCAGTATTATACAAAAAGAGTAATTGAAATCTACTCACAGTCATCCATCCAACTACCTCACACTTACTGAAGTACTTTAACTTGTATGGCTCCATGTAGTTCATGATGTCTTAGACAAAAGATGTGTAAACATGTAATTATAATGTAAGAAAGATTTTGTAAGTGTGGCTAATAAATGACTGATGGCCAAGTGCTGTGTCTATGACCTCTAGCAACAGAAAGATCTCATTCACAATCTTTGAAGAGTAAGTTAAAGTATCCAGGAACAAACAAAAATATGTAAAACTTTTACAAAAAGTTACGAAATATTGAATAAGCAATCATGGAGTAATGGTCAAGATGAAATGATGCAAAGTCACTGATATTTCCCTAATTAAAATATTGGATTGTATGGATGCAAATTATCAAATCCCCATAGTTCTTTTCAGGGAAAACAATGAACATTCACCTATTTAACTGTCTTCCTTTTTTCAATTATATCTCTATGTCTATTCAACTATTTATCATCTACCTATCATCTGTCTAGTATCTATTTATTTATCATTTTTCAGTATGTCTACCCATCATCTATGTATGTTCACTTAGGAATTGTCTGTCACCACAGAATCAAAATCAGTAAATAGATATTTTAAAAATCAATGGGGGAAAGAGAAAAAGGTGCTTACTTAATCTTGATTAATCTTAATCTTGATTGTCAACCTGTTGGGATTTAGAATCACTATGGAGATGAACCTCTGGGTGTGTCTGAAGGATTTTCTGGATCAGATTCATTGAGCTAGGATGACCCACTGTAAATGTGGGAGGGGCCATTCTGTTCCCTGGCCTGGACTGAATCTAATGTAGGAAGAGAGCAGTGCAGCACTCTTTACTCTCTGCTTCCTGAGTGTGGATAAGATTGGATGTGGCACACTGCCTCCATGAACTTCCCCATGATGATGGATCATATCCTCAGACTATGGACCAAAAGAAGCACCTCCTTACTTAAGATGGTCTTGTCAGGTATTTTGTCACAGAAACAACAACAACAAAATAACTAAATATACTACTACATAGAAATGTGTAATATTTTTGTAAATAAGATAATTGCCACTGTTGCAGAGCTAAGCAAATTGGCCAGTAATCAGATTAGCAAGAATTATTAAAAAAAAAACCTTGTTAATACACCAGAAGTTAAATTGTTTAATAATTTTGAGATAATTGGTAAGTTACATGCTCCTATACTTGATACAGCACAAAATAATTTATAGTCATAATAAGCATTTAATTGGAAAAACAAGCTTTATTAATGTTTTTCAAAAAAATATAAAAATTTATTTAAAGTTGAAAATATTGAGAATTTAAAAGAAAAAAAAAAGCAAGAGTGGACAGATGGTTCAACACTGAAGAGCACTTACTGCTTTTACAGGGGACCTGGGTTCTGTCCCAGCACCTACATCACATCAGTGCGCAGCTCACAACTGCCTCTAACTCCAACTCCAGGGCATTTGATATACTCTAATGACCTCCATAGGCACTCAAAAATATGTGTACTGTGTATATGTACACACACACAGACATAGACACAGACACACACACACCTATATACATATACAGTTAAAAAAATTCAAAAATAAAATATAAAAGTGAGTTATAAATTATGCAAACAAAATCTGATGCATTAAAAGAACCTGTACATAGGTAAAATTTCCTGAACTGGGGCTGGAGAGATGGCCTAGGGGTTGGGAGCACTGACCACTATTGCAGAGGACCCGGGTTCGATACCCAGCACCCACATGGTGGCCGAGAACCGTCTGAAACTCCAGTTCCAGGAGAGCTTCAGTTCCAGGGGAATCCGATGCCCTCTTCTGACCTACGTGGCATTGCACGACATGGGTGCACACACTTGCATGCAGACAGTACATTCATACACATACAGAAATAAAAATTTTAAAAAAATTTCCTGAATTAAATAAATAAATTAGAATTAAGGTGATATGAAAAGCAACAATGACAACACACAAATCAACAATATTTTGCATTCAGAAACTATAATTCTCCCTCTCCCTCCCATATTCTATAAATCAATATGAAATAATATCTAAAAGAACAATTAATTCAATCAATAAATGAGAAATGAATTGAAAATAGTACAAATCTAAATTAGTACACCGATAAGTATGGAGGTTCCACCAAAACTTAAGAAATAGATCTACCGTATGATCCTCCTGTACAAGTTTTGGGTCTATACACAAAATAATCAAAATCTACTTACTACAGAAACAGTTTCATACCAATGCCTATCATAGCTCTATGCATAGTAGCCATGTTATGAAAGCAGCCTATGTGCTTATCAATAGATAGACAGGTAAAGAATATGTTACATAAATATAATGGTGCTTTAATCAGCCATAAAGCACAAAATTACCTCTCTCTTTTTCCACAATTGGGTACTGAGATGGAGACTATGGCATTCCCAACAAAAAATCAATCTCCCAGGGCTCCTGGATCTATAGGAAGGAAGTCCTGTAGACTCCAAAGGGCCACATCCAGGGGGCCAAGCTCAGTGATTTCAGCTTCTCTGTGCTGACTTCCCATTCAGCTAGAAATTCTATGACAGCTGCAGTTTTCTTTTATTCTTCATAAAGGTACCAGTAGACCAGGTTAGTCATCAAATCAATATGTAGCAATGGATTCTCTGCTTCTAAACTTCCATGGGCTGATTTATATTTTTATCTGTTTCCTTTTTGTTAATAATAAAATGAAATTATTATTTCTTTTTGTAAAATGTTTTATTTATTCTTATTTTATGTTTATGAGTGTATTGTCTGCATGTGCACCCATGTTATGCAATGCCCACAGAGTAAGAAGAAGGCCTCAGATTCTACTGGAATTTGAGTTACAGACAGTTGGTTGTTGGCCACCATGTGGGTGCCGGGAATTGCACCCGACTCCTCTACAAAAGCAGCAAGTGCTCTTAACCACTGATCCATGTCTCCATCCCCATAAAATGAAATTATTGATTGACACTAAAAGTAAAAAATAACAAAATTATGTTATTTATAAGAAACTGGATAGAACTGGAATTTAACTTGTTAAGTGGATCCAAATCATAAGAACCAGTGTCATATGTTTAGCTTCATAAGTGGGACTTGGAAAAAGCATTAAAAGAGACATGAAAGTACGGGAAAATGAGGAGATTTGGGATACAGGAAGGGAAAGACAGATAAGAGAGAGAAGTAGAAGGAAATGAATACACCCCAAAGTACATTATATGTATTGCAGTGAATATCACAATGAAGCCCATTAGTTTATATCATTAAAATATGCCAGTGAAAATAAACAAGCACAAACTATGAAAGACAATTCACAGAAGCTGAAACATAAGCAGCAAATAAATTAAAGGGCATATGCTATATTTCACAAAAACTGACAAGTGAAAATATAAACAGTGGCATACCAGTACATGTTCGTAAATATATTAACATTATAAAATGTCACATGTTGACAAAATATTTGGAAGTTGTAATTTTCTTGCTTTCTTTATGGAGAGCAAAATGGCATAACTACTGTAAATGATCATTTACTAGTATTTTATTGAATAGAAAATTCACAACAGCCTTCTACCAAGAACTTCATTTTAAAATGTACATTCCTAAAAGGTCTCAGAGAAGAATCAAGCACGCAATATTGCAGCCTCTGTACTTGGGGGATGAGACAGGAAGACTTCTTACGTTCAGGCTTTTCAGATGGGCCTGAGCAACTTGGTAAGATTCTGCATCCAAAAGGAAAAGGAAACAAAAGGAGACCAAAAGAAAGAAGGAAAGTAAGGAGAAGGAGGAGGAAGAGAGTAAGAGGAGAGAGAAATAGTGTTTGTGTGTGTGTGTGTGTGTGTGTGTGTGAGAGAGAGAGAGAGAGAGAGAGAGAGAGGAGACATTCAGGATTAAGCAAAGACATTTGTAAAATACATTTTCTACATTATAGTTAGCAAAATCTAAAACTTATTCTAATATTCATCAAAGGAGAATGAGCTAAATTATTTAAAAATCATGAAATGAGTTATCATAAAACAGCTATGTAAATTGCCTATTGTATGTCCATATGTATTTACTTTATTAGTTACTGACCTCAATAAATATCAAGAAGTTATGTCAAAGGAAAATTTAGACTAATATATAGTGATAATATAAATTTAGTTAGTATGGAGAATTGCAAGAGTATGGTTCACCTACCTAAACATTGCTGGAAAATACTAAAAATGCTTTTAAGATGATGAAAACAAATTCAAATAGTAACTATCTTTGTATAACAAAAGAGTGAGAGTAAGAAATGTCAAGCCAGGCGTGGTGACACACGCCTTTAATCCTAGCACTTGCGAGGCAGAGACAGGTGGATCTTTGTGAGTTCAAGGCCAGCCTGGTCTACAAGGTGAGTTCCAGGACAGCTGGGGCTACAGGGAGACCCTGTCTCTAAAAGACCAAAAAAAAAAAAAAAAAAAAGAAATGTCAAAGGCAAAACCAACTGTAACTGTAAAAGGACAGCAAGAATAAGAAAAAAAGTGCAAACTAATCTTCAAATTGAAAAAATATAAAGCGTTTGAACATTTAAAAATAGAAGACATGGGTATCTTTTCATATCTTTGTTTACATTTGAACTAATTCACAGAAATTATTTAAACAGGGAAATTGACTCAAAAGTAATGAAAATTTCTACTCTAAAATATTTGTACTTGAACCACTTAACTGGAAGTCATTGAAACACTTTAAATCTTAGAGTAGCAGGATAAAGAAGTTACTCTCTCACCTTAAAGGGAAGAGGCCATTTCTCCAACTTTTACCTTCATTCTCAAGTCTCATGAGGTCTTGACCTTTCTTCTAATACATGCTGTTCCCACAGTGTTTCCATTCTCAGATAACAACATACTTCCTCTTGTTTCATAAACCTTGATGTTAGGCATGAAAATTTTGTTCATTTGATGCATTCATTTATCTTTGAGTCCTGCTGGCTCCATCGTCTGTCTAGGTTATGTCTTACACTAACTACTACTATTATTTTCATTCAAGCTGATCTCTCCCTGCCCAGCCAAAGAGACCTATATATCAAAGGCTAGGTCTATAACTGGTGATAAATACTGTATGCTTTAGGAGATGGGGCCCACATGGATAAAAAGTCATATTATGAGACTAGTTGTCCTGTACATGCTTCAGCCCAGGACCCAGAATCAATGGAGCCAAGAAGGAAGAATTTAAATATCTAAAACTGAAAGGCAAAATAAAGAATACCTTCACTTAAGGCTCTTTAAGGCTCTTTTGTTTTGTCTGTGTTATTCTCACAACTGTATATGGTGCAGATAGAGTCTGATTTTGCAAAAGAGCCAGTACTGTAGCATGGTGATGATGACTGCAGAAAAGAATAGAAGTCTCTAACTGTAAACATGAAAGAAACCAGGGACTTGACCTTTGAGTAAGACCGTTGTTGTTACATGGCCATGAGGTCATATTACATTTATCGAGGACTTTGAATCTAGCTTCTAACCCTATCACCTTACTTCTTCCTACCAAAAGCTGCTGTGTTGTGAAAAGGGTACTAAGAAACTTTAATGGATAATTATGCATCTGAGATCAAAAGGTGTCAGAAAAGATCTGTTTTTAAAAAAATCAAACTATAAAGACATTAAAATACAGCACAGGAAAATGACATGCTAGGAGGAAATCTAAAACCCTTTGTGAAAGGAGATAATTTTGTTCAGATGAAATTGTAGTTTATTGCACAGTGGAAAAACACATCTTTGCTTCCTTTTCAAATTATAGGCATCATCAATCACCAGGAGAAAAAGCCATTGTAGAATATTGTAAATCTCTTAAATTCAGTGAAACCATTAATTGGCTTGATTCAGGGAAACTTCGTCTTAAATGTTTTAAAGTCTTGGTAACATTGAAATTTAATCAAAATGCACTTTTGATTACTTATTTCTGTGAGCTACTTATTAAGACTCTTCATACAAAATTTCATAACTACCAGTTATTAAGGTGCTGGGGGAGGCAAACTCACCATACTGTGGATGAGAAATAGCAGTGGACTGAAACAGAATTTGATTTTCAATTATTTTATAGGTAGATTTTATGTCACTTCTTAATTATGTTTACTTATCTGCTTAAGATATGCAAAGCAGCCTGGAGATATGGTTCAATGGTTAAGAGTGCTGGTTGATCCTACAGAAGACCTTGGTTCAATTCTCAGCACCCACAATGGCTAACAACCATCTATAATTCCAGCTCCATGGGATACAACACATTCTTCTACCTCTGTGAACCCAACACTGGTACACTTACATATATGGAAGAAATATACTCATCTACATAATGATAAAAATAAAATGAATTTTTAAAGATATGGAAAGCTGTAATTTCTTTGGGCAACTCTGAGTCTAAACTTGGTTGGCAAACAGCCCCTTGGCTGGTTGCTACAAAACCTGTCTAAATTGGGGCTCTCCAAGTCCTTACCCCTAAGTACCTCAAGTTTCTCTGTTCTGTTGCATGGCCACAGTACCCATTAGACAATCAGTCTAAATGGCCCCTGGAGGATACATTTGATTTCTGCATACTCCATGACTTGGAAAATTTTTGCCAGTGCATGGGCAAGGCCTCTGAGCTCCCTATTTACAAGGATTTTAGGAACTCGGCTCCTGCCCTGGCCTTTGTAGCCAGTGCTCAACGGCTCCAGTTCTCCTGACCAGGCTCCAGCCCCTCCTGATACTCCCACACAGGAAGCCATAGAGGCTGAGTCTTCTTACCTCACTGAGCCGCCTGAATTTCTGGCTCCCCCTCCCTCCTCCAACTCTGACCTCTCCTCTGCCATTTCTACAACTGATTCAAACTGACACAGTCTCCATTTTTTATCTGATCACATGGCATGAATGCATTTACCAGGCAGATTAACAAATTAATCCCAAACTGTCCATTATTGGAGTTTTATAATTTTATCACCATGTTTTCACCTGTTTCTGGTTAAAATCATTTTTCCATTTTGGCTTTTGTCACAGGATTTGTGATAAAGCTACTGGCTTTTAACAAATGCTCTTTTGTTTTTGTTTTTATTTTGTATCATTAAATTAGCAGGTAAACCCAACACCTATAAGACACAGGCGAGCCATGCCATGAACCAGATCTGCTGTCCCTGTACCAATCTCACTTACACTAACTCGCCCTTTGGCAAGCTTTTGCTGCTGTGAGCCAGGCTCCCTGTGGTTAAAGCCACCTCTCCCCCTGCAGTTTCACTGTGATAACTAATCAGTATATTTATGTGATTAAGTCAGGCATGTGTCTGTCCAAGTTGTCTGTGTGGTAACTGTTTTATGTGTGTTAACTGTTTCATGTATAAGTCTGTCATGTGCCTGTCAAAAGGTGGCCACTTCTAGGTTATATTGTGTACAAAATCTATTATATTCAAAGGCCAAAATGAACCCGGTTCTTTAAGTTATCTGTTAGACTGAATTGGATCTCCAAATTATGTAGGGTGTTTCTTCCAGATTTACTGTTTTAAGGTATTCTTACTGTATGCATTGGTGCCCTGCCTGTTACCCCCAACACTGTATGTTGTATTTCTGCCCTTCTCTCTCATTCTAGATTCCTGAATACCATTCTCCAATACTCAACTTCATGCTTTTGATATTGTCAATTGCTGAATTATCTTTGTTTGTACTTCCTCAGTAGGAATTAATGTCTCCCTCTCCCCATCCTTTAGCTTCTTCCTTTATGAAACTGTATGTAATTCCATTTTATGAAATCTATGGTAACAGCATGATAGAGAAACTGCATTGGTCAGTTTGGCCTTCTCAGCCTTGAGACTACAAAGAAACTGGTTGGGGCTGCGTGCTGTAAATAACATCTACAATATAAGGTGTTTCTTCTGAATGAAAGCATGTCCATGTATGTGCCTCTGCTCAGTCCAACCTTTATAAATTGCCATCACTAAAATTAATTATTAGATCCTTATTCTGCATCTGGAGATTCTCAGTACTGTGTGACCTGAGGACAGTAAGATTAGGTTGTACTTCCAGGGAACACATGGGACAGTCCAAATGAAATCAATTTTAGTGAGCTTGATTTAAGCCTGTTTCCTGTCTGGTGTAGATATGTGAAAATACCCCCCCTTTTTTTTTCCTTCTGCAATTCAGAATAGTTAAAGCTCTCCTTGACCCTGCCTCCCTAACAGTGGCCACGGTCTTGGCTTCTCACTTTATCTCAGTCTTTTCCAGATATCAGAAAAAATTTTAAAAGGCTGAGGATGGTCCATAGACTCCAGTGCCAGATTTGATGAGAATGGCTTTTAAGGTATTTAACAGCAGAAAGGAGGCAGCTGAGTCCTCCCAACAAGCTCTGCTACAACAAAAGCCTACACTCCATGCCCAAGCCCTGGTAGCTGCCCTGAGGCCAACAACATTTCCACAGTGGGACATGCAGGGTTCTGGAAGCCAAGGATCAGGGCAGAGCATCCACAGTGGTGATCAGAGGCCAGACAAGGCCAGAGACCAGAACATCCCCAGTAATGATGATCTGAGTGCAGATAGAGGGTGCCTTTGGAGAAGGGACATATCCTGTTCCACCAAAGTTCCTGGAGACAGAGGGTTTGTTCTGGAGCAGCCATGACTTTAGAGGACAGAAAGGAGGAGAGTCCAGAGGCCCAGAAAGGCAAGGGCAAAAAGGCTGACTTACCAAGATGAAAGCCTGTTGAGTTGGGGTTGAGGAAGAGCAGCCCTCAGGAATCTGGGGGCTAAACTCACCATGTTGAGGAGCTGAACTCCTCCAGGGTTTTGGCACCAAAATGAAAGTTTTTTCCCAATGCAAAACAGGCCAGATCAAATCAGATTAGCAAAGCAGGTTTATTAGGACACTCTCCCAGGCCAGTCCACTGGTCTCAGAGAGGGAGACTAGGGGAGTCTTGTGCTCAGGCTGAGGCTGAGGTTTTTATGAGTTCTGGGGAGATGAAGATGAGGTAATGGTGATGAGACAAAGTGTGTCCTTGTAAGGCCAAAACTGGTGCAGTGGAAAGGGACAAGGTGGGTCTTTAGTGTTAGTCACGAAGCTGGAATGTAACCATATATGGTCTTAGGCTGTGCTCTGGTTGTAGCTGGTGACATAGGAAAGGAAGTTGCATCAGCTGACTGAGATGAGGTAGGAAGAGTAGGGTGGTAGATGCCATCTTTAGATCTCCAAGCCCAGGCCCTGCCTAACATGCTGTGCATTCCTGTGCATGTTTGCTATATGGCTCACCCTTGTAATAAATGAGACGATCCACAAATGGTGCCCAGACATGTAGCTGGAGGAAATCCTGAAAAATTTGGTATGTGAACTGCACAATTTTCCCTCTTTCTCTCATTCCTAACATCTGTCTTGCACCATCTATCTTGGAGCTAGCTCACTTGCCTGGTTGAATGGGTGGGAGGCCAATCTGGGAACACATGGCTTTGGAAGCACGGAGGAAACTGCTGTATCCCTGGTCTGGCTCTGTTTTGGCTCAGGAAAGATCATCTCATTCCTCCAGGCATGTGCCTCCTAACTTAGTTGCTCCTGCAGGCTATAAAAGCCAACAACATTGAGTCCGAGTTTAATATCAAGGCTTAGTAGCCACGCTTGGTCTTGAAATCATTGTTCATAATTTTACAGGCATAATTTCCTGTAATCTTGGGTTCTAACTTCAAAAGCTTTGTCTTGCCTTTCAACTGATTTTTCTGGTTCAGCTCCAGCTTAACTCTTTCATATGCTAATTCCCCCAGGCTTACTCTAACACTCTGCTCAGATCAGAGCACAGGTTTCTCTGATGTAAATTTAGGACTATTCAGCACTTACCTACAGTTTCCTTAGGAACAAACATTCTCTTAAAAGTTACTTAATTATAAAAGTTTTTTTTTTTTTAAATCTCTATTTCAACCAGCTTTTAGTTAAAATTGTATTGCTCTCTTGGCTTCTTGTAGATTTTTTGAGTAACTACTTCTAAATCCCTGACTCTTCCTATCTAAATCTAATCTGCTTCCATTCACTCGCAATTCAGATGCCTGCTAATTGTGTATCCACAATTGGGGTTCAGCTTGCTTAATTGCTTAAGTAATCATTATGGTTAATTTAAGATGTAATATTTTTACTTAACACAAGGTACCCTAGATATCTTTTGAGTAAAAAAATATGCACAATTAAAATTAATTGGTTGATTTAATTTTCTATTTTTTTATTTTCATTTTTTATTGATGCTTTGTGTATTTCATACATCATTTTCCAATTCAGTTCGGGCATATTTCCCTTTCCCTTCCTCCCACACCACCCCACCCCATCCCAGATCATGCATTCTGCCATAACTTTCCTCCATCTTTCTCCATTTTTTTTTAACAATAAGTGATAGTTTATGAGTACAAGCATCCTTCATGTAAAACCAGTTTGTAAGCAGTTGTGCCCAAACCCACACAGCTCATGGGTCCCACCATCCAGCGGGGGGGGGGCTTGTATGTTCAATCAAGTTACTCAAATGAGTGTCCAGACTATATCGTTGTAGTTTCGCCATTCACCAAAATTGCAGCCCTTACATTCTACCATGCCCCCTCTTCCGCAGATTGTTCCCTGGGCTTAGAAAAGGTGCACAGGTGGATGAGAAGCAAAACAGTCTACTTTCTCTGGAGCTGTTGTCTTGGACTCTGGTCAGTTCTAGCTGTTTCCTTTCATGGGCTGAGAGTTTGTCCAGGAATAAACTTTCGATCCTACTAATGAAGCACAAGCAATTAGATATATGGGTATTTAAACAGTACTAATTGTTATGGTAGGTTACTTTGGTATAGACACAGATGTTTGGATGGTATGTTAATCCATGAATTACATTTTTTTCTGTTAAATATGACAGGATCTTACTGTGGCTTATAACGCCTTCTAATCATTAGAGGATGTAAGCTTGTGGCATCAGCCATGGGTTATTCTTCCAAGGAGAGAGCTAATAGCTAATTTGAATTGGGATACACAGTCATATGGCTGCCACTGCTGCACAGTATTTTCAGGCAGGTGAGGTGTAGCTGGTGCTGATGGAGGAGTCTTGCTTGACTCAAGGAGACCTATATTTGCTTTATTGGTTTAGTGGCCTTTGGTAACACTCTCTGGTATTCCAGAGACCATCTGTACACTTGCAAGTGTGGTCTCAATACATCTTTCCCATGTTTACATCAGGTCTTGGACATCAGGGCCTATTGCCTCTCTTCTTGCAGGTATCCCAGTTTGGAGGCAAGGAGCCTTTACCTTTTGTGGGGGCTTGGATCCCCTGGCCAACATCTCCTTGGTAGAATAATCCATTGCTGATGTCAGAGCTCCTGTATTAATATATTTTGCTTAAGTGCATAGCTTAAGGAGACTTTAGTATCATATTTGGTTCTAAATAGAGAATAATCCTTTTCACAGTTCCTATGTCTATTAGTCAGTTAAAGAAGGCAGTTTTACCAGTTTTATAAGAGATTACCTTTATAAGAGTTGGCTCCAATTTTACAGTTGGGAATACGACTCATCATTCATAATTTTCTTGTTCTATTGGGGAGGAAAGAAAGTCTCTCTATTAGTCACCTTTGGGACACTAAAGGTAGTTTTGCATTAGGACTCATTATAAAAGTTGTTACAAGTAGTGAATCCACAGAAGTGGTTTGAGTGTTTGTAGCAATCTGAGGCTGCTTCTTCCCTTCAATGTTTGATGGGCCAACCTTTCTTTCTGGCACTTTCTGGTACATTTACCCATGGCAAAGCTGTATTTTTTTTCTCAGCCCATCAAGTATGTGCATACTTGCCTGTTGGAACAAATACAAATCTTTTCACCATCAGTTATGTATTTAAGATTCCGAATTGCAAGGTTTTTGACAAAAAAGTTTCAATGATCTTGTATTCCCCCTATTTTATTTTAGGTTTTTGTTTTTTGACACATGGTTCACAAAAAGCAGTTGTATTATACATAATTTTAGGGTGGAATCATGCAACAGATTTCATCAAGATTACCCATGCTGTTTTTTGGGTTACTGTATTGTGATTAACGTTGGGAAGCAAACTATTTTTACGTTAAAACTCATCTTATAGGGTAAAAGAAAGTGTTACAAGCTGATACTGTACAACAGAGAAATTATAGAGAACATTGTATTTGTGCCCAATCCCAAAGTTATTGTTATTACAGATTTAAGTAAAACAAATGTGGACAACAGCAATCTATATCTCTAATTAACTCAGATGCATACCATTTTTTATCAGAGCCTTTAAACCAATGTGGTTTAATATTACACATATTTACTTTTTACTAAGTCCTAAAACAACCATGTAACCTGTAGCAGAGTCTGGGCAAAACTGGATACCTTGTTGAACTCATGTCAGTTAAATATGCATTAATCAAATTATAACACCTGTGTCCCCCTCCACCCCCTCCCACCCTTCCCGATTCATCATTTCACTCAGTTTTCTGATGCAGTCATTCTGTTGTTGGTCTTTTTAATATTGCATCCCTCTCCACAAGAATATTTATAACTGGGTAATTGGCACCAGCATCCACATATGAAGGATAAACATTTGTGGTTTTTATCTGGGACTGTGTTACTCACTTAACAATATCTTCGAGCTCCATCCCTTCACCTGCAAATTTCATGATGGTCTATTCTTTACCACTTGCATAGAATTCCATTGTTACATGTACCACGATTTTTCTTATCCACTGGTCAGTTGAGGGCATTTGGGTTGGTTCCAGCTTTTTGCTCTTGTGAACAAAGCTGCAATGAATATTACTGTGCATGGTATCTCTGCAGTAAGATGAGTTTTGGGTATATAACCAGGAGTGGTATGACGCTCGGTAAATGGCAGGCTCGTTTTGAGTCTTCTAAGGGTCTTCCACACTGCTTTCCATAGGCTGTAACAAGTTTACATTCCCACAGCAATGGATGAGTGTCCTTTCCGTACAACCTCTCCAGCACTTGCTATGATTTGTTTTCTTGACCTAGCCAGTCAACTAGTGATTAAGATGGTATCTTAAAGTGGTTTTAAATTTGCATTTACTTAATTATGAGGATGGTGAGCACTTCTTAAGGTGCTTCTCGGCCATCTCTAATTCCCCTCTGTGAAGTCTTCTCTAATTCAGATCTTTGCTCCATCTTCTGAGTGATTCATTTGTTTTCTTTCTTGTTGTTTTTGAGTAGCTGTATACTCTGGAAATTAAGCTTTGTCAGATGTCATCTGATGTGAAGGTTTCCTCCCATTGTGTGGGTTCTCTTCTCTTCCTCTTATTGTTTCTTTTATGTACAGAAAGCTTTGAGTTTAATAGGTCCCATTTGTCAATTGCGATCTTATGTTCTTGTTCAGCTGCTTTCTGATTTAGGGAGAGTTTTCCTATGCCTATGTCTTGTAGGCTGCTTTCAACTTTTTATTCTATTCACCTCCAGAGTTTTGGGTTCACGTTGAGTCTTTGATCCATCTGGAGTTAGCTTTTGATACAGGGTGAGAGGGTAGGGGTTTAATTTCATTCTTCTAACCAGCGGTGATCCAGTTTTGCCAACACCACTGTGAAGATCGATGTCTTTCCACCAATGTGTCTTCTTAGCCCCTTGTCCAAATATTGAGGTGGCTGAAATTGGTATGGTGCGCAGGTTTGGATCTTCCAGTTTTATTCCATTGGTCACATGGTCTGGATTTTTTGGACAGTACCAGGCTGTTTTTATGACTAATCCCTGTAGTATAGTTTGATGTTTTAGGTAAGTTGATTACCCCCTGTATTGCACTCTTCTTCGCCCAGAGTTGCTCTGGCTATTCGGTGTCTTTTGTTTTTCCAAATAAATTGAGGATTTTTTTTCCAAACTGTGAAGAATCTCATAGGGAATTTGGGGGATGCATTAATTTGCTGTATAGTAATATAGGAGAATGGACAGTTTTACTATATTTTATGTTCGCCAATCCATGACATGGGAGGTTTGTCATCTTCTTGATGTCTCGTTCAATTTCCTTCTTCAGAGGATTTAAAATTTTGTTGTAGAGAGAGATCTTTGGTGTCTTTCTTTAGGTTTGTTCTAGGTATTTATTGTTTTGAGGCTATGGTGATTGAAGTCACAATAGTGACTTGTAGTCCTTCTTCATTGCTTGTTGTTGGTGTAGAAAAGGCTACTGATTTTTCTAGGTTTGATTTTGTTATCCTGCCACTTTTTGCTGAAGTTCTTATGATTCGTTTACTAGGAGTTTTCTGGTGGAGTTCTTGCATCCCTTAAGTTAAACATCATATCATCAGCAAAAGTAGGGATAGCTTGGACTTCCTCTTTTCCGATTAGAACTCCTTAATTTCCTTTTCTTGCCTAGTCCCTAGCAAGAGGTTTTCAAGCACCATATTGAAAAAGAGTGGGGACAGAGGGCAGCTTGGCGATTTCTTACCCTTAAGGGAATGCTTCTGTCATTTCCCCATTTAGATGATATTGGGTGTGGGTTTCCTGTAGTTATGTCTTTGATTATATTTAGGAATGATCCTTCCAATCAATTCCCTCTAGGACTGTTAAACATGAAGGGATGCTGGATTTTTCAAAGTCTTTCTCTGCATCAGTTGACATGATGTATGGTTTTTGTCTTCAGTCCATTTATATGCTGTTGAATTTATCGATTTTCGTATGTTGAACCATCCCTGCATCTTCTGGATGTATCCAACTTGGTCATGGGGATGATTTTGCTGATGTGGCTGTATCGCAATTTCCAGTATCCTAGTATATAGAATCTTACATATAGAATTTTGGCAATCTGTTGATCCATTTTAGGAGGATGGGTCTATACTTCTCCTTTTTGTTTCAATCTTTGCCTAGATTTGGTAATAGAGTAGTGCTGCTAGCTTCATAGAAGGAATCTGAGAGAACTCCCTCCATTTGTATCCTTCATCAACTTGGGTATTAATGGTTGTAACGTCTTTCTTGAAATATTTTATAGAATTCTGCTGTGACAATACCATCTGGCTGGGCATTTATTTGGTTTGGGAGGCTGCTTATTACATCAATCGAATTTCTTCAATATTAATTGACCACTTTAAGCTATTGAATCTCTCCTTGGTTGAGCTTTGTGATTCCCAGGGATTTCAGATATTCATCCACTTTCTTCTAAGGTTTTCAATTGTAGAGTATAGGTTTTTGAAGTATTCCCAATGATTGTCTGGGATCTTTTTCATTTCTGTTGTGATATTTCCCCTTTCATCACAGATTCCTTTTGATTTGAAGTTGTTCCTCTTTCTTTTGGCTTAACCTGGGTGTAGAGGTCTGCGTATCTTGTTTATTCTCTCAAAAGAGCCAACTTTTGGATTAATTGATTTTTCGGAGGTTTCTTTAGTTTCATATTTCATTGATCTTCTGCTCTGATTTTGTTTATTTCTTCTTATCTGCTGGGTTTTAGGGTTCATTTGTTGTGGTCTCTCAAGTACTTTTTACTGCAACTGTTAAGATTCATTTTTTTTTTTCCCAAAAAAAAAACCTTGTGCTCTTTCTGTTGTTTTTTTTTTTAATTGTAGTACTTAGAGCTATGTAAACTTCCCTCTATGGGACTGCTATGAAAAGCTGTCCCATAGGTTTGCTTGTTTTTTTTTTGTTGTTACTGCTTATCACGTCATTCAGTTCAGGAATTGTTGTTTATTTCTTCGTTTATTTCTTCCTTGACTCTTTCGTTATTCAGGAGAGTGTTGCTTACTCTCCATGTTTCTTGTTAGTTGTAGGGTTTATCCTGTGTTGATATTGAGTTTTACTGCATGGTGCTGTCTGAAAGAATGCATGAGATTATTTCAATCTTTTTGCATTTGTGAGTTTTTCCCTGTGTCCAGTATATAGTCTATTTGGAGAATGTTCCTTGGGTGCTGAGTAGAAAGTGTATTTCTCTGGGTTCTGGTGGAATATTCTATAGATGACTTCTGAGGTCCATTTGGTGTTCATATCATTCATTTTAGATATCTCTCTACTTATTCTTTTTCCAGTTGACATGTCTAAAGAGCTCAGTGGTGGTAGTGAGTCCCCTACTGTTAGTGTGCTGGGTTTAATTCGAGCCTTGAGATCCTGAAGAATTGACTTAATAAAGTTTGCTGGCACACTGGAGTTTGTGTGTATATATTCATGATTGTGAATCCTTCATCATCTATTATTCCTTTAATAAGGATGTATGGCCTCTTTGTCTCTTTTGATTCTTTTGCTTTGAAGATCTATTTTGTCTTGATATTAGAATAGCAACTACTGCTTCCTTTTCATGTACAATTTGTTTGGAATATTTTCTCCATCCCTTCACCTTATTGGCACCTGTTCCTTGAAATGAGATGGGTTTCTTGTCAGCAGCGCATATCAGTGGATTTTGTTTCCTAATCCATTTCTTCCAGTCTACACCTGTATTGGGGAGTTCAGCCCATTAATATTTAAGGATACAATTCAAAGATGGATGTTGTTCCCTTTAACCTTATTGTCCATTTGCATGTTAGGTCTCTGAATTCTATCCTGCGGGCTATATTATTTATATTTTCTTTTCCTCAGATGCTTGAGATAGTTGCTCCTTCTTCTGCCCTTTGAATTGTTTCAAGTTTTTTATGAAGAGTTGCTTTTCCAGACATGTTGATATGTATTCTATCACTTGTTTATGTCTTGGAAGATTTTTCTCTCTCCTTCAACGTGTAAAATCGAACATTTTTGCTGGGTAAGAGTATTCTGGGTTGGCATCCCTAGTCCCTTAACACAGGGAACACTTTGCTCCATGTTGGTTCTTGCTTTCATGGTTTGCCAAGAAGCAGTTGTAATTCTGATGGTTCCCTTTGTATGTGACTTGTTTTACTGTTTGTTGCCTTGCAGAATTTCTATCTTGCTTTGGGCATCTAACATATTACGACTATGAGTATGCGTGGGATTTCTTTTCTGGATCTTGTTCAATTGGAGTCCTATAATGCTTCTTGAATTTGAAATGGTTTTGTCTATTTTTAGTTGGGGAAATTTTCATCTGATATTCTTTGGAAGATCTGATCAATAATATTCTCTTGAGATTCTTCTCCTTCCTCTATTCCAATGATACGGAGGTTAATTGATATTTTCAGAGTGTCCCATATTTCCTGGTATTCCACTTTTGTGTATTTTTTTTTTTTTGATTGTTTCTTTTCCTGTGTGTTTGAGGATTGTTGCTCTGTGTTAAATCTTCCAGATCTGATATCTTTGTTCGGTTTCCTCCATTCTATTTCGGATGCTTTTTCCTTTCCTTTCTTCTTGATCGGATGGTTTTTATTGCCTTTTTCATTTCATCCTGTGATTTCTTAATATTATCCATTTCCTTTTTGAGTTTCTCTATCTCTTCTTGGGTGCTCCTTACTTCGATTGGTTGGCTTCCTTTTCAGTGTTTCTACCTCCTTAAGGTGTTTGTTTTTTTCTCTCTCTAGTTCTTTCTGGAGTTTGTCAATCCCTTCCTTTAGTTCTTTTCAAAGTTTGTCATTGTATCCCTCTAGGTCATTTTTGAGTTTTTCATTCTCTCTCTTTCGTTCTCTGAATTCTTCTTTATGTTCTTTAATTTCTCTGCATAGGTCTGCAATTATTCCTCTAAGGTCTGTTTCTGGGGTCACCTCCAGGGGGATCCCATTGTAGCTATCTCCTACCAGGTTGGTAGAGTTGGTGCAGAATTATCCTGCACCTTTTGTATGTTGTCCCTTGGTCGTGTCCCTGGCATGTGGGTTTCCCTTTTGTGATTCAAATCTCAAATGCCTTTTCAATGTGTTGAAGGCTGAAAGCTTGTTTTATTTTGCTTGCCTCCTTCCGATGCTTTTTTTTTTTTTACCCGCCTCCTTGTTTGTGGAGTGTTGACTTGTCTAGGTTTCAGCTTTCACTTTTGTTTATATATTGGATATTGGAAGTCTAAGTCACTCTTCCTTTCCTGTTCTGAAGGTTCTCCTAATCCACTGGATACTCTCTCCTCAATTCCAGGTGTGTGGAGGGGATTCCTGACTTAGCCCATGCCCCTGTACCTGCCTGGAGCAGTGGCGGACTGCTCCTGAGCCCAGACACAGGACCTCACTATGGCACCTGAGTCAGACCCAAACCCAGGACCCCTTGCGGCTACTAGGGGGAGGGGCCACTTGGCCAGGCAGCCACATTCTGCCAGGGCTTAGGGCTCCAATCTAGAACCACCAGCCACCAGACCTTCTGCCACAAACCAGCAAATCAATTGTCCAGCACCCCGTGAGTCAATGTCCTAAGTTTTTACCTGCCTTGAGCAGTGGCGGGCTGCTCCTGAGCCCAGACACAGGACCTAACTATGGCACCCGAGTCAGACCCCTGATTTAATTTTCATTTTGTTCTTTCAAATATGTTTCACCTTATTTTTCCACCTTAAAGACTTTTCCTGCAGAGTTCCTGGTTACAGGTGGCGCCACCTGCCTGCTTGCTGTGTGCATACCAGCCTTGGAGCTGAGCATATGGTTTCTTAATAATTTATCCGAAATAATGCCTAAATTTAATTTAATCTGTCTTTTACAATTTGACTTAATGTAATACAGTCTTTTAATTTCAGCATTCTGGAGAAAAAAACAAATGGATTTCCAAGGAAGTTTACAGGCCCTTGAATTCTAACAAAAGACACTGGCTCTGATAAATTGTTTTTTTTTAATAACTATTAGTAAAACCCTATTTAACAGCATAAATTAATATTTCAACTTAATTTAAATGAAAAATTTTAAAAATATGTTTTATGTTTCTCTTTAAGCCCACCCTAAAACTGTGTGTATATGTGAGTGAATGCTTGTTTGTGTTTTTAATTCCTTATAATCCTACAGGTCTAATTAGGAGTCAACTGTAAACAAAAATAAATAGATTCAACCCATGAAAACTGTTTGTTTTATACCTTTTGGTGTTAACAATTTTTAAATGGGTTCATATAAATTTTAGTATGAATTAAATTCAGTCTAAACATAAATTATTATTGATTATTATTATTGGTAATTTTTACTGATGGTTATAATTATTGTTATTATTCATTGATTACTGATAATAATTAATAATAATTCAGTATAATAATTTGTTGTTGATTTTTATTATTGGATATTATTAATAATTTTTTGATAATGGTTATAATTAATAATGATGTGACTAGTAAAATTATTAATAATTATTGATAGTAATGATTGGTAATAGTTATAATTATTATAATTGTTATTAGGATTGTAGTAATTGTCATAATTATTATTATTGATAATTGTTATTATTATTCAAGCAGTCCTTAATAATAAGACAAGATAAATCAGTTTAAGACTACAAATGACTATTACCTTTGCCCCTGCCCCCAACCTTTGTCTCTGTAATTAGGACAGGGACAGTTAGACTTAGCATAGGGAAAGCCTACGGATAGTTGACCAATAGGGACAGGATAGGGAAAAGGATAGAGATAGATGTTACAGATAGTTTATTAGAGGGAAGTGGTTGAGAATGGTCCTAAAAGACAACATATGGGTTTCAGCTATTTGTGTGTTACTAGGAAATTTATTCTAATTATGTAAAAAAATAACCCTACAACAAATTGTAAAAAATAATTTTGTGTGTTTCTCATTGAACATTAAACACAAATATGACTTCTCTCTCTTAGAGGTCAACTTAACAATCTTTTCTTTATTACATATGTATGTATGTATGTAGGTATGTATGGGTGCACACGTGTGTGTGTGTGTGTGTGTGTGTATGGACGTGTGTGCTTATGTTCTAAATATATTTTTAATGTTAACAACTATAAAACCAGTAAAAAAGTGACTCTGAGTTGGAATTTTGCCATTTCTTCTCATTTGCAGGTTTATAATTAAACAGCCAACAGAGATTTCAATTTCAACAATGGTTATGAGTTAATTGTCTATTAAAAATAATAAAACAAAAGTTTCATTGGCCATCTTAGTGGGTATGCACTGCCACCTATTGGTTACACTACTTCAACATCTGAGACAAAGATGAAAACAGGTTTTCATAGTATTAAAGTGTTAATGATGTTTTGGGTCTTTGGGGATATGGGTGAGTTTTCCATGCATATGTGTGTTAAGCCCATCAGGCTTAAGTGGAGTGTGCTAGAGGAATTTGGAAGGGGAGAATCAATCTGGTGGCAGCATGTGAAGTCCAGTATTGTTGCCATCAGCACAATAACTGGTATGAGTGGTGAGTCTCTGCTGGTAGAATTAGACTGAGTAGTGCTGATCAAGCCTCTTTCTGGGGGTCCAACAGTGGCAATAGGGCACTGCCTGGTGTAAATGTCAAATGCTAGTGGGTTAGATGGGGATCAATCAGATCACTAACCTGGTAAACTAGTGTGGGGTTGGACAGAGACTAATTAGGTCATCAACCTATGGAATGGATTGTGATTGGGTGTAGGCTGACAGTCAGCCTGGAATTCCAGTCTGGAGAGTTGCTGAATCCCAGGCAGGTGGAATAGCATGACCAGATGGGAAGCGTTCTGCTTCCAGGTTAAGGACCTGAGAGGGACAGTAGTCACTTAGGTTGGGCTGCAAAAGCAGCCACCTGGCACCTGCTTTGAGGTGCCAGCTTACCCAGGGAGAAAGCTGCTGGTAGCACCCTCCCTTAACAGGATTGAGTTACATCTCTCTTAGAAGTGTGTAACTAAATCTGGAGACAGAAATTTTTATTACAAATTGTTTTGTTTCTAATTTGTACTAGATTTCCAGTAACAACTTTGGGATTAAAGGTACACAAATGTTCTCTATATTTTTGTGTATGTACAGTGTTACCTGTGACATTACTTTTGCCTACAAGTTATGCAGGCTAATATAGAAACTGTTTAAGTAGAATTACTGGACTGTTATATCTTGGTTCCTGTCTATAGGTATGTGTAATACAACTGGCTTTTAGACATCTATAGGTCAAAATATAAAAATTTAAAAAACAGGGGGAGGGGATTGAGTACTCCCTCTGGGATACAGTCAAATAGAGACTATTCCAAACCTTTTGATAAATTTTCAATTTTGAAATCTTAAAGCTAACTATGGGAAAAGATTTGCATGTTCCTACAGGTCAAAATATCTCTAACTTAAAAGCATGAAAAAAGGTACAGCTTTGGATTGTACAGGATGGACCAAGAAATACCAGCACAGAAGCTGGCCCATCTAAACATCAAGAGGAAGAAAACTTCAGACTTCCTGAGCCACAGCCACCAAACATCTCTAAATTCTATATTTAAAACAACTGTTTATAATATAACGTGTCTTAATGAAACTTACTTTCCAGGTGCTGCTAAGTTTTGATTAATACAACCAAACAAACAAACAAACAAACAAACAAACAAAAATAACAAAATCTTTCTACCTATCCTTTTTATAGAAAAATAAAACAAATTATGGCGGTAATGGAATTATTCCATAACTATAAAGCAGACAACTGCTATGGTAACATTTTCTCATGGGTCATATGTAGCCATTCTTTAATTAACTAATGGGCATAAGAACTATAAAAGAAAAATTTTATTCAGAACTAGACATTATTGTAAAATCTTTAAAGGTTTAATAGTTAAGCAAAATGTGTTAATAGAAGAAAGCTTTAGTACACAGCCATGGGTCATTCAGCCAAGGAGTGTTTGCTGGGGGTTGGTGAGCCTCAAAACAAAGGCTATTTGCCTACAAGTTGGGGTGCACACAAGTGGGCATTAAGACCCTGCTGCTGAAGACTTGATGTAAACATAAAAAGGACAAAGTAACCACACTTGCAAGTGGACAGTATGTCTCTGAAATGCCAGAAAGCATTACCGAAGGCCACTGGAAAGAAAGAATATCAGTCTCATTGTGTCGAGCAAGACTTATAACTACTCCACACCTGCCTGGAAGATCCTGTGCAGCTACTAGCAGACAATGTTAACCCCAATCTAACTGGCTATTAGCTCACTCCTTTGGAGGAATAACATGGCTGGTATTAAACCGCTAGTTATTAAAAACATTATAAGAAAGCCATAGTACGTAGACTAATATGCCATCTAAATATTTGTATCTATGCCCACTTGTCATGATGATCAATGCCATTTAAATACCTATACCTCTCACTGCTTGTTTTGTTAGTAGGATTAAAAAAGGGAACCCCTGGATGGACTGCCAATCTGTACAAAGAAAAACCTGGACAAAGCTGAGAGTCCAAAGTGTTACTTAACCAGGTTCAATCCCCAGCACCCACATGGCGGCTGAGAACCATCTGTAACTCCAGTTCCAGGGGAATTTGATGTCCTCTTCTGACCTCTATGGCATTGCACGACATGGGTGCACAGACCTGCATGCAGACAGTACATTCATACACATAAAGAATAAAAAAAAAAAAATTGGACAGATTTTGCTTTTCACATAATCCCTCCCCTTTTCCCCTAATCCCTCCCCTTTTCCCAAAGCCTAGGAAACACTCACAGAAAGAGGGCAGGGGAGGTATGTTAGAATGTAAGAGCTAAGGAGATGGGGTAATTCCTAAGATCTCAAAAACTATGGACTGGACTTTTATTTGATCAACATGCTTCTGCATACAAGCTTCTCCAATTGGACGATGGAGACCTTGGTTTGTTAAAACATACTTGCTAATTGGTTTTATATGAATGTTACTTACATTCATTGCTTAAGCTTGACAATTGGTTCACTTCATGGTTGTTGTTTTTTTTTTATATATTAATTGGCCTTAGTGTAAATAAAAATTCCAGGTCTGACGTGCTCCTCCAACCCCTGCCTGCTACTCAAGACAGGCTTGAGCAGCTGGCTATCCAAAGCTCAGTTTCCTTTGTGATGTTAGCTTCTCCCATGGGCTCACCTGACTCTCAGAAAAAAATAAAATTACAAGGATGAGATGTAGGAAAATTCAGTTAAGTATGAATAGGCTAACATTCTAACCAATGCCCCCTAGCATATAGCAGGAGTCATGGGACCTCCCCGGCCACACCAATGGGGTGGGATATGGTGATGCAAAGGTCTAGGATTTGGCCCTGAGAAATGAGTCACACTGGCTATAAAACCTGACCATTTTTGAATAAAGCACTTTCTGTATTTGGATACCTTACTACTATGCATCTGTGTGATGTGCATTCCTCTGTGTGCTTTCTACATGGCTCAGCATGGGAATAAATTGGATGACCCACAAATAACTTTAGGGCAAAGAAAAGAATTAATTTATATAAGCCCAATGTGTTTTATATTATTTTTACCTTAATTATAACCTAAGTTTAAGAATTAATGCTTCAGCAATCTCTGCTCAAATCATTCTATACACTAATATGTATGTATGCAATTGTACACATGATATCTTCTACCTCTAGATGTTATTACCAAAATCATTCATTCAAAAGATCCCATAAAGGAGCTCTGTCTAATTATTTCTATAAGAAAAAGTACTTAAAAACCAAAATTTCAAAATTTCCCCAAATATAGATGTCAACTGGCTTTCAGTTTACACATTCTTGACATGTAAGAGGAGGTTAATATATCCAACTTTACTCAATTATGACAGTTTCTGTGTGGTATAAACCTTTAATGAAATGCCTTAACTAACTTTGAAGGCATTCTGTAGGGCCAAAACACAGATTTCTAGAAATCTTAGTGAAAACTGAGAATTTCTTATAATTAATAAATCAAAATCAGGCTGGGTGTGGTGGCGCATGCATTTAATGCCAGCACTTGGGAGTCAGAGGCAGGCAGATCTCTGTGAGTTCAAGGCCAGCCTGATATACAGAGCAATCTCCAGGCCAGCTGAGACTAAAGGGAGACCCTGTCTCAAAAAAATTAAATAAATAAATAAATAAACATCAATTAAGGTAATCCTTATAAAGGAATAAATGGACTGATAAATAATTACTGTGCCAGGTTGTGGTAGTACACACCTTTGATCCCATAATGCAGGAGGCAGAAGCAAGCTGATCTCTATGAATTCTAGGCCAGCATGGTCCATATAGTGAGTTCCAGGCTAGCCAAGGTTACACAGTGAAACCCTGTCCCAAAAAGCTGAACAGTAGGTTGTCTCAGAGATCCAGGATAGAAACAATGTTAATTTTAAATTGTTCTATTCTTCAGATAAAAGGAAACTCGTCTTTTCTCTAAAGCCTTTTACAATTTAAATATTTAGCATGTGCTTTTGTAAATAGAAATAAACCACATACTCCCTCTGACTGGTCCTCCAGAATTCACCAAGTCATATTCTAATTTTTTCATGGCTAAACGGTTATTTACTTCAGATCAATAAGAATTTGTCAAGGCTGGAGAGATGGCTCAGTGGTTAAGAGCACTGACTGCTCTTGCAGTGGACCCAGGTTCAATTCCAAGCACCCACATGGCGGCTAAGAACCGTCTTTAACTCCAGTTCCTGGGGAATCCAACGCCCTCTTCTGACCTCCACAGCATTGCACAACACAGGTGCACTTATCTACATGTAGGCAGTATACTCATATACAGAAGAAGAAAGAAGAAGAAGGAGGAGGAGGAGGAGGAGGAGGAGGAGGAGAAGAAGAAGAAGAAGAAGAAGAAGAAGAAGAAGAAGAAGAAGAAGAAGAAGAAGAAGAAGAAGAAGAAGAAGAAGAAGAAGAGAATTTGTCCTCTTGGAACAAAATTAATTGGAAAAATTTGTCATAAGACCAAGTGTTTGATTAGAACACCATATTTGTGATTGGTAAAGCTAATAACCAGATACTACCAGACAGTTTTACAGAGCTAACATTGGCTTTATGACTCTAAGACTTACAAAGCACAATTAGGAAAACCAGCCTGCACCTGAGCTAACTGAGCCCAGCCTAGCAGGCAGGTAAGTAACTAAGATGACTTCTTGGCAGAATCAGGAGAACAAAGAATACTTCAATAATTTCAAGGAAAAAAAATTAGTCATTGAAATTCATAGATACAGCAAATGAAATCTGCTTCCTTGTCCTTGAGATATATTTAAAAGTTTAAACTAAGATTCCTTCCTTATAAAGTATTTCTGCTGAACAATCACTAAACAGGTTGATTTAGTCAATTTTGACTCTAGTTGCACTGATATAACAATAAATCTAATAAAATGATAATGATTTTTAAAATGAAAATACTATTACTTGCTTACCTTTAATAAAAAGAGGAAAGACCACACAGAGAAGTGTTAGGTTTTAGTTAAAGCTGATAGCGCACTTTACCAATCATTGAATTTAGTCTAGATCATTATCTTTGAGCTATTTTTCACCTCTTGATAATGTTTGTTTTACTTTCATTTTGTAGTTTCCCTTTAAATTGGACTGGCTCCTGCTATCTTGAGTATTTTGTCAGCCCTGACCATATTATTGACTCCTAAGGTTTAATTCTATATTACCCTACAATATTCCAAATTAATGGCTCTATTTGGTCTCCCACTATATTTTCACCTAGAGCAAAAACCTGCCTGCCCAGCTGTTTACTTGGTCTCCGTGCTATCTCGTAGATGACCTAAAAATGAGAGCTCTAAAAGAGACTCTGAAGCTGAAATTGGATGTCTTCCAAATCCTTATCACCAAAGCATGTGTGCCAAACATTATGCCTGCTGCTCTGTAGGTCCCTGAAGATCTGCACAAAGCACACGTGTCTTCCATGTTCTGTTCCAGGAAATAACCATTGCTGTCTTATCCACACATATGACATCACCAAAGACATGTAAAGATCAGAACAGGAATTACATTAGACAGCCTGTTTTGTCCTCACTATATGGATGCTACTATACAGAATCTTTACAAAGGACTGACTCAGAAACTAGGTTTATACTTTGCCCTAAATATTAACCTGTGTTTTCTAGAAATTCCACTCATTAAGTATCTGATACCTTGTAATACTTTGACAATATCTTTTATTACCAAGTCTAACCAACAGTTTGATTGTTCCTTATTTAACAAAAGAGAACCAAATTAGAATGTGCTTATATTGCTCAGAGTATAGATAAACATCTTTTGAACAAGAGAAGATAATGACAAATTCTCTCTCCATAAACACTATTCAGACTCTACTGGCTCATTCTTTTGAGCCCTAGGCAAATGCTCTTGACTAAACCTTGGATATGATTCTGTACTGTCTTTGTCTTGCCAACTCTTACAATAAATATGCTTCATCAGTTTTTTTGAGAATCTCTCACCTTTGATCCAATCAAGTTTTTCCTCCCCTTCCTGGGATGTCTAAGTCTTCAACCCATCTTTTGCCAGAATATACTTAGTTCAGCTTAACAAAATATCACTGCTTTAGCACCCCTTTTAGTAATGGCTGTTTACAGACTTCCTCACTCTTCTGCTTGACTAAAAACTCCATCGCTGCTACTACTGTAGTCAAAGCAGAGCCTAATTTGTTTCTCATTGTGATATTCCTTTTGCAGTATATTTGAATAAAGTTTCCTTGACCATTTAAATAAAAGTAAGCCCTCATTAAGAAACTGGACAATCTTTCTGAGAAATAAGAAAAGTAGAATGCATTTTTAAAATATTTTATTTATTATTTTTATTTTATGTGTATAAGTACATTGCCTGCATGTATATAAGTGCACCTATGTCATGCAATGCCCACAAGAACAGAAGAGGGCTTCAGATTCTGCTGGAATTGGAGTTAGGGACTGCTGTTAGCTGCTATGCGGGTGTTGGGAATCAAACCCAGGTCCTCTGCAAGAACAGACAGCCAATGCTCTTAACTGCTGAGCCAACTGTCCAGCCTCAAGAATGAGAATTTTTAACATGTTTATTGAAGTTTTGTGCATTTCATACATTGATTTTCATTCCAACCTAGACTCATCTCCCCTTCCATGCCCCCCACCCCACCCAAGTTCGTGCACCCTGCCATTCCTGCACTGTGTCTTTTTGTTATTCTTTTCGAAGTTTTTCAAAGCAGAGGATTATTGTTCTTGGGAGGAACTTTACTGTTTCAGTCCATTCCCTGTCCCAGTTCCTCTGCTGTTGTAGTTCTCTCCAATCTGTATTGCTTCAACATATGCATAATATATATATTAATATATATATATATATATATATGTCACACCTATATTTAACTTATATTATCTGTACACAAATTGTCATTTCCATATCATATTTCAGGATTCACATTTTTTTCTTTTTAAATTTATATTATTCTAAAATATGCCTATGTATCCTCCATCCATATACCAAGATTACAAGATCTAAAATTAAGTGGTGGGTTAACTCTAGAGCCTGTTAAGGGATTTACATTATAAGAGCACAGTTGCTTTCAGGGAAAAGGGTACATAACATTAATGTTGCTCAGTCTGCCTTACAACTCAGTGCTGGGTGCCAGCATCCACAAATGAGGGATACCACTTATCATTTGCTTTTCTGGGACTGTGTTACTTCACTTAGCATAATATCTTCTAGTTCTATCCATTTACCTGCAAAGTTCCTGATGCCATCTTTCTTTACTGCTGCATAGAACTCCATTGTGTAGATGAACTACATTTTCTCTATCCACTCATTGCTTGAGGGGCATTTGGGTGGGTTCCAGCTCCTTGCTATTGTAAAGAGAGCTGCAATGAACATGGCTGTGCATGTATCTCTGCAGTAGGATGAGTCTTGTGGGCATATACCTAGGAGTGGTATGGCTGGGTCAGGTGGTAAGCTCATTTGGAGTCATTTCAGTGTTCTCCATACTGTTTTCCATAGTGGTTGTATGAGTTTACATTCCCACCAGCAGTGGATGAGTGTTACCCTTTCCCCACAACCTCTCCAGCATTTGCTCAACTTGAAACCCGGAACTCTGAAGGTGATAGCAGAAAATATTGGCAGCAACCTAAAAGACATGGGAATAGGAAAAAACTTAAATCAGGCAGCAGCTGCACAAGAAGTGAGGTTGACAATTGATAAGTGGGACCTCATTAAACTCAAAGGCTTCTGTACAATGAAAGAAACAATTAGGGAAGTGAAGAGAAAACCTACAGAGTGGGAGGAAACCTTCACTAGTGATATATCTGACAGAGCATTTATATCCAGAACATATAAACTACTCAAAAAACAAACAAGAACTCAAATGACTCACTCAAAAGATGGAGTAAAGAGCTGAGCAGAGACTTCACAAATGAGGAAATAAAGATGGCTGAGAAGCATCTTAAAAAATGTTCAACATTGCTAATAATTAAGGAAATGCAAGTTAAAACCACCTTAAGATATCACCTCACTCTGATAAGACTGGCTAGGATGGAGAATGAGAATTTTAAACCAACCCCCCAAAAAAGATAGTTTAAATATACCACAATTCATTTTCATTGACACCTGAAAACTGCATAAGTCTGTTGTACACTGAATGTCATAAAGAATAAGTGGGCAAGTTTTGTGGATGCACTGTTTTTACTTGAATCTTGGCTCTGCCACTTATGAAGCCTAAGAGTTTTGGAAATTAAAGGATACCTCAAATCTTTATTCATCATTCAAATGGAATGTTATTTTCACTGTGTGAAGTGGCTGTAATATATGTTAATATATATAAAGCTAGTATGTCAGAAGGATAGACCACTCCAGATTTGTAATAACCCTAGTCTTAAATGCCTCCCACAGCTCTTTTCAAGATCTTGGCACTTACAACCCCAGAGAAGATATTCTTCACAAGCTATTCATAGCCTATGTCTTCCTTAGCATCCTGATTTTATGAAAGAGAACATGGTGCTTGGCCCAACAATTTGACCTGAACTCTGAGACTTTTTGTTGTTGTTTTGAGTATCAGGAAATACATATAGGTTGATGGTGGGAACACATCTATATTTGTCAGTGCATTAGATCACTAGGGCACTTGACACACCCTCTAGAGTGTTTCTTTTTCTTCCCACTACATAAATACTGCTTAATCCAATTATGTTTCCGATTGGGTTATTTCAAATGAATTGAGTTAGGATAGGAAATGAGTTTTATTTTTTATGCAACATGCATCTGGAGCTTGCTCTTTCCCTGGTGTAGTGCAAGAAATGGTATTTTATATTCTCAAGGTACAAAATGATGAGGTTATCAGCATATATACCTTGAAAAGCAACATGGGATAACTTCTGGTTTCCATTCACAAGAATTTCTTATAAATGTTCATGTGCTCTGGAATTCATTAATGAGATTTCCTCCTTCTGCTGGATCAATGTTTCCAAGGCATGAGAAAAAAAATGCCACTTCTAATTATTTCTTGACCTGAATTACAATGAACATAATTTTCCTCATTTTGGTCATAATTTCCATGTAGAAAATTATGCTTAAGAGTAGAAAGGTTTGATCAAAGTAATGGTACTTTAAAATGTTTCATTATATATTTTAGCTTTTTGGTAACTTTACTTAATTTTCTGAATAGAAATCTAATTTACAAACTTCAAAAATCCTTGCTAATGGTGAGTAGAAACTATGTAGAAGAAAATCCGTAACATATTTTCCACTGACCACAAACTAACTTAATTCACACAGTTGGGTACCTTTTTTGTTTCCTTTGTCCTTACATATCCCAGTGATTTATAAATGTCTAAAGGCTAAAAAGAAAATGGTCTCTACCCTCGAAGCTCCCAGGATATCATTGGAGATTCTATCCATTTTGTTGAGGAAAAGAGACTGTGTTTGGCTTTTGCCAAACTTTTATGGTCACTGACCCACATATAATCAAGAATCTATTTTAGTTACTGAAAACCTCCTACAATGTACACACATACAGAGAAGTATATGAACCACACTCGATAACTCTGTTTTCCAAAGGCTCTGTTCTTATTTTTCATGAGGAAATAAAATGCAGTTAAAAGTAAAAAATGAAGAAATTCGCTTCTCATTTTAAAATGAAAGTTTATAAGACAGGATGACATTATTTATGATAGATATTAAAATGTACAGATGGATGCTTGGCCTTGTATTGAAACACTCCACAATTTAAGCATTATCTCACAATTACTTATTTCTTTGCTATTTTCCAACCTGATTCTAATCTCTCTAATGGCAGAATCAACTTTCCTTTATCTTTGCTTCATACACTCTGCCAAGGATGGATGTATTGTGGCCAGAGGCATTCAGTAACCAAACTTTCAAAAATTTTAGTTGATTATTGTTCAACTCTAAGACAAGAAATCATGTTTGTTCAGGGTAAGGGAACTATAACAATTTAAGATTTTTATTAAAAAAAGTCAGCCATTCGCCGGGCGTGGTGGCGCACGCCTTTAATCCTAGCACTTGGGAGGCAGAGGCAGGCGGATCTTTGTGAGTTCAAGGCCAGCCTGGTCTACAGAGTGAGTTCCAGGACAGCTGGGGCTACAGGGAGACCCTGTCTCGAAAAAGACCAAAAAAAAAAAAAGAAAAAAAAAATAAGTCAGCCATTCGTCCATTCCAATTACCATGGGTCTGAAAATAATTTCTGTAAAAGACTTTAGCATAATTAAGGACAAGAAATAATTGGACTCCTCAGTTCAAAATGCCAGCAGTTTTCAAATTATGTCACAAAACTCACCATAGAAGCATGTTTTATTTTTCTGAGAACAATTTAAAGGAGGACGAATAATGCTTAGTACATTTAATGAAACTGGATAGAATTTGTCCTTAAAAGTCATATTGAAACTGTTTTTAAGGTTTGCATAGCTGTAATTACCCTGGAGCTGAATGTACTAAATGCATTCTATAAAATAAAATGGAGATAAAATTAGTTCTGCCCATTAAATGATGTTGACTCCTGATAATGGGAAATTGGGAATGCATTGTTTTTAAAAATCACTTCCATTTTAGATTGTTCATTGGAAATATTCCTCCTGAAGAGAAATAGAATCACAGGACTGAAGAGATAGCTCAGCTATTAAGAGCACTGGCTGGGAAACAAAAACATGGGTTCAGTTTCTAGCACCCACATGGCAGTTCACAACTGTCCAGGGATTCTGATGCCCTCTTTTGGACTCAATGAACATTATATAGACAGGTTCACTTATATATGTATAAGAAAAACACTAATACACATAAAAATAAATAAATAAATAAAATGAAAACCTAGAGGTTTCAAACTAAATAAAATAGAAATATTGACCCAAAACAGATCAATGGATTTCTAATTGTTCATCAAAGGAAAATTAACATATATTTTTAATTTGTTCTCTGTGATTTTTAAAATTCAACCAATATACAAATGATTTCTTTTAGCTGTGGCTTCATGCATATATATCAATATCAATATCAATATCTATCTATCTATCTATCTATCTATCTATCTATCTATCTATCTATATATATATCAAGCTTACAGTGTGCTCTTATAGGATAACCAATCTCATAGAAGTTACAGACTCTTAGAAGCTAGCCTTTCATTGTCTAATCTATGCCTTATATGAAACCATCTTCATAGGACTCAGCAACCCTGACCCAACCAAACTGAGCTTTTCCTGCTTTTCTGTTATTTTTGCAGAGATATAAGCTAAGTAGTAGATATACAGAGAAACAAGACTTTATCCTCTTAAACACAGACATGGAAAAGCAGGCTTTGTGACAATATTCATAGGGCATTAAAGATAACTAATTCCATTTCATGCAAGTTCTTGGAAGCATCAGTGCACACTGGTTAGATGGTACAATTTGATTGCTACAAAATAGAAAGGGAAAAGGACTATTTATTTATTATATCCACACGTGCACACAACTATTACAGAAACACTCCTTTCTTGCACAGCCTTGACTTCTTTAGCTTCAATATATTTTTCTTGTCCCTTGAAGTCACTGATTTATTAATACACAAAAAGTTAAATATATGACATAGCAATACAAAAGTTTTTAAAGTCAACTACCTAAGCCAACTTAACCAGAAACTGCAGTCCTTCCTTCTAACCAACTCCTATGGAATAAGAATAAAAAGTTAATATTGCTCCAATTCACTTTGAAAACATTTATTCATCAGCAAGCCCTGTGTAAGATCAAAAAATATCTTTAATCTATTCTTACATGGAATATCACATAAAACACATCAAAATAAAATAATGATAGCTATAGATAACTGTTATAGAAAACATATGTGTGAGAGAGAATGGTCAGTTCCTGTTTGGAAATTCTTAGAAGATTTCAACAACAGGAAAGTATTATGAAATTATGAAAAATGTGTAAATATTTATGAACTGAATAAGAAAGTAGAAGATGGTCCATGATAAGCAATACTGTTATTTTCTGGCTAAAACCATCTACTGCTTCTTTTTTTGGGAGTGGGGGGTTCTTTTTGAGACAGGGTCTCCCTTTCATCCCATCTGGCCTGGCACTCTCTATGTAGACCAGACTGACTTTGAACTCACAAAGATCCACCTGCCTCTCCCTCCTGAGTGCTGGGATTAAGGGCATGTGCCACCACACCCAGCCCTGCTGCTTCTTATGACTTTGAGATAAGCTCCAGACCCTGTAAACAAGTTCTTCTTGATCTATAAGATTTGGTTTCTGAAGAATTGCTTTGGGTTATGATTGGATGTTACCCTCTAGACTTTTAGAATATGGATTTAAAATTATGGATTCTTTTGGGAAGCAGGCATTGGGTTAGGCCCTGAGAATACGGTTTTGAATTGAAAAAACTCACCCATATACAGTGACTGATGAAGAAAGATAAGTAAATTAATGTAATGCTATCACACAGTGGGTATGACAAAAGAAGAAAAAAATACATCTCAAAGATCAGATAACATAATTGAGAAATGGGAGTTACTCTAAATATGGAAATATGACTTGAGGAAGAAAAATAGAGGCAGATATCTGAATTTGAAAGAGGATTCATCTTGACAAAAATCTGGAAAGATTTTTCCAGGCTTATAGAACCACTGATGCAAAGGATATGATACAAAGGAAGTTTACTATAAACAGAAAAATAAAAATATCTTGTCAGTAAGGAGTAATTCAATGACACAGAGATTTGTAGGCAAAATTCATAGGCTTGCTTTTATTCAAGGCACAAAGAAAATCTATCATGCTACCTTTTTCAGTTCAAGCTTTTGCATATGTGTTCCTTCTGTTTAACACACCTCCTTCCTTCCATCTTCTGGCCAATTGTTAATCATTAATACAGTGGGCACAGCTGAGCTGTTTTATGCCCTCAGGACAGGCTTGATATAAAAAAGATATAATAGAAGTATGAAGACAACATTTGTTTTTGCTCATTGTGATTTTTGATATATTGTGGAATAATCTTTTTAATTTTAGAGAAAATATATCAATTAAAAATATGCTCTAACAGAATGGGAGAGAATTTACATTTTCAAGTTCAAGAAAATTGCAGAAACATCTACTTCTTGATATTTTGTCATGATTATTTAATTTTTTATTCATTCTTCTAGAGTTTCATAGAATATATTTTGATCATATTCCTCTCTCCACCAACTTCTTCCAAATCCACCCATACTTCCTTATCCGCCTTTATTTTTGTTAGGCAGGGCCTGGGCTTGGAGATCTAAAGATGGTGCCTACCACCCTTCTCTTCCCATCAAAAGCCTACCTCACCTCAGGCAGCTGATGCAACTTTCCTTCCTGATGTTACCAGCCACAATGAGAGCACAGCCTAAGACTATATATGGTTATATTCCAGCTTCATGACGAACACTAAAGACTCACTTTGTCCCCTCCCACTGCACGAGTTTTTCCCTTAAAAGTACATGCTTTTTCTCACCACCATTACCTCATCTTCCTCTCCTCAGAACTTATAAAAACCCTCATCCGCAGCCTGAGCATACGACTCCCCTGGCCTCCCTCTCTGAGACCGGTGGCCCCACCCAGGAGTGGGTCCTAATAAACCTCCTTTTATACTTTGTTAATCTGGTTTGATCTGGCCTGTTTTGAGTGTGTGTGTGTCTGGGTCGGGGGGGGGGCTTTCAATTTTCTCCCTTCTTCTTTTTATTACCTCTTTGTATCTTGATTTCTCACATCATTCACACAATTTTATAACCGAAAAATACTGTGGGAGTTGAAGAGAAGCAAAAGGGCTAGTTCAAATCCCCATGTGAAAGTTGGGGAAGGCTGTGCATGCCTGCAAAAGCTGGTACTGGGGGAATGGACATAGGTAATCTATTCCCTGGATCTCACTGGCCTGGGCAGCCTAGGCAAAATGGCAAACGTCGGGCTCAAAGAAAGACCTTGTCTCAAAGAAAAAGATGGGGAGCAATAGAGGAAGGCAGTGTACATCCTCCTGTGGCCTCTGTATGTATATGTACAGGCATGCACACTTACACATACATGTATATAACACAACACCATTCACAAAGAAAATATAAAAAGCAGTTTAAACATGTGTGTTAGGTTATCAAAGAGAGTAAAAAAATTATAAAATGCAGATATTTATAATAAAATATAGTACAATCTTCAGACTCTTATTTGTGACGACAATTTTTATTTACAAACGAGGTCATTGATGCAAAGTGTACTTTGTAGGCTAAAAACTGACAGTTCTTAAAGATGCTGTCATAATACTTCCTGGTGATGAGAATGCATCTATTTCCACTGTCGTTGTCAAGGATATGCTTTATTCCTCCCACAAGTAATTTCTTAGTTATGAGGAACAGAGCCAGGAGAAGTGTCCTCCTCCCTGCAAAGAGTGCCAGTTGTGCAAAGGCAAAAAAAGACCAAGTTGCCATGAATAATGACTAATTAGAAAATTTTGACAGGAATATAATTTCAACTGGTGATTCCCAGCACTGAGATCATTTCATGCTTTGTGAAAAGCATTTGGTGAAAAGTTAATTCATACCTAAACTTTACTTTTGTAGGAATCAACTGAACTCAATTTGACACTGGCTAATAGTTTTTTAATAAGCAATCATGATTAGGAAGAAATTTTATTTTTTTATTATTATTTTTTTAAATATATATGTACTTCCTTTTATTTCACTTTTTAACACTAAGTAATAATTTATGACTACAAGCATCCTTCATGTAAAACCAGTTTGCAAGCATTTGTGCCCAAACCCACACAGCCTAAGGGTCCCACCATCCAGCTGGGGTGGGGGGCTTGTATGTTCAATCAAGTTGATGAAATAAGTGTCCAGTCTATATTGCTGTAATTTCACCATTCACCCCAATTGCAGTCCTTACATTCTACCATGCCCCCTCTTCCACAGATTGTTCCCTAGGCTTAGAAAAGGGGCACAGGTGGATGAGAAGCAAAACAGTCTACTTTCTCTGGAGCTGTTGTTTTGGACTCCCATCAGTTCTGGCTGTTTCCTTTCATGGGCTGACAGTTTGTCCAGGAATAACCTTTCGATCCTACTAATGAAGCACAAGCAATTACATATATAGGTATTTAAACAGTACTAATTGTTAGGGTAGGTTACTTTGGTATAGAACAGATATTTGGATGGTATGTTAATCCATGAATTGTATTTTTTCTATAAAAGATGACAGGGTCTTACTGTGGCTTGTAACATCTCCTAACCACTAGAAGATGTAAGCTTGTGGCATCAGCCATGGGTTAGTCCTCCAAGGAGAGAGCTAATAGCCATTTAGATTTGGGGTATACAGACATATGGCTGCCACTGTGGCACAGTATTTCCAGGCAGGTGAGGTGTAGCTGGTGCTGACAGAGGAGTCTTGCTTGACTCAAGGAGACTTATATTTGCTTTATTAGTTTAGTGGCCTTTGGTAACACTTTCTGGTATTCCAGAGACCAACTGTGCACTTGCAAGTGCAGTCTCAATACATCTTTCCCATGCTTACATCAGGTCATTGACAGCAGGACCTTACTGCCTCTCTTCTTGCAGGTATCCCAGTTTACAGGCAAGAAGCCTTTACCTTTTGGGGGGTCTTGGATCCCCTAGCCAACATCTTCTTGGCAGAATAATCCATTGCTGATATCAGAGCTCTCCTGTATTAATATATTTAGGAGGAAATTTAAAGCCCCTCATTTTCATTACGTGATATTTGAGTGGCATCAAAACTTTAGCAGGCCTCTGTGCATAGAGGAAAATATACACTTTGTCCTTGACTGAATGGGTATAAGGAAGAGAAATCTATATGTCTTTTTAATTATAATAGCATACTTTAGATATGTTGTGGTCTATTCATTGTTCTGTAGGTGGAACAACACAAGGCTCCATTTCACATAATTTGTTGACCTTATAAATAATGTAATATTTCAATTTGTCACACAACACATTTTGAAAAATGCTTAGATATGAGGTGAATGATCACACAAAATTCTCTACTCATTCAGAGCCCAAAAGACAATTGTATTTTGAAAAATTGGTCCAGCTAATCTGAGTCTTACTTTATAATAATATTACCATTTCTTCCTAAATTTCACAGTGCAAAAAGGATTTTGATGAACATGAAAAAAGAAATCATAAGCTGAAGATGCCAAAAGATATATATGGCATGCATGTATGCTTATTTTGGAGTGATGCAGATTGGAAGCAACAACAAAAGACTGGGTCAAAGAACTGACTGAAACAGTGAACTTCTACTCAAAACAGTAAACTTCTGCATCAAAAATTTTAAAAGAGACCGAGAAAAAGATGAAAAACATGTTTGGCAGAATGCATGAACCCTGGTGGGGTGGGGATGGGGGCAAGGAATGGGGAATGGGTGTAGACTTGATTGGAAATTTTGTATGAAATGCACAAAGCTTCAATAAAAATTGGCTTTAAAAATAAAATAAAAAACAAAGTGATAGGAAACTGTAAAAAAAAATGAAAGAAAGAAAACCATCCTTTTCAACCTAAACAATAAAAAAGAAAAATTACAATCCCATACAGGATTCATTTTCCTATAAAAAAAGTATCCATTGAAAAGTGTTCTAATCACCTAACTCAAAATTCTAAGGCTGGTTTGTATATAGGAATATAAAAGGAATTTGTTATATTTTCACACAAAGTACCAGATTAGAATTTTTGTCTCAAGGTCCATTCACTTTTCTTCACAACCTTTTGCTTTCTTGTCATAGTTAAAAGGCAGCCACAATGTAATACACACAGAACAATATTGGTATTGTAATAAAACCATATTTACAAAAGAAAGTAATGAACTGAATTTGACCAATAGCCCATAGACAATCTACCAATGGCTATTACAGGGGCATTAGAGGGAGTTCATAGTAAATACTTGTTGTAAAGGTATTTTTTTGCTGGGCTTGGTGGCATAGACTTGTAGTCCCAGGTACTTGGAAGCTGAGAAATAAAAAGGATTGCAAGTTGAAGGCATGCCTGGGCTACACTGTGAGTCTAAGTTTAAACTGGGTAATTTAGTTACATCCTTTCATTGAATAAATATAAGGGCTGGAGCTATAAATTGGTGATGGAGTGCTTGCCTAGCCTATAGTAGATCCCAGGTGCAATCTTCACTATAATAAAAAGATAATTATTGCCAGGCGTGTTGCTGCACGCCTTTAATCCTAGAAGTTGGGAGGCAGAGGCAGGCAGATCTTTGTGAGTTCAAGGCCAGCCTGGTCTAGAGGGCAAGTTCCAGGACAGCTGGGGCTACAGGGAGACCCTGTCTTGAAAAGACCCTCCCAAAAAAGATAATTATTTTATTAGCTCTTTTAATCAAGCTTCAAATGTGCCATGCATAATTATGTATATACTACATATACATGTATAATTTGATATATAATTATTAAAGTATTTTTTAAAGATTTTTATGAGTCAACTAAAATACATTTATTGATGTGGAAATATATTTACATGTATAGATATTTAATTAAAATACCAACTAACTAATATTACTTTGTAATCATTTACATTAAAACTCAGAGAATTGCTATAAAGAATGATATACAATAATAATTTAGATTGTTATTGGTCACAATGGCCTACATGGACAATTGCGTCCAAAATGCTCCACTTTCTAGGTTTTTCAAATCTTGCCAGGCTTTGCTGACTCACAAGTAACCAGTTCTCCAGTATCCTTTCTTTCTCTGATCACAACAGCATTTTACTAACTTGTATCCAGAAGCCTATTCTCCATTGTGTCCTGCAAACATTCCTCCCCATCTCCAGTTTCCAAAGATCTGTGAAAAATGAAAATTCTTTCTGTTTTGCTCAAAGTTTCCAAAGCTTCTAGCTGTGCTTTGCATGAAATCTCAAGATAAGGTGGCCTCTAGATCCCTGGGTCATTCTTGCCTGAGTAGCCTAGAGCCCTGAACTTCTTTCCTCCAGTTCCTTGTGTTCATTATACTTGGCACATTTGAAACTATTGGCTTTGCCAATTTTTGTTGTTGTTGCTGCTGTTGATGTTGTTAAATGTAGCCTCTTTAGGTGCCCTGAAGGCAGATAACACGCAGCACCAGCATCTAACTAGGGTTAATGTGAAGTGTATGGCTGATATAATAGGTAGGAAATCATGAATTTATAAAAAGGAATGAAGGATGACAAGAGAAAAGAATGGTATTCTAAAAGCTGTGGTTAGAGAGTTGATGTTTGACAAAGTGGAAGAACCCTTCCTGTTATCCTTATGTACCGATAGTTTGGTGTACTGCTGCTGCCTAGTCAGTGAGTTTTGCTACCAAGCATTTCAAGAGCATGTCCTTTCCTCTTGCCCATGTAGTTTTTCAGTGAGCTCTCATTAAGTCCAATTGATTTTCTTTTTTTTTTTTTTCTTCATCCAGTAATAGTATAAAGTAGGAGCTTTCATTCTCCTTAAAGCATTGCTAATCTGAGACCCCAGGAGGGCTTCAGGATAATGGAGAGCTGGAAACATTCCTAGGGTGTAGCTCCAACCTGCTGACAGCTTATAGTTATAAACTATTCAGAGGAGTAAAGCTGTTAGATCAATTTGTCTTGGAGAAGTTCTAAGACAGTTTGCTCACACATACTTTCTTTCTGATTATGTTCAGCAGTCTATAGCACTTTTGCTGAGCTGTCAGGAGACTCAGACGTGACTTCCCAGCCGTTAACACAGCTGTCATGTTCACCCCTAAGGGATCACAGCAATTACTACACTTTTTTTTTTTAACTCTGCATAGAATATGCAAATTGTTTGAAACTGTCCTGTAGAAGCTGCTTTTCCCTATTCAGTAAACCTGCAGTTTACCTTCACTAGAGGGTGGAGGCTAGGGTGTGCAGGGACGTCACAAATGGTAGGGATGGAATTTGGAGGGAGGGGAGAACATTACTTCTAGATATAGTAGATTGGAGTACATTTTGTTTCAAAAAGCAGTTGTGACCCAGAAAGGAATGTGAAAGAACTGGAAAGATACTAACATGTATCAGACACTGGAAGTTTCTCCAAATCCCCATCGAGATGAGAAAATAATTATATAGACCTATACACATACATAACCATAATATAAATGCAATATTCTGGATTAGGAAGACAATATTGCTCAATAATTTTAGTGAATATTCATTGTTATTTGATGGTAAGAAGAGAGAAAAGTTGACTTGGTGATCCATATACATATCATTTATTAAGCAGTCACAAAATTTTTAGATGAAACAGCAATCATCTCAAATAAATTCACCATTTAGGAGATAAAGAAACTCAAATCAAAACAGAAAATATTATCTAAAACTACTAAATTATAAAGATAGTTCATGACCAAACTTAAGCCAGCATTCAGATATCCTGATTGATATTAAAATACTTTCTCTTACGTCACACGAACAGTTGTATTTAATTTAAAACTCAACTTAATCTGCTATTCTATAAATAAAATTCTTAAATCCCAATATGTGATATTTATTTTTTGGCTATGCTTTAAAATTTGCAACTCTAAATTTCATGCAAATAAGACTTTCTCCCTCTTAAGAAACTATATAACATTCACACATCAACTTATATTATTATAAGATTTTGACATGCAAAGGAATAGAAGCTTTGAGGAAGCAAAAAAATAATCTTACATATTTAAAGAATACACATTCTTACAGAAGGAAGAATTTTTTCTGATAAATTTAAAGTGAACAAATGTTCTAATATAGTATCTTTAAATTTCTAAGCATCTCTCCCTTCTGTTCTTCCCAAATTAGGTCAGGTTACATACAGTTACAGTAAACTACAGAGTGGGTCCCAATGCCCCAGTATCTTTATATCTATAGAGAAAATACATATTTTCCCCTTAGAGATGTTTCTACTAAAGACAAGGTAGCATACGTGTATGTTGAGAACTCTAATTTCCATAAGGAAGAAAAAACAATATAAGTCTGTTAGATTAGACATCCACTCTTGTCATTGTTATAACACTATTACTACCCACAACTGTGGCAAGATTTTCCACTTTTGCCATAATTAGAAAGAAATGTTGACATGCCTGTCATGGGAATTGAATCCAATGAAGCATCTAAAGTGGTTTTTTGATCTAAAAACTGACATAGTCAATACTATGTTACAAAACAATGCAGTTCGCTATTGGTTCAAATCCTGATGCAAGTCATCTTGAGAGAGAATTATTAGCTTATGAGATTGCTTGGGACAGCCCAGGGAGACAATCAATATTGAATACTGATGAGCAGTTAACAAACCCTTCCATAGGTTTGTTTTATGGTATGTGAAGGCAAGATTATAGAGATTCACTCAAAATAAATGCATGGCATAGTAGCCAGGATGAGGTGAGTCCCATTAAGTACAATTACTATTAGAATCTCTTTGGATCCAGGTACTGTATCACAGAGACAAAGTAAGTGATGAGAATAACACTGTGAGAATTGCTTTGCGAGTGAATCTTCATTTCCCATGAAAAGTAACTGAGGATATGTGGGACAACCACCTGAGTTTTCTGCCTCAGAGACTATCCTGCAGATGGCTTCACTTGCTGCCTCTGTGCCATCACACCTAAGAGAGCCTGACTCTATAAAAGTGGCTACCTTGGGAGGCAGAGGCAGGCAGATCTTTGTGAGTTCAAGGCCAGCCTGGTCTACAGAGCAAATTCCAGGATGGCTGGGGTTACAGGGAAACCCTGTCTCAAGAAGACTTAAAAAAAAAAAAAGTGGCTACCCATTAGTAAGCGAGTGTTTTATCCTGTATAGCAGAAGCCACTTCATGTTTGACCAGAGTTTTATGGCCTTCATCTTTGTGGAGTGAACATGTTAATCACTAGGCAAAACAGAAGCAAATTCATATCTCTGACAAGTTACCAATATTCAAAAGGGCACCTAATTCAAGAAAGGCATGAAAATATGTACCCCCTATACTTTTTATGTGTCTGAATGCCTGAGATGTTTTGAGAGAAAATCAAAGATAGAAAAAAGACTTAAGAAAATCTAAATAATAAATATGGGATGGTGTTCAGAGATGTGCTTAGAAATGACCATAATGCCAGCTTTCTAATTTTAGTAATTGTGGATAGAGTGTAACAACATGTTCAAGTAGTTTATATAATTGAGAAACTGCCATTTGAAGGCCACCGTCTAGTGTCCAGTGTATCCAAAGGACACAATGTTCTGATGGCATCAGCTAAGAGCTCTGACCACAGGGATGAATACAAAGGCTAATCTGTTTTCTTTAACTGTGAAAAACTAGAAGTGAACCATGAGACTCAAGACAATAAAGCAATCAATAAATCTGGATAAAACCCTTAACAATGTGGAGCTTACAGATATAAATCATAAGACAGAACACCTCATGTAGATTTAATTAAGGGATTTTTCCCTTGTGAAGGACACATATTGGAATGGTCTCTGTGTGTATTCACTCACATCTGCCCACCTTCACTCAGGGATTCCTTACAAACAAGAACTAAAAATCATTGTCTTAAAAATCTAACCTTCAGGGAAGTTGAAAAGAAGTGTTTATGTAAGCAATGTGTGTTCACTGGTAAGTGACCTTGGAGACAGAGATATTCGCCATTTCCTGTTTTGAACAATTTTAGAACCTACAGGGTCTTTAGATAGCTATCATTTATTGAATGCAAATAATGGACCAATCACTTTATTTAGATTATCTCATTTTATCCTTACATCAACCCTGAAGTAGAGACTACCCTCATCATTATTTTTAAAGACAGAATAACTGAGGGTTTGGGAGACCAAATGACTTATGCAAGGAAGAAATCTTTCGTAACTGCTAGCCCTGAACTTCTCTTTTATGCTTGAAAACCTGTACTTTTAGCTCTCACTCTCAGTATCACTTACTGCAATCCACCTTTGTTTCACAAGGAACAGCAGTTGAGGTTCTGAGAGGTTCAGTGTCTAAACAAAGGTCATGTGACACATCCTGACAGGATTGTTCTTCGAAATGTTCTCAGTGCTACTCCATGGGTTTTCCCTTATCTGCAGACTCGTTTTTTTTGTTTTTGTTTTTTTTTTTAAATACTTTTAGTCTCATATAGTCAGTAGGTAAATGCTCTTGTCACAGGAACCTCCTATCACCTGCATTTAAACTGAAGAGACTGAATCCTTCGCAGTTCTCAGTGTTGCCATGCTGAACCATCAACCCTTGAGGCCGGGACAAATCATTCTGTATCCAGGGTTTCCATCATGCATATGATACATGCCTATCAGCATCCTTAGTTACAGATTGCAAATCAAATCTGCTGTGATAGTTGCATTGTTTGTGTTCAACCTTTTTTCCAGAAAAAGAGAGTTACTTCTCTATATTGGGCCTTTATGTTATTAGCTTATGGTGTCTAGGAGAGGCAATTTCCCTGTTTTAAGTTAACTCCTTTGCATCAGTTTTGGCACTGTATATGTATATGTTGTAAGTTCCCTCTATAGTAGTAGGTTTCCATGTAGCTTTTTCTAAAGACCTTTACTGTTAGTTATCCCTCCCCATACACCCTCCTTTACCCTGCCCTCCCTTCCACCACTCCATTTAACCCTTCCTACTCTATTGTTACCTTTCCCATTTTATGTCATTACATTCTACCTCACTTCCCAGAAATCTCCGAACTCACCCATGGCCAAAGTATCTTGATCTTTGGATTTTCAAATTAAAACATGATTTCAATTGAAACAAATAAGATTTCAAAGCTAGCATCCATCTATGACAGAGAACATGTGATACTTATCTTTCTGAGTCTGTGTTCTCTCACTCAGGATGATTCTTTCCAGTTCCATCCATTTACCTGTGAATTTCACATTTTCACTTCTCAAGAGATGAATATTCCATTGTCTATATGTATCACACCTTTATTATCTATTCATTACCAGGTATTTCTATAGTAGGATATAGAGGCTTTTGAGTATGTGCCCAAGAGTGGTATGGCTGGGTCAACAGGTATATTCATTTCAAGCTTTTGAGGAATCTCCAAACTGATTTGCATAATAGCTGCAGCAGTTAGCACTCCCACCAGCAGTGGATAAGAGTTCTCCTTTCTCCACGGCTTCTTCACAAACATTTGCCATTGTCTTTTGTATCAGCATTCTGAGTGAAGTAAGATGTCATTCAATAAAGTATCAGGCTATAAAATTAATACTCCCAGATCAGTAGCCATCCTATATATCACATCAAACATACTGAACAAGAAATCAAGGAAATACTCCCATTCATAATAACCTCAAAAACAATAATATATGTTGGAATAAATCTAACCAAGGAAGTGAAGGACTTGGATAATAAAAAGAAGAATGAAACTAGATCGTTATCTCTTGCCATGCACAAATTCAACTACAAACAGATCAAGGATCCACACATAATATCCAGTAACCTGAATCAGACATAGTAGAAAGTAAGAAATATATTGGAATGTAGGAGAACAGGAAAGGACATTCTGAACAAGCATTAAGCCAGACAATTGACAAACCGGATCTCATAAAATCAATAATCTTCTGTACAGCAAAGGATACTGTTATGCAAATACAGAAGCAAGCGACAGAACGGGAAAGACCTTTACCAGCTATACCTTTAAATGAGGAACAGTATGCAGAACATACAAAGAACTAAAAAAAAACCATAAACTAGACAACTCAATTAAAAACTGGGGCAAGGAGATGATCAAGAAAATTCTCTAAGATGAAACACAAATGGCCAAGATTTTTAGTCATTAAAGAAATGCAAATATAAGAACAACTTTTAAAGAAGAATGTCATTCTAATTTTCTTTTGTGTTGCTGTGATAGACACCATGACTGAAAACAACTTGGGACAGAAAGGGTTTGTCTCACCTTACACTTTCAGATTATGAGCCACCACTGAAGAAAGTCAGGGCAGGAACCCAGGTTCAGTTGCCTTTGCTATACAGCCCTGGACCTCCTGCCTGGGCATGCTACTGCCCAGGTTAGTTGCCTAGGTTCTCTTACATCAATTAGCAGTCAAGAAAATGCCCCACTGATATTCCCACAGTCCAGACAGATGGGGGAAAATTGAAATTAAGATGCCCAGACATAAGGATAAGACTCCCTGGGCTGTGTCAAGTTCACATCTGAAGCAATCTAAGAGGTACATACAAATATATGGATGAGCTTAATAGGTTAAATTGCTATAAATATTGACATATTTGAATTGTAGGATTATTGATAATTTTTTTTCTTTATACATTTCCTTCATAAATAAATGGTATTGCTTTTAGTATAAGATGAGACTTTTAAAATTACTTTATTAATTATTTGAGAATTTCATACAATGAGTTTTGATCATGTTCACTCATCACTCCTTTCTCTAACTCCTGCCACATCTGCCTCATCTCTCTAATCCCCAACACCGCATCTTCTATTTTTTCATTAATTAAACCATCCAGTCCAATTTGTGCTTCCCACATGTTACTCAATGTCCAGCCATTCACTGAAGTGTAGTGGATCAACCAGTAGCCATACTCTCAAAGAAACTGACTGACCCATGCCTGGAAGCTATCAATTGTCCATAGCTCATCAGTTTTGGATTGGGATGGATTAGAGAGTTAGAGGGAGAATTTTATAGTCAGTTAATTCATAACAAAGTGATTGCAAGCAAATATATTCTATCAGAATTTTAAGGAGTAGTTCCAGATGATAGAATAAAAAGTAGTAGTATCCTTTTATTTTTCCAGATTATATAATTGCATGGTATTATTTTATATTTATTACTGAAAACCACAAGTAAAATCTCCAAAGGACTAAAGTGGAGAGGTTTCTCCCCACTGTTTTAGCTATTCAGTTTATAGGCTGGAATGCTTTAACCAACTGCTCCTCAGAGAATACCACAATCAGATGTGTTAGTAACTCATGGACAGTGTCACATTGAGCAAGGTGTTTAATTTGGTCATCACTTTCCCCTTTCTCATGATCACAAAGAGTAAAATGGAAAATGAATCACCATAAATATCCTACAGTCTGGGGCTGGAGAGATGGCCTAGCGGTTAAGAGCACTCACTACTCTTACAGAGGACCTGGGTTCGATCCCCAGCACCCAAATGGCGGCTGAGAACCATCTGTAACTCCAATTCCAGGAGAACTCCAGTTCCAGGGGAATCCGACACCCTCTTCTGACCTCCGTGGCATTGCACGACACGGGTGCACAGACCTATATGCACACAGTACATTCATACACATAAATAAATAAATAAAATATTAAAAAAAGATCCTACCGTCTGACATTCATATTTACATCTACTAATTTCTGTAGGATGAAGTCAGAAATCTCTTGGCCACCACATAGTTGCTTAATTCCATTGCATTCCAGGTACCCCTCTGTACTTCTATCCCACTGTAATCTGTTAAGAGTCCTGGAAATGATCATAATATTTAGGACAAAAACACATTATCAGTGAATCACTGGCTAATTAACAAATCCAGAATGAATATCTTCCAAAAGAGACTGTTAAATAGAATTATGATCCTGAAGCAGCGTTGTTTACTAGAATATTTGTTTGAATGCAGGAAAATTTGTCTGCTCAGAGGTATCTCAATACATAGTTGTTGTCATCAGTACTGTTGCCTTTTTTTAAATTTTGTGGTTTGAACAGAATTGCTTTGGATGAAAAATATCACTTGAATTCACTGTGCATTTAAATCACAGGCAGGTCCTCTGTAGTCTGCCACACAAATGTTGCCATTCCTTGTGTGCTGACAACTCAAAAGAGCAGAATAAACTTGCAAAAAAAAAAAAAAACCACAAACAACAACAACAACAAACTACTTGAATCTGATTCCTCAATACAAGAAGATCCCAAGATCTGCTGTTTGTTTATTGTCTTCCAGTGTTTGTAAATGTACATCTGAGCTGAAAAGATTCAAAATGAGGACTGTGGATGCAGCTTAGTTGGTAGAGGGCTTGCCTCAGATATATGAATGTATTTAATCCCTAGAATTATGCAAACTATGAATAGTGGGGCTTCCATTAGCCCTAGCACTCAGGAAGTAGAGGCAGGAGGAATCAGGTCATTATATGCTATACAGCCTAGAATACCATAAATGTTATCTCTAGATGGAAGACAGACCATAAACTCCATGCAAGAAGTAATTGCATCCTTAATCGTAAATTTAAGATTGTTTGTCATGGGTCATACCAGTCTGATATAGGATAGACACTTGTGAAATATTCATTTGAATAAAGAGTTACATAGAAATATTAATATTTTTAGCTGAGTTTTAGTTTTTCTAAATTAGCATACCTGTATCTTATTAAAAATCTGCTTTACTGAATGTCTTAACTTGATAGTTTTTTTTCATTTTAATCTTTGAAAAAAATTATTGAATTTTGTGCATTTCCCATAGAACCTTGTGATCAATCTTAATCATCTTTATACTCCAATACTAACCAACACCCCTGCACAACCCCCCAACTGGAATTTATACACTCCATTATTTGTTTCAAGGTATGTTGTATCGAACCAGTTTCTTCAGATGTTCCTTGTGCAAGTTAGTTCACTGAGGTCTAGTCCCTTCATCCAGAGTCCCTTGCTTTAGGAAAATCAGCTCTTCCTCACCCAGCAGTAATCAGTTGCCAATATTTCTTCCGCTAAGATTTAGGTGTGCTGTCATTTTGCCCAGTTTTTTGCTGAGTTTTTGTCTGCTTGAGTTTGCAAGAGGAAACTAATGAGTATCTCAGTTCTCATTAATGACACCCTCTCATGTAACAGAGGGCCAGGAACACAAAAGGTCACAAATGGCCAAAGCATAGAGATTACGAATCTGCAGAGCAGTGCTTGGACAAGACTCCTATATTAAACCTCACCTACCCAGGGCTCATGGACCACTGCAGAAGAAGGGGCAGAAAGATTGTAAGAGCCAGAGAGGAACCGATAGTTTTTTTTTGTTGTTTTTTTTTTTTTTTTNTCAAGACAGGGTCTCCCTGTAGACCCAGCTGGCCTGGAACTCGTTCTGTAGACCAGGCTGGCCTTGAACTCACAAAGATCTGCCTGCCTCTGCCTCCCAAGTGCTAGGATTTTTTAAAATCATAGTCCTTATTTGTGTGGTGTGGAGGCTAGGTATTAGAGTACTGCTGAGTGTGGGAATGGGAGCATAGATCCTGATTACAATGACCAAAAATGAGAGATAACAATAATTTTCAGCAGTATGCATCCATTGCTACAGTTCACTGCTACAATTCACTGCCTTGATACATTAGATGCTTCATGGTCTTAGCCACTATTATTTCATTTAGTCACCCCAACACAATTGTACTGCATTTAATACTGTTTCTACTTGACAGATGAGAAAATAGACTCTATTATTATTTATTATTATTGTTAATCACAAAATTGGTGCCTTATACTAGAATTATTTAATATTTATTTTTTAATTTTAATATTTTACTTATAGCAATGACTAACTTTTCTTGGCTCTCTAATGCTTTAAGTCTCTATTGAGAAGACCCAAAGCCTGAATGACTCCAAGAGTAAAGAGTAGGTTGACTGATTATCTCCATGGACTCTCATGTTGGGCTCCAATTCAGAAATAATTTGACAATCAAGAGAGCTGAGGGGTTGGTCTTCCTTACATCAAATTGTCAGATCTCTAACTTGGGAGCTCAACTGCCAAGTTCACATGGCCAGAGAATATGACCAAGTTATTTCAGCCTTATTTTACTGTTCCCTGTCTTTATTAAGGTTTACTTTAAAAATAAAATTATACATATACATATATGTATATATATTTCAACTGTGCAGTGTAATGATTTCACATAGGTATGTATGCTATATTGATTACAATTTAGTTAATCCATCTTATTTGTAAAAATAGGAATTTTGCCTCTCATGACAAGATGGATGGGCTTGCATGATGCTATGCAAAGTGAAATCTGTCATCTACTGATTTCAGAATTATAGGTCAAAGAAAGGAAATTATATAGTGCCACACCCTGATGAGAAGACTTTCATATCATTTGGAGGCTACAAAGTTTAAGTACCAAGTTTAAATTTTCAGACCTGGAATTGGAAGTGAGATGTTGCGAACCAAAAGCCCAAGTCATCAAATCAACATCTACCTCTCATTACAAGCTAAGGTTTTCAAATAGAAATTCTGTGGGATATGTTTCACCAACCAATAAAATATGGGGTAGTTCCATAATTGTGGACCAGATTTTCATTTTTAGGAATAAAATATTTTCTGTCAAGTTCATATCACTAGGAGTATCTTCAATAACTTCGTAAATGAAAATAAAAGGTGTGGGCTAATTTAAACCCTTTGAATAGAGTGTTCCTGAACATCAGACAAGCCATTCATAGAAATGGAGCTAAGGATCCAGGAACCCCTTCTGTCCAGTGTATGTAGCAGGAGGGACTAAGGGCTTAAAAAGCCAGGAGCACAGGAAGTGCTCTCTGGGAAAAACCCCAGCACCATGGCTGGTGGAAGGGCAGAGAGCACCAGCCTGGCATGTTTTCGGCTGCCATGCTGCCTGGGAAGTGGAAGCTTCCCCTATTCACTCTATTTTAATTTCACTAATAAATCCCTAATTAGATCCTGTCCTCTGTTTATCTGGATCTGAAGGGAATATTTACTGAGACAAATGTAAAATGAATAATCCTGTTTGTAGTCAGGTGGGCCTGAACTATAACGGATTTCACATTAACGTAGTCTGAACTAACCTAGTTGAATGCAGTACCAATAGTGAAGATCAAAAGGAGAATGTTCTTCAAATCTTGGATCCAGAAGCCTTACCTGGCTTTCAGGACATGGTAATTTTATGTTTGTGTGCACACAAAACTGTCAAAATAGTGTTTTTGTGGAATGTAACCGTTGTATTCTAGAAACGTCTCCCTGGGGATTGCAGCATAGACCAAAGCCCTAGTGGCGTGGATTCTTCTAGAAATACAGTCTGTCTCTGCAAGCTCTTTCTATAAGAGACACATGAAAATTCATTATATAAATGTATTAAAGTATTCAACAATACAAACAAACAAATTTAGAGATGGTGTTTGTACTGCAACTATATAGTTCTGCTCTGGTGGCTGAAAGCCGGTTAGGAGCAATGAAAAGGTACATGGTTGACTACATTTTAACAGTTTTGATCTGCAGAAATTGACAAGCCAAGTTTGATCCTTGGCATGTAGTTTTATGATTCCTGTGAAGCATAGTGTCCCTCAGCTTATACTCATTGCTGTACTATTTTGTCTTTCTATATCTAATCATTTATATTTTAATATTTTTCATTTATGTCTATTTGTGTGTACCAAATGCCTACAAGTGTCCTTGCAGGCTACAAGGCATCTGATCCCCCAGAACTGGAGGTCTAGGAAGTCATTACCTGCTGGATATGGATGCTGGGAACCAAGCCTAATCCTCGACAAGAGCAGGAAGTATTCAACTGCTATGTGACCTCTCTAGACCTATTTCACTATTTTTTTTTAAGTCAAAGCTATTCAAAACCTATACTCAAAGATGATCATGCTTAATAGTCTTTTACTGAAGCTTCTAATACATTTACATATCATCTTTTTTTAAAGTTCTCTTTTTTCTCTTTTTTTAATTTATTATTTTTTATGTGTATGAATGTACTGTCTGCATGTAGGTTGGTGCACCCATGTCATGCAATGCTGCGGAGGTCAGAAGAGGGCATCAGATTCCCCTGGAACTGGAGTTAAAGATGGTTCTTAGCTGCCATGTGGGTGCTAGGAATCGAACCCAGGTCCTCTGCAAGAGCAGTTGGTGCTCTTAGCCACTGAGCCATCTCTCCAGCCCCCATGTCATCTTTTTTACTTCTCCAACAGTGAGTCCATATAACAATGACAGTCCCCTGAAAGATATCATATCCTAGGTAATGGAAGTTAACGTTTTTCTATTTCTACCAATCATTTGGGATTTCTGAGCACCCACCAGGCAGACAGATTGTGCTATCTACAGAATAAACACCCTCTCCCTGCTGAAGCCCATTCTATTTCCCCTAGGACCACTATCAGAAAACATATGAATCTCCCAAATGCACTGAGATGTTCCCTTCAGACCAGCCTGGCATAATAAGATATGAAGTGTAGTTTTCCCTGTAGTGAGTCATTGCTTCAGATAATAAGTCAAAACTTCTATTGCCATTAATTTGTAAAGAAAAAGTGAATATACAACAGAAGTGGCATTTTGGAACAGTTCATCTTTTTCTATCTTTAGTACTCTGATGTACCTCTCAAAAGTAATTTTCAATATAGAGTTGAAATTTTATTTGTTCTTATGAGCAAATTGAATAAGTAGCTGAACCATATTATGAAAACTGGGAGTTCAAAAAGGTCATATGTGCTCTTTTGTAGTGAATTAGTTGCTACTACATCTGACAATCTGATTCCAACTACTGAACAATCAAAATGACTAAAACTTCTTAGCTAACATTCAAGGTGTTCCACAGTTATCTCATTCTTCCTTTTCAACTCTGTTGACCCAAATGTTCCTTTATCAACTGGATAACAACCATAAAGTTTTTCCAGACATTTTCTACCTGCTTCACCCTTCAATGCACCATTTCTCCTACCTAAAGCTTTCATCCTCTTTGCCCATATCCTAAAATCTCTTACCTTGTCCTCAGTGACAGTGTTATACACCTATTTAATTGTTGCCATAGCAATGATATTTAATATAGATTCTTTTGTTTTGTAATTGTGTGTGTATATATATATATATATATATATATCTTCCTATTAAGTGTTATTGTTATTAACATCTATCTTATTAAGTATACGCAGGCCTTTTCCCAAATTATGGGGTTTTAATACCAAGGTGGAAATAATAATGAGATAAATGCATGGTAAATTTTGTTTCAAAAATTTAGTTTACATCACTATATTTCATAAGGACATTGAAAAACTTAATGGCATAGCATCATCATTGAAAGACCTGTAAAATTATATTAACATGTGCTGTGCTACATACTGACAATTGATAGCTGGACACATCGGAGAAAAGGGAACCTCAATTGGGAAATTTCCTCTACCAGATTGCTCTGTGGGTATATATGTGAGGCTTTTTCTTTGTTGAGTAATGTGGGAAGGCTTGGCCCACTGTGGAAGATGCCGACTCTCAGCTGGTGGACCTGGGTTGTAAACGAAAGCAGGTTGAACACAGGTCAGAGGAGCAAACTAGTAAGAAATGTTTCTCATTGGGTGTGGTGGCGCAAACCTTTAATCCTGGCACTTGGGAGGCAGAGGCAGGTGGATCTTTGTGAGTTCAAGGCCATCGTGGTCTACAGAGCGAATTCCAGGACAGCTGGGGCTACAGGGAGACCCTGTCTCGAAAAGACCAAAAAAAAAAAAAAAAAAAAGAAATGTTTCTCCACGGTATGTACTTGAACTTCTGCCTTCAGGTTCCTGCCGTGAATTTCTGCCTGACTTCTCTCAAAGATGCATTGTGCCTTGAAAGTATGAGATGGTTTACTTAAGGGATGCTAAAAACTCCACCACTAGAAAACTCCTAGAAATGATTAATAGCTTCAGCAAAGTGGCCGGATACAAAATTAACCAAAAAAAAAAAATCAATGGTCTTTCTTTACTCCAACAACAAGCAACTGGAGAAAGAATTCAAAGAGAACTTCCCACTCATGGTAGCCTCAAAAACAATAAAATACCTAGGAACAAACCTAACCAAAGACACCAAAGATCTCTACAACAAAAATTTTAAACCTTTACAGAAAGAAATTGAAGAAGACATCAGAAGATAGAAAACTTCTCATGCTCATGGATTGGGAAAATTAACATTGTAAAAATGTCCATTCTACCGAAACTCTTGTATAGATTTAATGAAATCCCAATCAAAATCCCCAAGAGTTTCTTCACAGGCTTGGAAAAAAAAAAAGTCCTTAAATTCATTTGGAAAAACAAAAGACCCCGAATAGCCAAAACGACCCTGACCGAAAAGAGCTGCACACGGGGGATCTCTATACCAGACTTCAAACTATACTACATAGCTATAGTCATAAAAACAGCCTGGTACTGGCACAAAAACAGACCTGTTGACCAATGGAACAAAACCAAAGATTCAAATCTGAGCACATACAATTTCAGCCATCTCATATTTGACAAGGGGGCCAAGAAGACACAATGGAGAAAAGACAGCATCTTCAGCAAGTGGTGTTGGCAAAACTGGATCACCACTTGCAGAAGAATGAAATTGAACCCCTACCTCTCACCCTTTACAAAAGTCAACTCCAGATGGATCAAAGATCTCAATGTCCAAACTCTGAAGCTGATAGAAGAAAAAGTTGGCAGCAGACTACAAGACATAGGCATACGAAAAGAGTTCCTAAATCAGACAGCAGCTGCACAAGAATTAAGGTCGACAATTGACAAATGGGACCTCATTAAACTCAAAAGCTTCTGTACATCAAAAGAAACAATCAAGGAAGTGAAGAGAAATCCCACAGAGTGGGAGGAAACCTTGACCACAGAAACATCTGACAAAGCATTGATTTCCAGAATATATAAACTACTCAAAAAACAAAGAAGAAAGAAACAAATGACCCACTCAACAGATGGAGCAAAGAGCTGAACAGACTTCACAAGTGAGGAATTAGAGATGGCTGAGAAACACCTTAAGAAGTGTTCAACATCACTAATCATTAAGGAAATGCAAATCAAAACCACTTTAAGATATCATCTTACACCAATAAGACTGGCTAGGATCAAGAAAACAAATGATACCAAGTGCTGGAGAGGTTGTGAGGAAAGGGGAACACTCATCCACTGCTGGTGGGAATGTAAACTCATGCAGCCACTATGGAAAGCAGTGTGGAGAACCCTTGGAAGACTTGGGATGAACTTGCCACCTGACCCAGCCATACCACTCCTAGGCATGTACCCTCAAGACTCACCCAACCACGGAGATACATGCACATGCATGGCCGTGTTTATTTCAGCTCTCCTCACAATAGCAAGGAGCTGGAACCAACCCGAATGCCCCTCAACTGATGAGTGGATAGAGAAAATGTGATCCATCTACACAATGGAGTTCTATGCAGCAGTAAAGAAAGATGACATCAGGAGCTTTGCAGGAAAATGGCTGGAGCTATTTTAAAGAGGACATCATGCTGAGTGAAGTAACACAGTCCCAGAAAAACAAATGATGAATGGTATCCCTCATCTGTGGATGCTAGTGCCAATTACCTAGTTGTAAGTATTTCTTGTGCATGGACCCTTGAGCTTTTGTCCAAGGCAGTTGGGAGTGATGCATATTGGAAACAACAACAACGACAACAACAACAACAAGAACAACAGAAAGGACTGCATCAAAGAACTGACTGAAACAGTGAACTTCTGGTCAAAACAGTTAACTTCCACATGGAGAATATTGAGAAAGACTGAGAAAGAGATGAAAAGCATGTTTGGCAGAATGCATGAGCTCTGGAGGGGTGGGGGGATGGGCAGGAACAGGGGTCTAGATTTGATAAAAAATATAAATAAATTTAAAAAAAAACATGCCTAAGCCTTGGATATTAGAGGTAGATTTTCACTCTGTCAGTCAGGCTGGTCTTGACATCATCCCTAGGTAGTTTGGGCTGTGCTTGAACTCTGGATCCTTCTGTCCTTGTCTCCTCAGTGCTAGGATTACAGGCTTGTGGTATCATATTCAGCTAGGGTTCAAAACGATTGCTAAGAAAACTTCTGAATCTGGGCTGGAGAGATGGCCTAGCGGTTAAGAGCACCTACCACTCTTACTGAGGACCCGGGTTCGATCCCCAGCACCCACATGGCGGCCGAGAACCGTCTGAAACTCCAATTCCAGGAGAACTCCAGTTCCAGGGGAGTCTGATACCCTCTTCTGACCTCCGCGGCGTTGCACGACACGGGTGCACAAACTTGCATGCAGACAGTACATTCATACACATACAGAAATAAATAAAATTAATAAAAAAAATTTAAAAAAAAGAAAACTTCTGAATCTTATACAAGATACTAGGTAACTACAGCTAACACAAACTGAAGAACTTTCTGAATTAAAAAAAAAAAATTATCAAAGCCACACACAGATCCTTGGTTCCTGCCTTATCCCCAAAGTTGATGGGATTCTTGACCAATGGTCCTCAAAAGAAAGTGCTCACATTAGGGGGCTGGAGAGATAGCCTAGCGGTTAAGAGCACTGACTGCTCTTGCAGAGGACCCGGGTTCGATCCCCAGCACCCACATGGCGGCTGAGAACCGTCTGTAACTCCAATTCCAGGAGAACTCCAGTTCCAGGGGAATCCAAGACCTTCTTCTGACCTCCGCGGCATTGCACGACATGGGTGCACAAACCTACATGCAGACAGTACATTCATACACATACAAAACTAAATAAAATGTAAAAAATTAAAAATAAATAAAATTAAAAAAAAAAAGAAAGTGCTCACATTAATCAGATGTAACTGATGTACTGAAGCTTGAGAAAGATAATAATCATGGGCTGGGATTTTAAATTCCAGGAATACAAGCTTAAATAAACAAAGTAAAAACAAGGTATTAGAAGAAGGATGAATAGCAAAATAATGTTTTTGGCAGAACTTTATCTATGGAAGATATATAATAAACTACAGGTATGTGTAAGTCAAAGTTAGGGGAAGGATGAATGGTTAGGAGAAAGAAAGGGAAGTATCAAGAGGGTAAAATAGCAGAAGAGGAGAGAGATGAGCACTTCTCAGCATAACCAGGTAGATGGTCTGCCTTTGCAAATGCATTACATTTTATTCAGAATCTGGAATTTATAGTCAGCATGAGGTAAAATTGAATACAGTTTATCTCTTGTAAATTCTCTGGGAGGATGGTACCACAGACACTGAAAAACTTTTTTTCTTCTATCTTTTCTCTAATCCCTCATTTCTATCATTGAGTATTAGATGAAGTAACTATCTTGATTTGAGAAAAGTTCAGTGTGAAAAAATCTGTTCCTTTTTTCACAGATTTTTAACTGTTACTAGCCCCCAGGATTTCACATAATGTATTCACTTAGACAATGTCCAGAAAACAGATAGTTCACATCTTTCGGCTCGTGCTTACATCTGGGTTCATGGCGGATAGAACAGTTCCTGGACTACCACCATACATTTAGGTTTCCCTCTCCCCTCCCTTCTCAGACAAGGCAGTAAAATCCTACTTGCAAAGATAAAATGTTCCTTTCTCAGGGTGCGCCCTGGGTTCTCACTATGTACATGATCTCAAATAATTGCAGATGACTTAAAGAAAACAGGAAAGCCTCACTCTCTTGCAATTTGAAATGTCTAAACAGATGTACATTATCACTTTATTTTAGGAAAAAACAGAGAAAGGAAAATATGTCAAATTAGTCTTCCTCTAAAGTCATTAAGTAAAATTATACCAATGCATTCTACAAAGATATTATACATCCAAAATGAAAATCAATGAGAAAAGACATGGCTTTCTTAAAAATAATCAACTCTTTCCAAGATGGCTTTGCGCATTAATTAACTTGGTCTTCTGTTGACCTCACCAGTTTAGTCAGATCACACTATGCACTTCCATAATGTTTGTCTTGTCTTAAATTCCAACTGTTTGCTGCAACAATTCCAATAGACCCAATCAAATAAAGCCTTCTCCAAAGACGCAGCTCTGGCTATCTGCCTTTGTGCGTCGCTGGCTTTGCCATGGTGGTGGTATGGAAAAGATGCTGGAAACTGACCAGAACTCACAGATCTGCAAACAAAGTGAGGAGTTAATATCCCAAGGACTAAATCCTGGTCACCTGGGCAAGGTGGAGGGAAGTGCCCAGAGATTATTTTCTCCTTTGTTCTGATCCTTTGGTAGACAAACCTAAGGCACATTTCAATAAATTCATCAGATCACTCCTGCAGAGAGCAAAAATACACTGTAGACAACATCAATATGTCTTTCCTGCTACCCCTGATTTCCCCTCTCCAGCACAGAACTCTTATCTCTAGAGAACACTTCTCAAAATAAACTGTTGCAATTTAAGCTCTTGAGTAAATTCCTTTTTATGGAAGGCTCAATTCTCCAACAGGTACTCCCGTTAAAACTTACATCAAAGTCTGGAAAGAATCATGAAAGAAACCTAATATGTCTAGAAATGTGTTACCTCATTTAATCTTTATTACCAATTATACATTACCTATTGTGATTGTCTGGTTCCATCTAAAATTTCTGAGGTTTTTATGGATAGAGCATTTACAGAGGTCACCAAGTAGGGACCTGAGAGTCTGGCACTCTGCTTCCAAGTCCATCTTCTCATCTTGTCTCGGATCCTCCCTAAACACAGGTCCCTCAGTTGTTTATTTCAATATAACTGGCTGAAATACAGTAGCTCAAAAGCTCTCTGGCACCAAACTCAATATGTTATATGTCCAATTGTTTTAAAGATGACCGTAATAAACAGATTTTGTGCTTGTTACTTTGAACCTGCTTGCTTTGCATACCTTGCCCTGTAAAGCTGTGCCCAACATCTGCTGCATAGATAAGCTCTTGCACAGTAAACACACCGAGCCTCTGCTGCTTTTGCTGTGCTCAGAGCCAACTCCTCACCTCGAAGCTGCTGAGTCAAGTCTACTGGATCTTTGCTTCCTTTCCAGCCTCCCTCTCCCCCAGGAGTTCCATTTCCTCCTTCCGTTCAGTACAGCACAGCCCCCTTCTCCCAGCCTCTGTCATGCCTCAGAAGGTCACTTTTCCCACATGCTAGCTTGTCAAAGGGCAGTCCAAATAAAGCTTGCATGTTTTACTGCCATCTGGTGGTCTTATTTTTATTTTTATTTACCTCAAAAGCTCAGAGTCATTCCTCTACATCACTCTTCTGCTGGGTTCATTTAATAAAAGTTCATCTTACAAAAGGAAGAGACAAAAGACGGAGACTAATAAACACAAAGTTTGTCTAATAACATAGGGTCTAATCTAAATCTATCAAGTACATAAAAAGCTGTTCTGAGATGAAGATATAATTTGATGCCACAAAAACTCAGATAAAGATGACAAGGCTCTCCTACCTCCGCCTGCCTGTGCCGTAGCACAGCTGCCTCGGGAGCCGGCCGAGGCGGTGGCCCGCGGCAGAGTGCTGGTGGTGGGCCCGGGCGGCATCGGCTGCGAGCTCCTCAAGAACCTGGTGCTGACCGGCTTCTCTCACATCGACCTGATTGATCTGGATATCACTGATGTCAGCAACCTCAACAGGCAGTTTTTATTTCAAAAGAAACATGTTGGGGGACTGGAGAGATGGCCTAGCAGTTAAGAATTCTGACCGCTCTTGCAGAGGACCCTGGTTCGATCCTCAGCACCCACATGGCTTCTGAGAACCATCTTTTTTAACTCCAGTTCCAGGGGAATCCAACACCTTCTTCTGACCTCTGTGGCATTGCTCGACGGGTCCACCAACCTACATGCAGAGAGCACATTCATACACATATCAAAAAAAAAAAAAAAAGAAAGAAAAAAAAGAAACATGTTGGAAGATCAAAGGCTCAGGTTGTCAAAGAAAGTGTACTCCTGTTCCACACGAAGGCTAATATCGTTGCTTACCATGACAGCATCATGAACCCAGATTACAATGTCGAATTTTTTGGCAGTTTATATTGGTTAAGAATGTTTTAGATAATAGAGCTGCCCAAAACCATGTTAATAGTTGCAGCTGAGGTGCCTCTTATTGAAAGCAGGACTGCTGGTTAACTTGGACAGGTGACTACTATCAAAAAGGGTGTGACTGAGTGTTATGAATGTCATCCCAAATCAACCAGGAGAACATTTCCTGGATGTACAATTCGGAACTCCCCCTCAGAACCTATTCATTGCATCGTTTGGGCAAAGTATTTCTTCAACCAGCTTTTTGGAGAGGAAGATGCTGATCACAAAGTATCACCTGACTGAGTTGACCCTGAAGCTGCCTGGGAACCAACAGAAGCTGAAGCCAGAGCCCAAGCATCTAATGAAGATGGAGACATTAAGCGTATTTCCACTGAGGAATGGGCTAAGTCAACTAGCAATGATCCAGTTAAACTGTTTACAAAGCTTTTTAAAGATGATATCAGATATCTATTGACAATGGATAAACTGTGGGGAAAAAGGAAACCTCCAGTTCCGCTGGCCTGGGCTGAAGTACAAAGTCAAGGAGAGGAAGCCAATGCATCTGATCAACCAAACGAACCACAGTTAGGTTTGAAAGACCGTCAGGTTCTAGATGTAAAGAGCTATGCAAGTCTTTTTTTAAAGAGCACTGAGACTTTGAGAGTTCATGCAGCAGAAAAGGAGGATGGAGCTGAGCTCATATAGGATAAGGATGACCCATCTGCAATGGATTTTGTCACCTCTGCTGCAAACCTCAGGATGCATATTTTCAACATGAATATGAAGATCAGATTTGACATAAAGTCGATGGCAGGAAACATCATTCCTGCTATTGCCACTACAAATGCTGTAATTGCCGGACTGATAGTATTGGAAGGATTAAAGATTTTGTCTGGAAAAATAGACCAGTGTAGAACAATTTTTTTTGAATAAACAACCAAAGGCAAGAAAGAAGCTCCTCGTGCCTTGTGCCCTGGATCCTCCCAATCCCAATTGTTACATGTGTGCCAGCAAGCCAGAGGTGACTGTGCGGCTCATTATCCATACAGTACAGATAAGATAGTGAAAGAAAAGTTTGCTATGGTGGTGCCAGATGTCCAAATTGAAGATGGGAAAGGAACAATCCTGATATCTTCAGAAGAAGGAGAACTGAAGCTAATAACCCCAAGAAGTTCTCTGAATTTGGAATTAGGAATGGCAGCCGGCTTCAGGCAAGATGACTTCCTTCATCAACATTCTTCATAGTGAAGACATCCACATCTGTTGAGTTGGAGGTTGTCAGTGATGTCCCAGAAAAAGTGGGTCCCAAACAAGATGAAGACACTTCCAAAAGCATCACCAATGGAAGCGATGATGGTGCTCAGCCTTCCACCTCCACAGCACAAGAGCAAGATGACGTGCTCATTGTTGACTCCGATGAAGAGTAATGCTGATGTAAGTGAAGATGAGAGGACTGCAAGAGGAAGCTGGAGGAGAAGGAGGGTGGCAGAGCCAAGAGGCCTCGCTTGGAGCCAACAAAAGACCCCATAGAGTTAGACTGAGCAGCCTAGCCTCTGTCTGGGCAGAACCAGACTCAGGTTGTTATGTCCTTTGTTCCAAAGGAAAAATACTGATACCAGCGGCTCCAAAGCTTCCACTGGCTTTGAAAGCATTCATCTGCTAAGATGTAGAAACACTGTGTGCTGTACTGAAAGTAGTAGTCTCCAAACCCTTTGAACAAAGCTGTGCATAAACAGTGAAGAGCTCACATCACACCATGCATGTTGCCTTTCAATGTAAATACTGTCAGGAATCATTTCATAGTTCAAAAATATTGTGGGTTAGTAAAGTTGGTACCTAGTTATAAATATTATGCCTTTATTTTTGGCTAGAAGAAGAGTTATTTTTAGCCTACATGGAACCATTTTCATACTCTTAACTGACTGAAACAGACTGATTCAAAGATGTATCAACTGCTATGCATTGAAACTTTTTTTAAAAATGTAACAGGCACTGTGTATATTAATGTAAAATAATGTTAATTTGCTCAAATTTTCAGTTCGTACTGCCATGAAGAAGCCAATTTTTGTGTATTTGTTACAATTTCAGGTTATTTATATTTGATGTTTTGTAAAACTCAGACAACAAATATACTGTACTTATGGAACAAATAAATGGCATCTGCATACTTGTAAAAAAAAAGATGACAAGGCCATGTTCAAAGTCCATTATCCATATGGATTGAATCTTTGATGAGTTGGAATCAGGAAGTTAAAAAGATGAAGGTAAAGGCCCTATTTTGATTGTATAGGTAGTTACTGAGAATTTGTTTTGTAACTAGAAAATTCCTTAATAAATGTTTATCAAATTGAGACAAATACATTGTATAGCCCATCGTTTAGTGTTCCTGAATTTAAGGAATGTATAAAACAGAATTGGGGAAGGTAACTTTAACAATTTGAGACCAATTTTGTCTTAAATAGAAAGTATATAACTTTATTGCATTATATATTTTATTAACTATTATGAAGTTAAATTTCTACCCTAGATAAGACTCATTTCACACAAAGCCATAAGTTAGATAAAAATATATTTTTAATTTTTTTTTTAATTTTTTTTATTAATTTTATTTATTTATTGTATGTGTATGAATGTACTGTCTGCATGCAAGTCTGTGCACCCGTGTCGTGCAACGCCGCAGAGGTCAGAAGAGGGTCTCGGATTCCCCTGGAACTGGAGCTCTCCTGGAATTGGAGTTTTAGACGGTTCTCGGCCGCCATGTGGGTGCTGGGGATCGAACCCGGGTCCTCTGTAAGAGCGGTCGGCGCTCTTAACCGCTAGGCCATCTCTCCAGCCCCTATTTTTAATTTTTAAAATCTGTGTGAATGTATTGCCTGCACGTATATAAGTGCACCCATGTCGTGTAATGTCCATGGAGGTCAGAAGAGGGCATTTGATCCCCTGGCATGAGAGTTATGTGAGTGCTGAGAATAGAACCCTGGTCATCTGAAGGAGCAGCCAGTGCTCCTAACAGCTAAGCCTTAAGCCAACTCTCCAGCCCTCCCCCAACTATTTTAGACGTGGTATTAAATTTTAAAATATTTTATTTATTATTTTTATTATTTTATCTGTATGGATGTATTGCTTGCATGTATGTGAATGCACCCATGCAATGCCCATGGAGGTCAGAAGAGTTACTGATGGTTGAGAGCAACCAATCGTGTGGGTTTTAAGAAATGGACCCAGGTCCTGTGCAAGAGGAGCCAGTGGTCTTTACAGCTGAACCATTTCTCCACCCCTCAAAATGCTGTTAAGTTGTATAAGCTGATGTAATGCTTAGTTGTGATGAGACACACATTGAGTGTGCCTGTGAGAGCAGCTGAAGACAAGCTTAATTCTAAGGTAAGATATCCCTTGAATATGGCTTGCATTGCCCCAGAAGCTACCATTCTGGAATGAATACAAAGGGTGAAAATTAGTTGGGCAATGAGATTTTCATGTCCTAGTCCATCCAGGTGTGAGCAGGCTGCCTCACAGTCCTGCTGCCACAGCCAGGAGCTCTTCCTGCTGACACAGCTTCCTTACCATCATGGAATTGCCCTTAACCATGAGCCAAAAGAGAACCCCACCACGGTTGCTTCCTGTCAAATATTATTCACAGGGACAGGAAGTACAGCTGGCATACCTCTCATGACAAGAGTCCTTTCAAAATACACATTATAAATTAGAACAGTTGACATACTGCTTTAGAATAAAGGAGCAGTAGAGGACTTTGAAATATGTTTTGGCTATTTTCACTGAGTTAAGATATTCCTGGGAACTAGCTGTTCAGGGTATACAATGAATGAGCTTTATCCAGCACAGGTTTTCTGCACAACCTTAGTGATTTGGGAAAACTTTTTATTTTTTTCAAAGCCGTATTACTTCCTCATGTCTTTACTTTTAAATTTTATGATTAACTGCCATGTTTTCTCTATTTATAAAGGCATTATCTTTCATTTGGATTGCACTCAAATACAGCTAGTTGATTAATACTTAACCCAACATTACATTGTACTACAGCATCTTCTTGTATAAATTCTCACTTAATTCCCCAAGTATCTTGTGGAGGATAACTTATTTTTTACATAAAACTATATTTATTATAAGTAAATATCATTGTCAGTATTAATATTTTAGCCTTGTTTCATCATATACAGCTACTACATACCTAAACATGTAATATTTTATTACTTTCACTTTATTAAATCTTTCAATTTTTTCATATTACATAGAAATTTTTATATTGATTTATTTTACTTTTAAGGTTTTAATAATTGAATAATATTATTATAGTAAGCATATATAAAATATTTGTAACATATGGGCTGGAGAGATGGGCTGGAGAAATGCTTCAGTGGTTAAGAGGAATTGCTGCTATTGCAGAAGACCCAAGGTCAGTTCCCACAATCCATACTAGGCAACTTACAGCTTTCTGTAACTCCAGCTCCAGGATTTTGATGCCCTCTTCTGGCCTCCACAGGGCATAAACACTTACATGCACACACACACACACACACACACACACACACACACACACACTTAAAAAGAAAATAAATCTTTACCAAAAACATTTATAACATAAAGAGACAAAGAAGCTTATAGGTTTGATTAGGGAGAAAATCATGTTATAGACTATATTATATAAAAAGGCATTTTACTTCTTACTTTGGGGGCCACCTCTGAAAATTAAGTTTTACCCTCAACTTCAGACTTAACATGCATTTGTTAATACATTTGTCAGAGCTAAGATGAATAATGTATTTCAGAGAGTAGTATAGCCTTTCTATTTATCCTGGCCATAACATCATTCTCCCATGGCTCAGTGGATAAGAGTACTGGCTGCTCTTCCAAAGGACTTAATTTCATTTTCCAGCACCCATATGGTGGCAAACAACTGTCTACAACACCAGTTCAAAGGGTAGGACACCTTCTTTTGGCCTCCGCAGGCATTGTATATTCGGTGCCCTTACATGCAGGCAAAATACTCATACACATAAAAATAAATAAATCAATATTAGAAATTATATGTTAGGGGGCTGAAAGATGAAAAGAGAACTGGTTGCTATTACAGAGGCCCAGATTCAGTTCCCCGAAACCACATGAGAGCTAAAGACCACTCTCAACTTCATTTCCAGGGGACCTTATGCCCTCTTCTGACATTTGTGAGCACTGCAGTACATAGGTACGTTTACATACATTTCAGGAAATACCCTCATACTCATAAAGTAAAAATAATAGATAAATATTAAAAAGAACATGATACACTAAAACTATATGTACACTCAAAAATCAGAGCATAACCATCTGGATTATTAAAATGAGAAAAAGATCTAAATAGACATTTCAGCAAAGAAGATACACAGATGGGAAATAAGCTTACAAGAAGATGTCCAAAATGTATCATTTGGGAAATTGAAACTAAGAAAATAATGAGATATTAGTACATACTTATTAGAGTGGCTCAAATCCAAACTGCTGATCATACTAACTGCTTCTCAGATGGCAAAAAAGAGGAAAACAGTTTATTGTTGATAAGAAAATGCAACTCTACATTGACTTTTGAATATGGTATGAATCTCCTTCAAAGAAAACACAACTTTACTACACAATTAAAAAATATTTAACCCAAAAATATTTGAAGCTTATGTCCATGCAAAACCGTGAGCTCTAATATTGGATGCTAACATTCAAAATCATCCATGTAGTGGAAGGAACTAAGTATCCTTCAATAGGTGAATAGGAATGGTGAAATACTACCCAATGGAATATTATTGTATGACATAATCATCAGTAGAGCATTAAAATGTAATTAAATAAACTTTCAAGAAGCTAAAAACACCAATGAATCATAAACAGCCATAGTATACACCACAGGCTATCATTTTTTTTTTTATTTATGTGTATGAATGTACTGTCTGCATGCAGGTCTGTGCACCCGTGTCCTGCAATGCCGCGGAGGTCAGAAGAGGGTGTCGGATTCCCCGGGAACTGGAGTTCTCCTGGAATTGGAGTTAGAGACGGTTCTCAGCCGCCATGTGGGTGCTGGGGATTGAACCCGGTTCCTCTGCAAGAGCAGTCGGTGCTCTTAACCGCTAGGCCATCTCTCCAGCCCCCACAGGCTATCATTTAAAAAGCCCAGTGTTAGGTATGAATTACCTCTTTTGGACTTGTTGGTCAGTGGGGTATCAGAGACCTCCTACCACGTATTGCAGGCTATTGCAATTGCTCTTGGTTATGCTCCAGATCTTAATGCTAATTCCCTATTGCTAAACACACCATAAATGTTGAGTCCTAGGACATGGAAAAATCCAGATGGTACTATTCATCCCTACTGGCTAACTTTCATAGTGCTGGAATATTTTCTTTCTTTCACTAGGGGAGAAAAATAAACTGTCTTACCCAGCTGTGAACCTTTGAACTATAATAATAGCTGGCCTGGATAGATATGCTCACTAGCACAATAATGGCATGAATGTTATAGGAAATAAGAATCACTTTCTGACTGGATTTAAAATCTACTCCACAAGATGGAACTCATGTCCAGTTCTGTAAATTGGATTCAAAACCCTTCTCTAGCTAACTCAAAGGACCTAGGTGAGAATCTAAGACTACTCATCTGCTCCTTGGACATGGTAATAAACTGCCTCCACTTTAAGTTACTTTATATCCAAGGATTAGTACAACTCTCAACCGTCATCAGAGAATCTCTGTTCTCTAGTAGATGGAAATTAATACAAAGATCCACAACTGTTTAAAATGCAGGGAATAAGAGACTGTGGAGTGACCAGCTCTAAATGGTCCAGTATATCACACCCTGTCTCCTCAAGGCTCAGGGATCACCACAGAAAAGTGGGCAGAAGATGGTAAGATCCAGAAGTAGTAGATATCTACAGGGAAACAGAATTTGATGGCCATGAAAGGGCCCTTGCACATATAAACCAACTGCAGCTGTGACCGCATGAAAGAGACCTGTGGAAAATCAAGCCAGCTAAAATCCCAGCATGGATGGAAGAGGGAATCATGATGTTTCACCCCTAGCTGAGGTGCTACTGACAATTCATGGGTTTTGGGGAGATAGGTTAAGACTTCTTCAGTGATGCAACTTATGAACTGCCAGTCATGGTCCCGTAGGTAGTAGTGCAGGCATCACTAAATTGACTCATTGGGTTAGCAAAAAGAACACACATGAAGTTGTGAGGGAAGAGTGGCTGTGGTGACAGGGGAGAAACTGGAGCTGAGAGAATAGGGACGGATTTGATCATTGCTCAAATGTATACGTCACATTCTCACACAATACTAAAAGAGAAACTTTCCTAAATAAAAAAAATCCTGTCTGAAAAGCTACATAATGGAGCACTCTGGGTAATAGTCTAGAAAAATGAAGAAAAAAAAAAAACATTAGGCATTCTATCAGAGTAGAGGTTTAAAGAGACTGAGTAGATGTCGACATCAAGATGTGATGGACATAGTATGTTTTAGGGAATAAAATTACCCTCTTTCCTCTAGTTTGACAGTATGTATCTGGAAAACCCTAAAGAACTTTACAACACAATAATGGATGTATGGATGTACACATTTTTAAGCCATTTGAAAGATTATATAATCCAAAGATGGAATGAAATGTAAAACCAGTCTAACTTATTAAAATGTGTAAAATATATCTTATGAAGGAGCATTAGTTTGGTCCCTGTTGCTATAACAAAACACTGACCAAAACCAACTTGGGGAAGAAAAGCTTCATTTCATCTTACAGGTTATAGCCCATTATTGACAGAAACTAAGGCAGAGATTCAAGGCAGGAATTAAAGCAGAGACTGCTTACTGGATTGTTCTGAGGTTGGTATTTATCTGTCTTTCTTTTTTATATTTTCTTTTTTATTATTTTTCAATTTTCTGTGTATGAATATATTGCCTGCATGTAAGTGAATAATGCCCACAGAGGTCAGATGGAGGGGGTGGAGGATCCCCTGGAATTGGAGCGACAGTCTGTTGTTAGCAACCATGTGGGTCCTGGGAATCAAACCTGGGTCTTCGGCAAGAGCAGCCAGTGCTTTCAACTGATGAGTCATCTCTCCAGGCCCTTAGCTACCTTTCTCATATGTCTCAGGCCCACTTGCCTAAGGATAGTTCCTCCTGCTTAGTGGCCTTCTGTATTAGTCACTTTTCTATTGCTGTGATAAAAACACCATGACCAAGGGAACTTATAAAAGAAAGAGATTATTTGAGCTTATGACAGTTCCAGGGAATTAGAGTCCACTGTGGCAAGAGGTATGGTGGCTGGGGCTGGAACAGAAAGCCAAGGTTCACGTCTCACAATGAGTACATGAAGTCGAGAGAGAGAGAGAGAGAGAGAGAGAGAGAGAGAGAGAGAGACGACTGGAGACGGCAAGGCTTGTTAAACTCACTAAGTCCACCCCCAATGATGTACTTCCTCCAGCATGGTCACACCTTCTAAGACCTTCCAGAACAGTGTCAACAACTGGGGACAAAATCTTTGAATACTTAAAGCCTATGGGAAAGACTCTCATTCAAACCACCACACCTTCCTAATGGATGACATAGTAGCAATCAAGAAAATGCCACACACACATGGCCACAGGCCAATCAAATGGAGATGATTCCCTGAATGAGGGTACCTCTTCCCAGGTTTGTCTAGTAGGTAGTTCAAGTTTACTCTGAGTGAGAGGATGGAGGGAAAATGCTGCTTTAACCATGAGTTTAAACATGATGTATGAAGAAGAACAACTGCACAAAATGAATATGTGCCTTATATGCCAACTTAAGCTAAAAGTTTCCCCAGATGGATATGGGTTAGAAATCTTAAGCTACTATGTATAGTTTTATAATTTGAATTGTATCCCTATACAGTGTTTCAAAGGTCTAATTTTCACTATATGTGAATGTAACCTTATTTGGAAAAAGGATATTTGTAGATGTAATCAAGTTAAAGCCATTAGAGTGGCCCCTAATCTAAAGTATATCCTTATAGAGAAGGATAAAAGGCTCAAAGACAGAGATACACAGAGGGAAGAAAGCAAATGACAGTGAAAGATAGTGGAGCAACATTGTCACAGCACAGTCTATGTTTGATGCTACAAGGAAGGAAGGAAGGAAGGAAGGAAGGAAGGAAGGAAGGAAGGAAGGAAGGAAGGGAGGGAGGGAGGGAGGGAGGGAGGGAGGGAGGGAGGGAGGAAGGAAGGAAGGAAGGAAGGAAGGAAGGAAAGAAGAAAGGAAGGAAGGAAGGAAAGAAGGGAAGGAAACGAAGGAAGGAAGGAAAGGAGCATCTCCTAAGGGCCTGGAGGGACTGTGGCCTTCCCAACACCTATATTTCACATTTGAAACTTCTAGCTTTGTATTCTACAAAGTAATACATGTCTGTTTCAAGCCACCCTTTGGCGCTACTGGAAAGCTAGTGCGTATGTACATTGGATTTAAACAATTAAGTAGGTAGCACACGGTGGGAACTAAGTTTCTCACCCTAGCATTGAAAGTTATTCAAAAGGCAAAAGAAATAGGTTATAATGATCTGTGGAACATACTCATACCCTAGAGCTAAAGACAATAAAGGCACAGATACAAATCGTAGACAAATATCCATAACCAGATTGATACGGATCTATTTATTGATAACAGGTTGCAATCAAGGTTAATGGAAGGCTCAAAGTTGGAAAAGCAGCATGAAAAGTAGATTGGATTCTAGGTTGCTTGTTCATAGTGGAATGTCATTATTTCTTGTGCCTCTCAGCTGGCAGAATATGGAAATCTAAATGTATGTTTCCCAAATCAGACCTTAACTGAGAAGTAGTTGGTTCAATTCCAGTTCTCACTGGTTACAAAAACCTCTCCTTCCAGTACATTAAAATTTTATGTTTTGTGTGTGGTGAAATTCCCTGCATAGACTGAACTCCCAGCTTCTTCACCACCTGAATTTTGATCCCTACATCTGACTATTGTAAGAAGATGATATCACCATACACCTGACAGGATTGGCTTCAAGGAATATAACCTGTGTAAGAATATAGGTTCACACATAAGAAGATAAAGATATATTAGACACCTTGGGAGGAGAGCTGTGAAGTGCTGTCTTCTGGACATGACATGTCCATTGCAGTCATAAACTCACAATAGCTGTAGTGAGCTGCATAAGAGCAAGCCAAAATTTCAGTTTTGATGAGGTAAAGCTCATGAGATCCCCCCCCCGCCTTATGAGCAGCCTCTAGCAGTCGATGGCAGCTGTGGGAGAAACATTTTTTTGAGGGTGTAGACACTGGTAGGTTGTCCATGATCCGGTGGATGGCTGAACACTCATTTGCTTAAGGGCACCACTGATTGAACTCAGTAGATCATAGAAATTAAAAAAGAGAGGATATGTAGTTGGAAGAGAGATGTGCTAGTGGGGAATGGTTCACGGGAGTTGAAAGAAGACATGGGAAATGGGGATGGAATTGATCCAATTTATTGTATACATGTATGAATTTCTCAAAGAGCATATGTATATATATACATATATATATATGTATATATATATGTAAATTCTATTTTCCTTTGTGTCTTCCTAGAAGCTTCTTAGAAACTAAATAAATTGTATGTTTTCATTTTTAAGGAAATTAGATATTTTACATTAAATGACTATGTAATTCCTGCATCACTAATTCTTACTTATTGGGACAGCTGGATATTGAAAGCATAGTTAAGATGTGCAGCCTTTTATCCTGTAACTGTTCCTTCTGCTACTAACTGGCAATACAGATGATTCATTCTGGGTAAGGAATCTGAGAGAACTGATTTTCTAAAGACTACAGTTTACAGGGATATTTCTTAATTTAGTTAAAGTGTCTTCTCACCTTCCTGATTTGCAGGGATGTTGACACACCAAATTGAGCAGTTACTTAAGATGCTTAGTCCTTCCTGTGTGGGCTGATCACTGAGATAAGAGGAAAATCAGCCCAAGTGGATGATGCCTCATCCATACAGGAAAGATCTGATGATTGTCTTTGAAAAGTCAACCCACAGGTAAGACAGAGAACAAAAGTTAAAATGGTCTCTCATGACTCAGAACTTCTGCTGTTATCATTTAGTGTTAAGGAGCAGCTGAGAAACATTTTTTTTTTCTTTTTCATATTTTAAACTTTTATTTTGTGAATAAAATATCAGGTGGTTTTTTTAATTAAAAGGATGACATAATCAATAAAAATAGTTGGATATGTGGTACCATAATAGTTATAAATAAATTGGACTGCAATGGTCAAAAGCTTTTTACAATGAAACTTATATACACTAAGTAGGGATGGATGTATTCAGCTGTATTTTCTCTCTTTTTTTTGAATTTTATTTTCATTTTTTAACTTAAGCAACATTTTGCATCCTGTCTCTGACATTTTCTTTCTAATCATGTGAGAATACTTCCCCCATAAACTGCTTATGCATCTTAATTCTTTTGAAAACCAATGAATTAAAACCAACATTACTTATGTTAATTTTGCTGCGAAGTGAATAAATAAAGTAAATTAAAAACATTTGTGATATTATGTATTTAAATTCTGTCTATATCCTCAGCTTTCGATGACAATAGCATTTGCACAAATGATAAACTACCAAAGATAAATTCGTATTTTGTGGCTAGCTTGTGACAGTGAATATCAATGGCCAGGGTTCAAGAAATGGAATGTAGTGAATTTTACATAAGAGAATTCCAAGTAATGTTGTGCCCCAAAATAGGGCTTAGGGATAAAGAGGTAATTCATCTACAAGAATTCATGTAAACTTAGTTCTGGAAGATTAAGGGTCATATGTGTGTGTTCAATAAATATATTAACAACTATGTATTCTTAGTCCAAATCTAAAAAGAATCAAAAGTTGAGGCTGAAACAGCTGTCCAGTTGGATGTGTAATAAATAGTGGACTTCTGACAATGGGGAGTATAAGTCATTTTACTAGATTAATACTTCCAGTCCAACAGCTACCATTCCACAACTGGCATTTGCTTCCATGTATAATGCATGCAAGATCTGTACAAGTGTAAACTTAATTGTTGAAAGAAAATATCTCAATTTCATCTTAAAGGAATCCTTAAGGTATGAAAGCAAATATTATCCCTCTAGAGAACAGAAACACTTTAGAGCAGGGACACTGTGATTTGCACAAGGTAATAGAGTAAGTTCTTCTGCATTCGTACAGTTGACATTTTATGGATAAACCTTTCAGAAAAATGAATAAATATGCTTAAGCTATTTCCTGTGCTAAATTCAGTTTTCCATGTATTGACTATCCAGGAGTAGTTCAACTATAAGAGGCACAATTTGGCCACTATTTTTGCATTAGTTACTGATTATTGCCTAACATTCCCACATATTTAGCAGCCTAAGAACACCACACAATCATCATCTCACTCAGAAACCTGAATATGGCTGAGTTGAACTCTCTGGGAGATAGAATTTGCTAAGCAATTAGCCACAGTTATTATCAGCCCCTTAAGAATGGGTTTGAGCTGGGCATGGTGGCACACGCCTTTAGTCCCAGCATTCCTGTGAGTTCAGCTAGCCTTGCCTTTAGGCGGAGGCCATGGCCAGCTGGGAGCTAGGGGAGACACTGTCTCAAAAGAGACCAAAAAAAAAAAAACAAACAAAAAAAAAAAACCAAAACAAAACAAAATAAAACAAAATGGGTTTGAAGAGATGATCCAGTGGATGAAGGAGGGGAAACTGTGGGAGTTCCCACTTAAGATTGAAGCAAGTTTTGATGATGATGGCTCAGAATTTCATGAACACATATTTCTGGATAAGCACTTGGAGGGCTTCCCCAAGCAAGGACCCATTCGACACTTCATGGAGCTGGTGACTTGTGGTCTTTCCAAAAACCCATATCTAAGCGTTAAACAAAAGGTGGAACACATATAGTGGTTTAGAAACAACTTCAATGAAAAAAGGGACTTTCTCTAAGAAAGTGACACACAGCTCACTCAGCAACAGGAAGAAGTTTATTTAATCTGTTAAAGATGGATATTATAGTCAAGAATTGTATCAAAATTTCTGTGTCAGTTATTATGCCTCATTTGGTATAGAAGTGAAATTATTTTCTAAATGTGATAGTACCTGAAATATGCGCTTAACTTGAAGAACTCATCATTAGAATTTCAGAAGAATACATGAGAATTACTAATACACTTAACAGTCTCTCCTAAAGTGTGCTTTTTTGAAATATATAATTGATAGCTATTAAAGCTGACAGCATGAAAGTTGTTACATAGCTATCCCATTTTCACTATAACAAAATACCTGACATGGACTAACTTTATAAAGAAAAAAATACCGATTTAATAGACAGGTGTAGAGACAAAGTTCAAAGAGCATGATGTAAGCTTTGGTAAGGTTAGCCCCCTCACAACAGCAAAAGTACAGGTAAGAGGAGATCACATCTCAGAACAGGGAGTCTCATAGTCCCTCTGGAGGGTATATCCCCAGTGACTATGGACTCTTCAACCAAGCCTCACTTCATAGTTTTATAAAGGTCACTTGTTTGTTTATATATTTAAAAAAATATTGTTATTAAAAAAGTAGAACAGCATACAATTACCTATAATCCAGCTATGCTAAACAAGTATGCTATTAGTTTTGTATTTACTATGTCATATTTTAAAGCTATTACTGTAAAACTGTAGTTTGTGTTATGCTAGGAGCAGCCTCATTTATGTGGTGTGACTGATCTGCATATCTAGACCAAGAGCACTTCGTGATGCTCACACAGTGACTAGAAAGATTGGTCAGGGGTTAGAAGCCCTTGTTACCCTTTTAAAGGACCCAGATTCAGTTCCCAATATCTACATGGACATTCACAACCACCTGTAACTCCAATTCATGGGGATCTGATGGATTTATTTTCATCTCCAAAGGCAGCAGAGAGACACACGGTTTGCAGGCATATATGTAGGCAACACTCATATGGGTAAAAATAAATAAATCTTAAAATTAAAAATGCCACCAAAAGGCACAGGTTTCTCACAACTTGGCCTCACATTAAGTGACATACCTTACAAGTAATCATTCAAGTCACTTTTATGATACTCCTACTAGTTAGAAGAAAGTCACCACACTCAGGGATAAGACATAAAATAACTGCATGAACATTAGAAAGCAGGAAACATTAGCACTAACAAAAAGGTTGATTTACTATAAATGCTATAAATGCATGCAATTATATTAATAATTCAATTAATTATTATTAATCGAATATTTCATACAAAAAGATGAAAAATTTAAAAATTGGTGTTGATATTACCACTAATGACTACAAGTTTCACCCATTCATTCAATGACAAACTAGAAGTTGTTACAGAATTATTTTGTTTCTGTCTGATGCAAATAGAATTTAAATTAAAGGAAAATGCATTGGTCTTGGTATTGTGGTATGTCAGTAATCTCAGCACTTGAGAAGCTAAGGCAAGTGATTTACAAGTTGGACGCTTGCCTGAGCTATGCAGCAATTTCCAGTAGAGCTGAGGCTAGAGGGAGAGGTCCAAACTCAAAAACAGCAATAACAACAAAAGTGAAGAGAAAAAAGAAACTAATAACATGGAAATATTTTCAATATGTTTCAAGTATCTAATGGAAATGGAAATTTTGTACTTTACTCTGGCTTTCCTAGAATAACTCTTACAAAGTGTGGCATAACTCAATTTCCACATACATATCAATGAGTATTTACATATTTACAACATGAAATAAATTCTATAGTGGAACAAACCACTCATCAAGGTATTTAAGTTCCAAAGCATGGTACATACATTATTTTCTTCATAACTTGCCAGGAACTCAAAATAAGTAGATGATGTAATAACTATGAGCATTGATATCTACTCCAACTGTCAAAGTAAATCTAACTATGACTGTTAAGTATCTTCCGACACATTGCACTGACATAGAAGGAAAGTCCAGTCTTTAACATAATAGTCAAAGCAAACTAAGCTGCTTTGTACTAACTTTTCCGGTAGTCTCTCCATGCTCCTATCTCAGCCACACAGCATTGCTTTTGTTTTCTTACTTAACACATTCTTCATTTCTATGTTTCTTCACCATTTCATTATCTATACTCACTCAATAATATCACAAATATCCCATGTCCAGGAAAGCCACATTGCTCTGAAAATGTCTTACAGCAAAACACTACTTCTCTTCTTCAAGAAATTTATTTTGGTCCATTATTGTAGACTCATTAAAGTATGCATTATTCTTGCATGAGTGAGTTACTATCCATTAGACCAGAAGTTAGGAAGTTTGATTCTTGGCACTAAGCTTGGGATGGAGCAGATGCTCAATAAATCTGTTCAGAGTTAGAGCAACCAGTCAACAAAAATGATTACCAATGTTTCTAAACATTGCCTCCCTTTAACCCACTTACTATACTTTGTGCTTCTAGAAGTAAACTATTACCCATTTTATACAGGTAAAATTAAGTGGGATTTTTTTTAGTTACAGGATGATGAAACAAAACTGAAGCTGAGTACAGAAATACAGTAATTTGGAAAAATATTTCTTTTCTTTACTTGAAAAATGTAAATATTATTAACTTTATGGAAAAGTAAAGACTTTTAGTCTCAGTTTCATCTTATGGGCCCCAATCTCCTGTTTATTGTAGCTTTAAAGTACTTATTTTAGAGTCTGTTTATATGTCTATCACATTTTTACAAATGCCTTGAAAGCTGTTGCTTAAGAGCCAATCATGCAAGGGAAATTTGGAGGCTACATTCATGTATGTGTGTATGTGTTTTACTACTGAACATTGCTATAAATCACAACATATTTGATGTGTATCAGTAGGAAAAATATAGAATATAATTATTAAATGAAAACATTACCTCATTTCATTAAGAGTGGTAGAGAAAGGTGATTTTTCTTTATACTGTATACTTAAAATATCAATACATTCATAGGAGAAAGAATAGAGAGACTCGTATAAACCATTAAATATAGTTATATCTAAAGAAACAGAATTGACACAATTAGGAGGGATATATGTTAAATTCCTTACACATTTTCTCTCTCCTAATTGACTTTACCTGTCAACCTGACACAGCCCAGAGTTATCTTAGGAAGTCTCAGTTGGGGGGTTGCTTCCAGCGGCTTGCATGGTTGGTGGGCATGTCTGTGGTGCATTGATTGCTGATTGATGTGGGAAGACCTAGCCCAGTTTGGTCAGTGCCACCCTAGGTAGATGGTCCTGGTTGTGTAAGAAACCTTACTGAGCCTGAGTCAGAGAGAGACCAAGCAAGCCAGGAAGCAGCTTTTCTCCATGGTTCAGGCCTCAGCTTCTGCTTGAGCTTCTGTCTTGGCTTCCCTAGATGATTCACTGTAATATGTAAGATAGAATGAACCCTTTCTATTCCAGGTTGCTTTTCATCATTGTATTCATCACAGCATCAAAACCCAAAGTAAAATAATTCCTTTCAAATTTTATTTAGATCAAGCAACATATATTGTCTTTAACTATCATATGCAAATTTATTTTTTATCACATAAATAAAACTTCCTGAAAACTAATATTGGAAATAGTATTCATGGAATTTAGATGATGAAATAGAATCAATGGTTATAATAAAAGAAAATTATAAACAAAAGCCCCCAAATCTTGTGCTGCAGTTACAAATTTGCTCAACAATTACATTCAAAGTCATGGTGTCAGAAGGTGCTGTGTAGGCTGTTGGGGGAGATAGGACATCAGTGGTCTTACCTGATGCTGGACCTTGCCTGCAGCATTACAGACATGCTGGATAAGACATCCACTCTTGCTGTAATAGCAGCATGACTGGTATGAGGTAGCTTAGTTTACCACCTGTTATAGCCAAATGGCCATGCTATAAATTACTTTCTAAACCTTTATATTTATACTTACAGACTTGGGTTGCTCTGAACTTTCATCAGAAAAACTTCTTTTTGCAGTGAGCAAAATTCAGTGGAGAGATGGAAAAACTATTGAAAATCCTGAGAATAAGAGAAAGACCTCAGCCCTGAATGGACACCTTCAACACCACACACACACACACACACACACACCCTACTAAGGCTGAAGAGGAGGCTGAAAGAATACAAGAGCAGGAAGATGAGGAGGAGTGTGTGAAATACTGTCTTCCGGGCCTGACATGGGTATTGCACTGATGATCTCACCACAGCTGTGGTTACCAGCACATGATCAAGTCCGATGAAATTTTGGCACTGAGAAGCTACTGGCAGCTGATAGTGGTGAGGGAAAGAGAATCACTCCTTTTGAAGAGTGTGATTGGTAGGATTCCCATGCTACAGTGGGATAATCCCCACACCCATGCACAATATGGGCAGCACCAACAGGACTTATTGGGTTATAGGAAAAAAAAAAAAGAGAAGTTGAGAGGTGGAGACAGGGGTGTATAAGGAGGCAGTTGGAGGAGGGCTAATGGAAGGTAAATAGTGTAGTATTTTATTGTGCACCTGTATGAAATTCTCAAGAATCAAGAAGTAAACACATTTTTATAGAGAACAAAGAGCTTTGTGGTGATTCAAAACTGGATTTGCAGACTCTTTGCAGTGGTATATCTTTTCAGTCCCAACATGCAATTTATGTGGAATTCTGTTAGAAGTAAGAGGTGCAGCTTGTAATTAGATCTCAGGTGATCTGATATCCCCTTATCTAGCACTTTTAAGTTTGACCACCTCTAGGAGTTTCTGTCACTTCCTGCTGTTTTGTTGACAAGACATAAGCAAATGACTAGTAAAATCAAACAAGGATATCATATGGATGCTTTTCAATATCCCCTTTAACTTAAAATTTTTATTAATTTTTATTTTATGTATATGAGTATTTGTCTCCACATATTTAAGTGCACCTATGGATGCAATGCCCACAGCAACCAGAGGGGGCTATCAAATGTCCTGGAACTGGAATTTTGGCCAGTTGTTAGACTCTGTAAGTGCTGAGACTCAAACCCCAGTCTTCTAAAAGGTCAGTTAGTGCTTTTAACTGCAAAGCTATCTCTCTATCCCTTTCTTTAACTTTGAAGGGACTTCTACAGAATAAACTTGGCTTAACAACCTGCATTAACCCTGGAGTGGATATTTACAACATCAAAAAAATAAATGTAAAAAGAGGCAGTGGCATGTGGAATCAGACACGCTTTCTCCTATTTTTGTTCAGCAAATTGAAACAGAACATGTTCCCTTCCTGCCCCTGGGAGCGTCAATGGGACACTTAATTCCCAAAAAGAAAGCTTAAAACTTCAAGTCAAATTGATTTAAACACCATTTCTTGTACCCAGAGCTTCACCATTAAACATTTCCTATAGTGACCAGCCATTTGAGTTCCCAATCCATTTATTGTGTAATTGCCCAGTCTTAGATTATCAGTATTATTTAAAGTGGGTGTCTACATTTTAATGCAGGATGTTGCAATTACAGCTGAGGTTTGCAATGTCTTTGTAAGTAGGTCGAGCTAGAGCAAACATTTCCATAAGGAGACATTAGTTTAATTTCCAGCAGCATTGAGATGGTGGATATGTCAATGGACTCTAGTCACATGACAGAAAGCAGTGGGAATGCTTTTATTCAGGCTATTAATTCTACTTAGGGTCAACCAAGCCCCAAGAACCTGCGTTCTTTATTAGTACACATACTGCCTGAATTACACCCATTATTGTCTCAACTCTTCCTTTTACTTTGCCTGTGGGATAGTCAGCCAATTTTCAGTGCTGCAACTAAGAATGACAAGAACCCACAAGAGGCTTCATTTGGCTGTTACCAGCCAAGGAAAGAACTGGAGCAAGAATGAGAATTACACACTGCACTTTGACACTGGATTGCAGTTTCTGTCCTTCTAAAAATGGCAGTATAATTCTCTCACTTATACCATAGAAGAAATCCATCATTCACTTGAACTGCCCTCCAAGCCTGCCACATTTTTAATAGCACCCAAATTTCCAAGTAAATGAAGATTTGCTGAATCAAATTTTCCAACTCAATCAATAATAAGATGTCACTTTCAGGATTAAAAAAAAAGACTTTGGATTTTATCAAGATATTTATCATCTGATATATATATATATATATATATATATATATACATATATATATATACACACATATGTAAGTTGTTATTCTCTGAGGAATGTGCAGGCTAAAAGCTATTCAGGTCAATATTACTTTTATTTCTACATGTAACTAACTAAAGAGGGTCTAATCTATCCACAGCAGTAGGTAGGATATAAAGTTATAAAAGATTTTAAGTCTGCCTCTCTTTCTCCCTCAACTCCAGGAGAATATAATTTAATCAGGAAACAATGGGCTCCCGTAAAATGTCTAATTAAAAGTCTGAATTTAAAAACAGAATCTTAAAAGAGATTATGGAAAGTAGTTTATGTATCAAAGGAGAAAAATAGAATATTTCTACTTGTGTTGAATATACAAAAAAGTAAGAAATCAGGAAAATATCAGAAGAATAGTTATGTAATTGAAGAAGAGATTAGAAAGGTAAGTGCATGAACTAGAACATATACAAGGTCTTAAAATTATAAGCCAGACTATTTAAACAATTTGTGTTTTCTCACATTAGTGGAATCTAGATCCACAGCAGTATCATGGAACAGGTACATAGATGAGGGATGTGCTAAGGAACAGCATAAGAACTACATCAAGAGAGGCAGAGCCTTGCATAACAAGAAGAGAGATGCAACTGAAGTGCCTTATGTACATACATATCCAAAATTTACATAGCGTATTCCATTTTTATAGATTAGTATATAGTAACGAAATTGAAAGTATTTAAAAGAACTTAGGTCTCTTTAAACACTAAATGAGCATTTCCAAATAATCATCTTGCTGAGTCATATTAAACCAAATGGAAAAATTTAAAATTGTTTTTATTTCATTCTGTTCCATGATAGGACACTCTGACCAAATGCAACTTGATGAGGAAAGGGTTTATTTGGTTTATACTTCCAGAACACAATCCATCATTGAGAGAATTCAGGGCAGGAACTAAAGGCAGGAACTTGTTTCCTCCCTGTTCTCTGGCTCTTGTCTTCTAATAGGTCAGCTAGCATTTTTACTCTGTCTAGGCCTACCTGCCTAGGGAAGGTGCTGCCCACAGTGGCCTGCATCCTCCCCCATCAATCATCCACTGTTAAAAAAAAGAAAAAAAAAGGCACTCCTAAATGTCATGGTCACAAATGATTTGGACAATCTCTCAACTGGACTCCCTCAGATGATTCTAGGCTTTATCAAGTTGATAGCTGAGGATAAAGAGGGGAAAGACTTTACTAAATTTGTTGGATCTGACATTTCCAGGGGTTCTAGACACTAATAAAACAAGGTTCTATCCTGAAGAACAAAATGATCACCACAGCAAAAAAAATGGAAAAGATAATCTTCAAGAACTCAAAGCAGCAGGGTGTGGTGGCGCACGCCTTTAATCCTAGCACTCTGGAAGCAGAGGCAGGCAGATCTCTGTGAGTTCAAGGCCAGCCTGGTCTACAGAGTGAGTTCCAGGACAGCAGGGATTACAGGAAGACCCTGCCTCAAAAAGAAGGACCAAAAAGCAAAACAAAAAACCAGAACAAAACAAAATCTCAAAGCAATAAATAAATAAATAAATAAACAAATAAATAAATAAATAAATGCCTCATCCCCAAAGAACTGGCAAATGAAGGTTTTTTGTTGTTGTGATACAAATTATTACATTGGCCTGATGAAGTAGAAAGTGGTAATACTTCATATTGGGGACTTTAGGTGATAATTGTGGAAAGGAGGGCAATTCTGATAGGACTGTACTGTTATAAACGAAAAGGAAGCAGAAAGTGCCACACAGCTGTGTGTTTCCAGGAAAGACCATGTGATGGCAAAGTCAGGAAGGGACAGCTCTCTGAACTATATTCAGGATGACATCTTCGATTCAAAATCCCAACTATAAAACCATGAATAACATTTGCTATTTAAACTACCTGATCTATTTTATCTATTCACAGCAGCCCAAACTGTCTGAAACAAACCCACATCTCAGCTCTCATGTAGATACCCACGTTTAGCAAATTCATTCCTCAAATACCCCTAAATCTGCTTTGAGCCATTTTCTCTAGTATATCCCCAAAGGAAGAGCATGTTTCTATGATGTGCATAAACTCAAGGCTTCCCAGTAGTTCAGAGACAACTGTTCTCAAGATGTTTTCTGTCAGTTGCAGAATTTATGGCCTGAGGTATCCACATATATTTCCTTGGATCTTTGCAGTGCAGGACGAAACCAGAAAAGGAAGAGTGGGGACATAAAAACAGAGCTTTAACCCCACAGAACATAAGACGGACTTTCCATATACAGGCAAATTTGAATAACCATGGCCCAGGAACACAGGTTCATGTTACATTCAATGTGTTGATGGCTTTACAAAGTTTTTACATTAACCAGACAAAGACTATCACAGATGAAGACATGTTTTCAAGTACGTTGGTAGAAACAACGTTTAGACAGCCTACAGCAAAGTGAGGAAACCTCTATTAGAGGATTCAGATGCTGTGTGATGATAGTCTTAGCGTTGGAGTTGATGGAAGCTAAGTCTTTTTGAACAGTCCCAAATAGTTTAATAGTCATAAAGATGCTAGTTCCACCATGGAGGTGAAGAAGGTGAAGATAACTCAAGCTAATTTGGTTCTCTAACCTATAACATTTCAACTCTCCACAATCAGTCTAGTTCTAGTGAGTTAATTTACTTGTAGAATGTTTCATGTAGGTACAGATTTTGTTTTTCTAGAAATTTGTTCTTTTATGAGGCCCACTAACATTAGAGCTTAACCCTTCTTTATACAGAGAATACAAATTCTATATTATGGGTATTAATGTTCTGCCTGCATGCATTTAAAGTGTACTGTGTTCATGTCTGGTGCTTAAAGAAGGCCTCAGATCCCCTGGAACTGGAGTTATACATTGTTTTGAGTTGCCATGTGGATATTGGGAACCAAACCCAGGACTTCTGCAGAAGCAGCAAGTGCCCTCACCCACTAAGCCATCTCTCCAGCCACTGAACTATACATTTTTAAAGGGAGTTCATATATGTTTATGAGTCCGTTTGCATTCTTATCATATAATGTATGAGATGTACAGTAAAATGATGACTGCAAAACAATGGAGGTCCAGAAGAAGGAAAGAAATTCCCCATGAAAACATATTAATAAAAAGTATTGTTCAGAAAATGCAAAATATATATTTGACTTGAGGTTTTAGTACCAAACAAGCATTCCTCTGTATCCTCTTTATAAAAGATGGTGAAAGAGTCCAATTAACATGAACCGATGGAGGCCTTCATGCCTGTTTACAGTATGACATTATAGAGGCTTTAAAACTCAACTGCTTTCTTCTAAATTTTCCTTTTCCAACTTCATGGCCATTCCAGGTAAACATCCGTGTTTCAGATTGTCTGTTGGGCATATTGCTACTGAGCTGGTATCAAATGGTGTTTCCTCCATCTGTTACCTGCTGAGGTAACACTTGATTAAAACTTTTTAAAAACATCTCAATTTCAACTTCACTTACATCGTGTTTGAATCTTAAAAGTCTTGATAAGAAGTCACTGAACACTGATAGCACAGTGGACTTTCTCGGGGTTGTTATAATTTAAATATCTTGGGAAGTGTATATTGTAAATGACTATGTATTTTATACATAGTGCCATGGCTCAGGTTTCTCTATTTCAAACTGACTTTGTTTCCTTCAGGTATATACCTAAGACTGCATGGCTCTCTTTCTAGGCCATCCATAAGAGGAACATAGAACAACTTCTACCCATTTCCACTAGCTGATAGTCTATCATGAAGATCCATTAATAAAACCATAGGCCTAAATTTTCTTGCTTTGTTAAATAGTCATGGAAAAGTCTCTTTGAAATCATATATATTGGCTAATGGAGAGGCAATAACAAGCATTATGGGAATTAGTAATGTCTTCATTCGGTATACATTTCCTTTCTTAGTTTTCCAGAATCTGATTTCATATTCCATATCTATTTAATAACTGAATGCTTCTAGATATGATCATTTGAGGACTGATTGTGAGATTGATGCTTCATTTGGCTGCAGCATCAGAGGGGGTGTCTGGCCCTTTTTACCCCAATCACCCGTGAAGGCCTGGGGCATAGGGCAACACCTCGGCTCACCAAAGTGATAAATCAAGACCTACAGCCCTGCTCTGACGTTTCAGTCAGAAAAGCGTCACATTCTTTTTTTTTTTTTTAATTTTATTTATTTTTGTATGTGTATGAAGGTACTGTCTGCATGCAGGTTTGTGCACCCGTGTTGTGCAACACTGCGGAGGTCAGAAGAGGGTCTCGGATTCCCTTGGAACTGGAGTTCTCCTGGAATTGAAGTTTCAGACGGTTCTTGGCCGCCATGTGGGTGCTGGGGATCGAACCCGGGTCCTCTGCAAGAGTGGTCGGCGCTCTTAACCGCTAGGCCATCTCTCCAGCCCCAAGCGTCACATTCTTATACTACCTCAGAGCCCATCTTAGTTTTGCTTGCCTGGTGGAGCCTCTACCGGCACATGCCTTCCATAGACACTGTGAAATTCCCATGCACCTCCCAAGTCCCCATTCTTGCCTCAAACCCCCTGATGTTAGTATGTAAGTCCCCCGACTCCTGCCAATAAATGAGTTGTTCCCTTCCGGCTCCTGGAATGCCTCCTGGGTCTCATTCCTTTGACTTGTCTCTCGGGCTCATCCTGGAATTCCTGCCCTCCTCGTCCATATTTTCACCTGTATCTCGGTGTGCATCCAGCCAAAGGAGCACTGGGGAATTGACTGTCAGCTCTAGGACATGGAGGAAGCAACAACTGATGTTACACACACACATGTTGATTCATAATCATTGATAATGTATCAGCTAATATCCAGTTCATGATGGGAAGTTGATGTCATAAGTCTAGGTTTCTCATGGTTGGGAAATCTTTTAACATGTAAAAATAAAATGAAAATTTGGGGGGCTATGGATATAACTCAGTTAATATTACAACATTGTCTTAGTACATGTTCAGGCCCCAGCTATTTTATTCAGGATTTGAGGGAAAGTAAAATTATTGGAAAAGCAGTACTGAAATAAGTTTTCAAGAAGGATTTGGGGGTGGACTAAAAAGATGACTCAGCATTTAAGAGCCCTAGATACTCTTGCATAAGATCCAGGTTCTAATTCCAGCACTCACATGGTAGCTAACAATATCTGTAACTCCAGTTCCAGGGGAATCTAATGCACTTTTACATACATGCATTTATACACATAACATTTATACATATAAAATAAAAATAAATCAATCAAAATATTTTAAAAGAAGGAGTTGGGAGAATATTCATGGAAGCATCCTATGTGCATTTGAAGGTTACCAGCTGTTTTTATTGAATATGATCACTGGTCATATCCACACTTAGGCCACAGGCTTCAGAAATGACTGAAAGCATTAGACAATACATCAGTCCTAGAAGCACAACAGTCATGAGACTATCTGCTCCTTACCTTATGAGCATTTACATTCTATTCATTCATTCATTTCTTTTCCTACTATAGCCTTTGTTCCTTCACAGCTGTCATCTCCCACTTTTCTCCTTCCTCAGGACACTGACTCAGAGCACATGAGCCTGTGTCTCCTTTGACTCCTAAATAAAGTCTTTTTAGTTTTGTAGGGAACAAAATGTATTCATGACTTTTATTTAAATGTAGTAAGAACTTAAACCTTAGAGGTAGAATTACATCTAGTATAAAGTCACACACACACAGACACACATACCCACAGACCTACAGACACACACATATTTGTATGTGTATGCATAGATATATGTATATACATCTATGGATAATTTTATCATGTTAGTTCTTTTCCTTGGAGTGTTTACCCTTTTATTTCCCTAAAAACTACTTTCTTATAGCATGGCTGAGTCACACTTAAAGTATAAAGATGAGGATGAACTTAACCTTGTACACTCATCGGCAGAGACATACTTGCCAATAAAATTTTCAAAATAATGGGGTTTTTTTGGTAACAGAATCAAAGAGATACTAATTTTCCTTACAAGGCCCATGATTTGAAAGATTATGCCAGTCAGCTAAATGATACTTATTAAATAATCATTAAGATAACTATTGCTTGTAACAGAAGCATATTTAATTTAAAATGAGCGTGATTTTGTCTCTAGAGACCAGTTTTGTTACTTGTATAAACTGAAATAAATCAAGAAGAGAACAAAAATAATCACTTTAAACTTATGTCTGTCTTAAGTTTCTAATCTAAACTCTGAAGTCCTTCTGGATCAAAACCTTTGTTTATTTGTTTGTTTGTTTGTTTGTTTGTTTGTTTTGAGACACGGACTCCCTGTGTAGCCCTAACTGGCCTAGAACTCACAATGTTGACCAAGCAGGCCTTGAATTCAGAGATACACCTGCCTCTGGCTCCTGAGTACAGTGCTAGTGATTAAAGGCATGTACCACCATGCCGAACTCTAAAAGTCTTTTTGAGTATTGACATGATGGCACAATTAGGAAATTCTTTATCTGACTTCATAATAGGTTATAGTTAAAAATAACCATACAAAAAAACCTCATGTGCATAAGGATTATATGAGCCATAAATGGATTTTAAATTAAGAATTTGATCCCTTCCCTCAGATATCCATATTGACTATGAAGATCTGGTATTCCAAAATCTTCTTCCCACAAAAATATATCCAAAATTTAAAATCGACTTCTTGTTCAAGCATTTCAAATAAGAGATTATCAACCTGTATTTAAGAGTCTGTCCATCCACCATCCCTTACAGATCTTGAATTAACAGAAAGAACTTATTTATAAAATTACTTTTTTTATAAAATTACAATTATTTATTTGTGTGTAGGGGGTGTTATGTACAGTAGGTATATAGAGGTTAGAGGACAACTTTATAGGTTTGATTTGTCTCCTATCATATGTGATCCTGTAGTGAAACTCAGGTTCTCAGACCTGGTAGCAGGCTCCCTTATTAACAAGCCATCTTGTCAGCCAAGTCACATTTAAATTAACTAACTCTATTAAGTAATTACATATATTAATTTATGTATTATATAATATATATTATATATATATTTTATATATAATCTATATATTATATTATATGCTGTTTAGCAAACAACACAGTGCCAGATAGAAGAGAACTTCTTTGGAGTGGATGGTGACAGTGGTCCATAAAATATGGTATTGTCAAAGTTCTTGGTTATCTCCCAGAACTAGAAGATAAAACCATACTGCAGAAAACAGGACATAATTCGATTACAGGACTTGGAGCAATGGAGCAGGAACTTACCTGGAAACCTTCTACCTGAAGTTTAGCTCTCATAATTCTAGATGATAATATACAAAGTACTAAGGGAGAAAATCAATCAATAGTCCAGCCCATCCCTAAAGCCTACTTATTATAACAGTTGGCATGTAAAGCTGCCTCTATTAGTTCAATAATGGCACTGCTATCTGGTATAAACAACAAGTTACCTAATTGGTATAAACAACAAGTTTCCTAATTGGACTTAAAGACCTCTCAATAGGAGTGAACTCATGGGCAGCACTATAAACATGTAGCTGGAGAGGACATAGATGCTAGAGAAAAACCTAGCTCTGTCATATCTCTACACAAATGAAAATTTTGCCATATGCATCCTTATATTTACAGACAAGCATACTGCACACCAATCATTAAGTAATTTTCTTTTTTTAACAGATGGAGGCTACTGCCCAGTTCCACAACTGGTCTGACACAGGAGAGCTTAGTCTTAGGTGACATGTCTACAATAGACCTTCTACACCTAAAGTACATGGAACATAGTGAAATGAGTGGTAGAGAGAGAAAAAATGCATCCCTCAACCCTCACCAAAGAAGCTTCTTTATACAACAGAATATGATATACACAGAAAGCCACAATTGACCAAGTTTTAAAAGAATAAAAGACTGTAAATTGTGTATCCCTGGATAGGAATCCTATATTGAAACTCACCTACCCATGGGTCAGGGACATTTGTGGAAAAGGGGGGTGGGGCGGAAAGATTGTAAGGGTAGGGCTTGTTCATGAACACAGGGGACCATGGGGAGCTTGCAAATGTGAACTTGTGGCAATGGTCTGGAGCACATGACCCATGCCAACTCAATTAAATGAGGGCCCAGAGGGGAAGAAGGAAATGGGTGGCATGTTGTCCCTAGACTAAGAAATATTGGAGACTGATTGCTACTGAATGAGAGAGAGTATGCCCTATTTAGGATCTCCAGATGGGCTGACCAGACTCCAGTGGATGAATTTGCACCAAAGGACATCTGGGAACAAATGCTTGACTGGATAAGACTTAACATGTAGGGAGGATACGTGAGGTCTGGTGGAGAGTTGGAAGGGCATGGAAGGGGGAGGGGTCTGAACTTGATTAAAAACGGTTGTTTGAAATTAAAAAAGCTCAATAAAATAATTTTTAAACAAGGTTTGCTTTAATCTGTGCAAGACAGAGAATAGGTAGTATATTTCCCCCAGAACAATCTTCTTAGCAGGCCAAAATATTAGGACATTTAAACTACACTTTCTGCTAGGAAAGCAGTGAACTGCCTGAATCCAGTTTTTTTCCTTGAAATCTATAAATAAATGAAAAAGACATAACATGCAATAAACCACACCAGCATAACAAATAAAGTAAGACTAAATGAAGAAAACTGTCATGTCTCAGGTCATTCTTCTTCCCAAACCCACTTCCATGTCTTTATTTCAACATCTGGAAGATATCAGAGATTCTGCAGGGCATCTGCATACTAATTACACAGATTTACTGTCAATAATCTGTCAAATTTCTGTGTAGCAACTGCTATGGAATATGCACTCCTTTAAACCATTATAAATACAATTGTTAACCTAACAGACAAATCTCAGTTATATTTCACACATAATATAGTTATATTTCACACATAATATAGTTTTCTATTGACCTTTTTTATTAAAAGAAAGGGTTTTTTTTTTTTGCCCAGTGAAGACTGTCAAATTAAAGAATTTGTACTAAAAAAAAGGTTTATTGAGATGGGGCATGGTGGCGCACTCCTTTAATCCTAGCACTCGGGAGGCAGAGGTAGGTGGATCTTTTCGAGTTCAAGGCCAGCCTGGTCTACAGAGCGATTTCCAGGAGAGCTGGGCTACAGGGAGACCCTGTCTCAAAAACAACAACAACAACAAAAAAAAAAGGTTTATTGAAAGGAACAAAAGCATCTATGTAACCCCATTCCAAGTACAAAAACTTAAGAAATCATCCTGTCCATGTTTGGAGAACTATTGCAGAAAGGTTTCTGCTCTTCTCTGCTTCAGAGTATGAGTTTATAGTCTCTCCCACAAGGCTGTTTACATTTGTTCTACCTTAATCTCAATATTGTTGTATTTTTATTTTTCTTAGAACCTAGATTCTTGCTCCAGTTTATATTACACTATGGTTTGCATATCCTCTACTGTCTGACTTTGTTATTTTTGACTCAAATACTTAACTTATAGTTTAATTCAACAGCCTATTAATGGATGCCATCTTTTATCCTGGATGTAGAAGTATTATGCAGTCATTAGGAAAAATTAAATGTGACTAACAGTTTTAGGATTCTACTGTAACTGCAGTATGCTCTTGCTATGTGGCATGATGTAGTGTCAGTTCTTCAGTATCCTGGCATTACCCATTCCTCTTGGTTTAAGTGTGTGTGATGAAAGAAGTGGTAGAGAAAATGAGTAAAAAGAAGAAAATCAAATAGTAATTTTTTTGCCTAGGCATTTGGGATGTAGAATTATAAGCATTTTATTTAACTGTAAATAGTGTTATACTAATTTATAATAAAACTGATTATCAATCACACATACAAAATATTTGTTTTCAATTACTTTGATCAGTGGGGCTAGAGAGGTGGTGCAGTGGTTAAGAGCACTGGCTGCTGTTGCAAGGACCCAGGTTCAGTCCCCAGCCCCCACACGGTAGCTAACAACCCTCTGTAATGGAAGTTCTAGGGGATCTGAAACCCTCCCTCTATAGACATTACACATATGTGGTGTGCTGAAATATATGTAGGCAAAACACTCATATATATAAAATAAAAATAAAATATAAAAGAAGACATTTTAGAAAGTTTTCATGTGGTGCTGTCAGTGAAGGCAACAGTATCTGTAAAGTTGTGAAATATGATTCAGGAATGAAAAATGTGGGCATTACAATAGATTTTAGAGCTGCATGGACCTCTGTGAAAAGCATCTGCAATCAGAGGATCAAGAGCAAGAGAGATCACTTTAATGAAAAAGCGAGAAGTTGACATCCTGTTTTTGATCAAGAGGGAATCCTGTCTAAAACAGCTGTGAGAGAGACTAGATAGAAAAATCTAGTGATATAAAGAATAAGTTCCAGATATCAAGGATTTGATGACATTCCTTGAGGTCATTTCATATAACCTAAGTTTCCATTTCAGTTTCAACCACATGAGATTCTAAGCCAGTGAGCTAAAAGAAAAATTTTGATCAATTATCCATCTATTTCTAAAAACACGAATTTGAAACAAAGAAAATCAAGGATAATTTTAAAGTGTATGTACATATTAAAGATCATAACTGCCTCATATATTTTCATTCTTTATGACAATGTATGCATATTTTATGTTGCCAAAGATTCTTTAGTTCTTTTTGTTGAAATTTTACCAATTACATACAATAGATTTTGATCAAATTTACTTCTCCTTCCTTATCTGCATCCCTTTTAAAACCTCTTTTCCAATTTAATCTATTCTACCTATCATGTATCTATCAACCATTTATCATATATCATCTGTATTTACTCATCTATCTATATCTCTCTATATTTATATATATCTATATATATTTATATAGATAAATATAAATAGATATTTATATATGATAGAGGAATAAATATAGATGATACACGATAGATGGTTTATATATATAAAGAGATATAAAGGTAGAAGATGGATAGATAGATAGATAGATAGATAGATTGATAGATAGATTGATATTAAAACCTATAGAGTCAAATTTGTGTTCTCAAATGTTCTTCAGTTTTGGTCTATACACTGGAGACTGATTAATCTACCAAGAGTCACACTCTTTTTTTTTTGGTCTTTTTGAGACAGGGTCTCCTGTAGTCCCAGCTGTCCTGGAACTCACTCTGTAGACCAGGCTGGCCTTGAACTCACAAAGATCCGCCTGCCTCTGCCTCCCAAGTGCTAGGATTAAAGGCGTGCACCACCACACCCAGCTGAGTCACACTCTTAAAATAGACTGATTCTCCTCTTCCCAGGAGCTACTGGTTTTCAGTAGATCTTTGGGTAGGCTTAGAGTTCCTATCCACTTCCCGGGTACATTCTGGGATTTCATCTCTTGTGAACTTGCATGGTACTTGAGCATGCTGTCACCATTGTTGTGAGTTCATATGAGAAACTGACCAGCTGTTTGGAAAACTGTTTCCTCAAGGTCATCCACTACCTCTGGTTCTTAAAATCTTTTTGCCTCCTCCTTTGCTCTGAGACTTGAAAGGCAGAAGTTTGATTCTGGTATCCAGTTCAGGAATAAGCACTCTGCAGCAGGTAGGTCAGTTGTGGGTCTCTGTGATAAACATGTTCTGCTTTCTCAGGAAGCTTCTCCTCTCAGAGTTGAAGACTGACTTTTTTTTACCGTTATGTAATGTCCTCATTTTACTTTCATGCTTTTGTGTCTATTCTACTTAATAATAACATAAATATTCTTGATTTTAAAAGGAACAATGTTGATGGCGTATCCTTTCCTATCCTTTCACTCTGTCAAAGCTGTTTTAATATGAGTTACTTTTTCAGATGTCCTTTAATTGAATAAAATCTCTCCCCGCAGTGTGTGTTAAAACATTTATTAAAAAGGTAGCTATTGATGTGATAACATTCAACTATGCCATTTTATTTGTTTTTTGTTTGTTTGTTTGTTTGTTTGTTCAGTTGGTTTGGGTTTTGATATTGCTGTTGTTTTGCTTCTTTATTTAAAATATTAATTATTTTTATTTTATGTGTACAAGTGTATTACCTGCATGCATATAAATGCACCCATGTCAAGCAATGCCCATGGAGGTCAGAAAAAAGCATTGGATCCCCTGCAACTGGAGTTACAGCTCATCATTAGCTACCATGTGAGTGCTGAGAACTTGTCAGTTCTCAGCACTCACATGGTAGCTAATGATGAGCTTGCTCTCTGCAAGAGCAGCCATTACTCTTATCAACTGAGGCATCTTTCTAGCCCCTTGTTTTCTTATTTGTATTATTTTTCTGTGGCTTAATAAAATCCATTTTAGAATTCTCTTCTTGTTTATTCATATTTTTATTTCACTTTATATGTTTTTCTTAGGCATTGTTCTTGGTTTTAGCAATATACACATGGATAATAGCACAATCTGCTGGTGTTAGCATAATAGCATTTAAAGTATAGAAATCTTACTTCCTTTTAAGTCCCTTTATCTCTCCCCACTTTTAAATATAATTGTCTTAAATATTGTCCTTAAATACCTTGAGTACAACACCAGATGATATTATAAATGCAATCCTATCATTGAGTATATTTGTAATCCTGAGGATAGCCTAGTGGATTATCTATTGTTATATGCTCAAGTATTCTTTCCATTTTAAATTTCCAAACCTTCTGTTATCTTTTCCTCTATATTTAAAACATTCCCATTAGAATTCCTATTACCCATTGTAATAGCTAATTTGCTTGTCAGTTTGATTGGTTTAACAATGCTTAAGACATGAATGAAGTGAAATTATGTATAAATATTTTCTTTTTTTTTTTTTTGAGACAGGGTCTCCCTTTAATCCCAGTTGGCCTAGAGCTCATTATGTAGACCAGGTGGGCCTTGAACTCACAGAGATCCACCTGCCTCTGCCTCCCAAGTGCTAGGATTAAAGGCGTGCACCACCACACCCGGCCTTCTTTGATATTTTTATTTTCAGTGTATGAGTGTATTGCCCTACTACATGTAAGTGCATCTGTGTCATGCAATGCCTGCAGAGGTCAGAAGTGGATGTTGGATTCCTTGGAACTGGAATTACTGACAGCCATCGGACTCCATCTGGGGGATGGGAGTTGAACAGTACCACTCTGATAGACATAAGGAGAGGGAAGGTCTGAATCATTAGGTTCTAAAAACGAAATGATGAGTCTATCAGGCTAGAGGTCATTCAGGATCAATTTTGGCAAAGCAAACAAAATACAAGCTGTATATTTTGTATTTCTCTGAAAATCTGAGTGAGGCTGAGGTAAAAATTAATGGAATCAGTTGCTTGGTACAGGGAATTTCAAGATAGCCCAACATCCAGGTGTGGTGTGGTTGTCCTGCCCCCCCTTGGTGGGGCACATATAGTGAGATTCAAATTTGAAGTGTAGCAGACAGTTGTAAAAAATGTGCAGTTTGGTCAGGAAAGGAGTGTGAACACAGTTTAGGTTATGGACAGGAATGTAAAGGTTGTTTTAATTGTTAAAATTAATGCTATTAAAGAGAAGCCTCAATATACTTCCCTAAGACAAAAGGAAAGTTATCTCAAGGACAAGACCCTTCCATCAAAAGCCTCACAGTTTAGCAATTCAACAGACAAAATCTTTTTGGCCACTGAGGACAATGATTACCAGGTCTCAACCATGAAGGCACAAATAGCTGTGATAGAGTACCAGCCTACACCTAGATGGCATAAAGCTGGTTATTTATGCAGGGAAAAATGTAAGAGTCAAGGGATCATGGAAGCTTATACTGTGTTTAGAAAGATACTAAACTCAGGCAAGTGTAACAGAATTGGATTCCCTGCACGGAAATGCTGAAATGGCCACGTGGGAAACTGTAGGTAAAACCTAAATTGCAATGGTAACTTCAGGACCTTGGAGATTGCCAGTGAGAAAAGCTGTAGGCATTAAGTAGAACTGGCCAGAAAGTGATCCCATGTCTGCTGCAGGTAGCTGAGATGGAGGGGTGATGATACCCAAGTCGGACTCCAGATGATGCCACTGTGAACTCCAGTTGCTAGACATGCATCTGCACAATTTGGTGCTTCCCTTGCTGCCACTTGGTTTTATGTTGATATATCTTTCCTTGTGGTACCATGATACTGTGATGGGGTAATTCTATCAGAGAAAACCACTCAAAAACAAACTGAAACCCAATAGAAAGTCTTTAGTCAGCTGACTACACACCAGGTGTTCAGTTGAGGGTGTGTAGCCCTGAGTTATAGTTGGGAGGCATTATTTATAGGAAAATCCATATCCAGGGGTGAAAAGTTTAAGTTCTCAAGCTTAGGGGTAGTAAGTCCCTCTAACATTTCCTGTTCTCTAGAAGCAAGCCAATCATAAAGTAAATAAGCTATGCAGAATGAGTTAGTTTCTAATCAACCAGATATATGCTGACCTGTTCTCAAACTCCTGTCTCAGTTTAGTTGAATACTCTTCTTTTATTCCCATATTTTCGGTTAAATTTTAATTCCTGGGCTCATCTGGGGCTCAGAGTATGACATAGTGTGGATAATCACACGTTATCTTACCACAATACTTACATTTGGGGGTAGGAATCTTTATTCTATGTCATTACAATAATTAAATTGAAAGTATGCGACTTGATTTTAAAAATAAACAGAAGAGAGAATGAAGTCTTTTGGAGTCAGAATTGCAGTTGTCAGTCACCAACTGGTGGCTAGAAACCAAGTTTGGAACCTCTGGTATGGAAACAAGTGTTCTTAACCACTGACCATCTGTGCAGCTCCATACTATTTTTATCTAGATTTTATGTATTTTACAGTGGTTCACTGTCAGAACATTGCTTTGACTTTGTACCTTTTAATTTTGTACAATGTTGAAATGTTTTTTTTTTTAATTTTGTACAGTGTTGAAATAGGGGACTCAAAGATTAACTAAATGTATTCTGCATCATAAGAATGACATAAACATTTGAGAACCTGTAGAGAGAAGTGTTTTAAGGGTATTATGCTTAGGTGTAACATTGACAAGGAGTAGATTCACAATAGTTTGCTTAAGACTTTAGTGAGACACATGTTTGGCTTTGTCTAGGATATTTTGATGAATACCAGATACCTGCAAAGAACACAGTCAGAGCCACCCCATAGACTGACAGACAGGGATACAGGCAGGATTCAACCAAAAATGAAAAGGACCAGTCAGATGAGTAGCAGCCTTCAACTTTGATCTGCCCAGATCTGAGCATGCCTCCTGACCTTACTATCCCCATAAGAGCTGATACTATCATACCTTCCCTGCTGTAAATCATGATCCAAAACAAACCCTTCCTCCAGCAAACTGCCTTTGCAGAAATCTTGTCATAGCATTGGAAAGTAACTAATACATCCATATTTAGTGAGATTGGCCTGCATCATATTTTCCTGACTTCTTTTGCTTTAAATAATCCTCATTTTACTTTTTTTTCCAAAGGACAGATATCATGATTGATAATACTTTCAGTATTTGAAAAATATGTCTTGTTCTTCTGCCTCTATGACTTTTTAATAAAAATGTGTCTATCATTGAAAATGGTCTTTACGTATAAGTTATGTATCATTTCTGCCTATCTGCTATCAAGATGGTTTCCCTCATCAATTCTTAAAAGTTTAATTCCGACATTCTATGATGGATTTTCTTTAGAGTTAATTATACATTTTTAGACAGATTCTTGTCATCTTGAACTCACTATGTAGCCCAGACTGGCCTTGAAATTTGAGCACTCTTGTCTCTGTCTCCTGAGAGTGCTAGGACTGAGGTTTTTATCACCATGCACCACTTGGCTATAAGTCTACACCTTGGGCGTAGCATTTTATGTCTTTCATCAAATTTGAGAACTTTTCTGCCTTTGGTATTTTCTTTTTAAAATATTTCTGATGTGCATGAGTGTATTTAGTACATGTATGTAGGTGTACCCATGTTGTGCAATGCCTGTGAAGGTCAGAAGAGGGTGTTGGATCCCCTGGAACTAGAGTTATAGATGGTTGTTAGCTGCCATGTGGGTGCTGGGACTTGAACCTGGGTCCTCTGCAAGAGCAGCCAGTGCTTTTCTGCTCAGCCATCTCTTCAGTTCTGCCATTAGTGCTTTCATAGCCCCTTTTCCCTGATGACTGCTTTCAGGACTGTGGTGATGTAGATCACAGCTCTGTCCTAGTTGTTTCTGGTCTCTGAGTCTATTTTTAAGTCTATTTTCAGTCCATTATTTGGATTTATTAATTTCTACTACTGAAATCATTTCAAATTTTCTCACGCAATCCTTGGATCACCACTACTGTGGTGCTGTGTTCTCCTGCAATCAGAGATATAACCTGTTCGTGCTGGGGGGAAAAGGGGAGGAGCGGCCTGCAGCTGCCTGTGGAAACGCACATAATCACAGAACACAAGCTGACCGCAGGGACAATCGCCCTGCAGCCCAGTCTGAGTGGCTATCTATCTGCCTTCTCAGACTATGCCTGGGGTGTAGGCCCGCCACCCCGTATTGGGCCCACTGATTTGGTTTGGGTACTGACAACTCACCAAGACTGGAAACCCAAACTGGCAACCTATGCAGCCCCTTTCCAGTCAAACACCGCCTGCAAATGACTCTCTCTCCAGGCTGGTATTCTGACAGACAGACAGACCTCTTTCCAGCCCAACCCACAAGCACACGACACTCAAAACACAAGCCTAATGTACTTTCACTTACACACACACATGGAGTAAAGGACCCGGGGACCTTGTCAGATGGTAATGAAGATCTATTAATTGTACTTAATTAATTAATGGATCACTTTTATAGCCAAACTGATGTCATCCCTCACAGCCAATCCCGGAACCCTGCAACACACCCTTTTTATATATCATTCCCTATTCTGCTCCACATCATGTGCTGGGTCACAAGTAGGGTCATAAATTGAGTCTTGAGTTGCTGTTGTCCTCTCTGTGTCACTTGCTGCTCTCACCTGCTGGGGAGTCAGAGAGGTCTTATGACCCACACCTGTGTCCCTGAGAAATGCTGGCTAAAAAGTTAGCCCTTTCATACCTAACTCAAACTGGGTTTTCCAACACCATACTTTTGAGAATATCCAATATTTTAATTTGTTCTCTTCTAATTTTCACTTGTGTCCTAGTTTCATTTCTGTTGATGTAATCAAATGTCTTAACAAATAGCAACTTGTGAGAGGAAGGGTTTACTCAGCTTCCAATCCCTGGTTACGGTCCATCACTGCATGGAAGTCAAGAGAGCAGCTCGCACATCCTCAGTCCAAAGCAGAGAGGAATGAACATACACATGCCATTTGATTACTTGATGTTCAACTCAGTTTCTCAAGTCTTACACAATAAGGAACCACTGCCTGAGCAATAGTGTCTTTCATAGTGGGTTCTGTCTTTTCACTTCGATGAATTTAATTAAAACAACCAACTTCAGACATGGGCACAGGCTGCCCCAATCTATGCAATGCCACATTGAGAATCTTTTCCAGTCAATTGTAGGTTGTGTCATGTTGACAATTAATATCAACAATCACATCCCCCATTTGGTACTTTTTGAGTGTCTATCTTTTCTCTGACATTTTCTGTTTTATTACTTGGTTCAAATCTTTGTAATTCTTCATTGAAATATTATTATAATGACTGCTTTAACATATTTGTTTGATAATTCTAATATCTGATTCATCTAATTAAGGATGTTTAATGATTTTTACTTCTTTTCTTTTTTTGCTTAGATAAGTATAGAATTTTTTTTCTTTGAGTGTCCAACATAAGCTTTCTTTTAAGAATGTAGGAGATAATCTGTGCATGGTACTGTGAACATAGCCATGTACACATGGAGGCAGAGGTCATATACCCTAACTATATCCATTGTAATATCTTACTAAATTCTGAATACTTATCCTTATATTCACAGACAAGTATAGCTGTCACCAATCATCAATGAACCAACTTCTTGCCAGAGATGTAGACTATTTACCATGTTCTACAACTGGTCAAATTGTGGAGAATAAGTGACTGTGGGGTGCCCAGCAGTAACTTACACATCTATAATACAACCATGTGTACTTGGCAACCACTATGGGATCAATCAGATAATGTGTTGGGCCAGTCACTACTGTGGCTCATGGACTTTATACTGGGTAAGAACACTGATTGGTTTTCTTCCTTACCAGCTTACAACAAATTTTCTAATACTATGGGAATTAGTGGCCTGGGGCAGGGGTGTGCTTCCAGGTCAATTCTAGCTTTATTTCTCCATGTCCTGTTTCTGAAATATCTTATGTCTTCAGTAATAAGGTCTTACTTTCAGATTCTGGTGACCAAGTGCTATGGCAATAGCTTGTGTTATTTTGGAAGTATCTTGAATTACCCTCATCAACAATTGAAAGAGGTTTCTCATGTCTGTGATTTTTCTTATATAGCCTTCAACTATACATGTATACACCCATATATTAAATATGTATATTTCAGGAGTTTGATGATTTTTATATCACCTAAGTAGTTTCAGATTTTAATTATTGTGGTTCTTTCTATAGTAAATGATTCTGATTTTTCCCTGGACTCAATGTAAATTATATTGAGACTAAAGAGTTTCCTTCATATTTTTATTTGCCCTACAGTCCTCTTGTTGAGATGTAGTGTGGACAATGAGTAAGCTGAGTAAGCACAAATGCTAATGCTCCTACTGCTCCCTCCAACCCCATCCAATTTAAAGTCCAGTACTTGATAAAAGGTAATACCTCCCTGGTATTGAGTCTTTCATTTGATAGCCAATGAGACTTGAGAGTGGCATTGTCCTCCATCTCACAAAAACGTCGTTAAAATCCCATAAGCTACTATTTACAGTGGTAGGTTTCCCTGTGGCATGTTCAAAGGTCTTTAGTGTAAATCACCCTCCTCGACTCTCCACATCCCTCCGTCCTTCCATCTCCAATCCCATTTATTTCTTCCTTGTCCACTATTCCTCTTTTCCCCTTCTTATCACCTATAACCTGTTCCCCACTCCTGCAAATCACACTCCATTGCCTCATACTAGTTTCCTACCTTCTACAGGTACTCCAATTTAAACACACATATCCAAATATACATATATGGATGCTATCATCCACGTATGAGGAGAAAGATGTAGCATTTGTGTTTCTGTGTCTCAGTCAAAATGATTACTTCCAGTTCCACTGAGTTATCTGTGGATTTTATAATTTCACTTTTCTTTATAGTTGAATAATATACCACTGGGAATAAGCAGAGGATGAGAGACTGTGGAGTGCTCAGCTCTAAACAGAATATCTATTTTATGTCACCTCCTCCTCCCAAGGACTGTGTATCATCATGGAAGACCCTTTGAAAAAGTGATAAAAGCCAGAGAGAGTGGATGCCCATAATGAAATAGTTCTGGCAGAGATGATAGTACGGTTTTACATGTGAACTCATATAAGGGTTGGAACTTCATGTTTAATACCTGAACAAGATAAAAGTAGCCAAAACCTCAGTATGGATAGGGAGGAGCTTGTGAATTTATGTCCCTGTCTAAAGAGCAATTGACAGTTGATGGCTAATGAGAGGCAGAGTCACTTTTTGTAAGGGATGTGGACCCTGAGAGCTTGTCAATGCTGGAGTAGATGGTCATACCCATGCAGATATAGACAACACTAAGTGGACTCTATGGTGGGAGAGAGAGAGAGAGAGAGAGAGAGAGAGAGAGAGAGAGAGAGAGAGAGACAGTGAGAAAGCTGAGTGCTAAAGCACCCAGCCTCTTACAGGTGGGTGGAATTGAGGAGTGGAGATTCCTTTTTTTTTTTATCTCTCAGTCTTGTTTTCATTTCAATAAAGTGAGAAAATAATTTGCACAATCTCATTTTTCATGGAAGGGAAAATAACTCATACTTTTGATAGGCTCCCCAGACATTGTATCCATAAAAAAAGGAATCTGAGAATGGACTCACAATGCTTTGCAAATAGGGGCACAAGAAGAAGCTTAGTTCTCTAAAAATCTTCATCTCGAGGTGGTCCTCAGTGATACCAGATAAAGGTGTGGAGCAGGAGGGAGGCTGCCAACTCATCTTTTCTATCTTCATGCACTCAGTGATGCCAAGAAGAGTTGAAGCCTCAATGCTCCATTAAGTTCTATTCATGAAGTCAGCTGAGCACAGTACTGAAATAATGCTACTTTATAGGACCTTTGTTCAATATTAGTCTGATGTGAAGGGACAAAAATAATAAAAGGTACTGAAGAGATGTAATTCATATCCTTGTTTAGTTTCATCAATATGGGCAGGGGAGGAGAGTTAGCTGTCTGTGACTCAATGTGACATTGAGAGAGCAGAGGAAATGCCTAGGGGTGATCAGCTCACCTTGCACAATCTCATTTAGTTCCATTGCCAGGTAGGGATTTATATTCTAGTTATTACTAGTTGCTGCAGACACTACATGAATGGAGTGTCAACATGTCTAGTTCCATTGACAGGTGATGCAACAGCAGCCTCCTCTCAGCTTTATTAATTAGACAGAGTGTGCCCCCCTTTCCCAAGGATGGGGATAGAAAGTCAGCAGCCTTCTCAGTCCCACTAAAATCTCCATGATTGAAGTGTACTTTTCTTATTATTTGCCCAGCTGTAGAACAGCAGTTATTGCTGAAATGTTTTTTGTTGTTGTTTATAAAGCATGCTGTTCTTCCTCCATCTAGCATATTTTCTTGGGGGCATTTTTTGACCGCACTTGGTGGTTTTGAATCCAAAGCTTCTGAGACACAAGAGGGATGTGGAAACCCAGCAACATACAACCATGCCACTCTCTGAGCACCCATTCAAGGAATCGCCTATGGTTTCTTAAAATGTTAAATTCTCCAAAATGACCACTTGCTTCACCACAACCAAAGGGAGATTCTAGAAATAAGGCTATTGCCATAAAATGATGCATAATCACATCATCAGCTAATTGCCTCACCCTTGTGACTTCACATGTAAAAGATACAAAGGTCTTGCCTACACTCAAGGGGAATGGATCACAAAATGATGTGAATAACAGGAGAAAATTGTCACGAGGGCCACTTAATGTCTGTCTGTCACATCAGAGCAAAGTAAATATTTATTAAATATTTGAGTTAATGATTCACCAAATAACCCTGGCATTAACTAATTAGTCACTCAATTGAAAAATAAAATGGAGCCCATTATTTTGCTTTAAAACAGGAAAAAATCTGGAAGTAAAACAGAGCAATATGAAATAAAGCAGAACAATGGTTTGACTGATTAAAAGTTAAATTTACTTATAAATTCATCTGCATTGCTTACATTATTGAATTAAAAAAGAAAGTACAGAAAGAGAAATATTAAATATCAAAGGTAGTTTATAAGGTTTTCTGAAGTTCTGCTTCTGTGCTCATTATCTCTGAGCACATTTGTCAGAGTACTTGATTTCTTTTGGATGAAGTAGAAAGATTTCAAATTTTGAAATCTGACATTTCAAATTCACCACTCCAATCAAATCTCCATTCTCTGTAATGATTTCAGAAAATGTATTACCAGCCTAAGGAAAGCTGTGAATGTCTAACATTTCAAAGACAATAGACCCACTAGGAGGTAGAGATAGAGGCAAAAACAAGAGTCCAGAAACCTTAGATCTAACATCTTTAAATTCCTCTTGATAGAGAAGGGGAATTGTCCACTATGCTTTGGAGCAAATGAAAGCACAGATCTACCTAGACACATCAATGTTTTGAGTAACACACTTTCATTCTTGCTCTCTATAAAGGCCAAATTCAAAATTATCTTAGACAAGGGAGAAATTTTGTTCATGAAACCTACCTTAGGCCAGATAAAAGTGTTTCATGTCTTCTTATACTAAATCATTGTGCCTAGGTAAGTGGACTGTAGGTTTTTTTTATGTGTATGAGTGTACTTTCTGCATGTAGGATGGTGCACCTATGGCTTGCAGTGCCATGGAAGTCAGAAGAGGGTGTTGGATTCCGCTGGAACTGGAGTTAAAGAAGGTTCTTAGCCACCATGTGGGTGCTGGGAATCGAACCCAGGTCCTCTGCAAGAGCAGTCGGCGCTCTTAACAGCTGAGCCATCTCTCCAGCCCCGGACTGCAGGTTTTTAAGCACATTACTAGTTTATTAAACATATGATTTTAGAGGTAAAAATCTCTTAAGTCCTTTAGACACCAATTTCACTTTCTGGGAAATGAGAACACAGGTGTATCTCTATCTGTTCCACACATGTCTAGTAGGACACTAACCTGTGCCAACATCTCTTTAGAGAAAATTTGAAGCTTGTACAAAAATACAAATTCTTTGAATCCTGGAATTCTGATATGGCATGGTAAGCTGATCTAAGATTCTATTAAATTATTCTTCCTAGGAGATTATAATGTAGATTTAGAAACTTCTGGTTATTAAAACTATTTTGTATGAATATTATGTTTATTAGCAGGTGTTCTAATCTTATAGGTTTTATGGAGAAATGTTAATCACGAGAAAGCTTGAGCCTTTGGGCAACTTTATTCCAAGTAAAGTCTACTTGGCTCTTAGAGTACAGACTGAATCTGCCTGAAGCAGAATTTGCCTAAATGTTCAATACTTGCCACTTCCCGTGTGCTAGGCTCTGTTTCCTTTGCCAGTTTCACTTAGGCAACCTCTGGCCTCCTTTCAGTCTATTATGGAGGAATGTGCTATGTGATCTTCCATCATCCATGAATGCATGTTCATGCGACTTACAGTTAAGAACTTGGTTTCAGGTCCCTGGATATTTTAGCTAAGGTTATCTTCTGCCTGCCTTATAGCACAGACATTGGAAAAATACCAAACGCTCTCATTAGAAACTTTGACATGGTTTTTATCCAGTTTCACATTACTGGTATCAAAGGAACCAGAGAAATGATGGCCTCAGGAAAGGATGCATGATACAAAAATGTAGAAAAAAATGAAGAAAAATGACTCAAAGGCCACTAAAATGATGTCATTTTGTCATGTGCTGATGGCAGTGATGACACTAATGTTTTAATGGCTTTATGAATGGGTCCCCTCAGTGGCTCCTCATTCACTTTCCTCTAATCATAAATGTAATCTTTTAAAGCAGTTATTGAAGGAGTTTGATGTTTGGCCAATTCATCTGTGGTAGGCAGACAAAGACTCTTCACCTAAAAGATGGGGATGTCCTAATTCTTCAAGCTATAAATATTTTGCATAATATGGCAAAGCACACTTTCATTATTTGATTAAGTTAAGGAAATTTGGGAGGTTTATGTGGGTGAGTAAGCTGGGTTCAGTCCAATCATTTGTCTCCTTAAACTCAGAAGAGCATAGCAGGAAAAAAGAGACTCAGACCAATGGTATAAAGTAAAGGACTATTTATTCTGATGCAAGCTTTATGGTGATGTAATGAGGTCATAAGCTATGGGTTGTAACTAGCCCTTGGAAGTTACAAAAGTGAAGGAAACAGATTCCCTCTTAGAGTCTCCAGGGAGAAATACAAGCCTGCACATTGCCTGATGTTTAGCCCAGTGAGGACCTCTAGACTTCAGAATGGTGACAGTATGAAGTTGTGTTGGTTTATGCCATTACGTTTGAGGTAATTTATCACTGCAAAAATGGAAAACTAATACACTATCCAATAAAACATTCATCATTTCCCCTGAAGCCTTTTCTCTAGTAGAACTTGTTCGAGGCTCTCGCTGCTTCCACAAATATATTTGCTTTCTAGTGTTGTATTTCTTTTCAAATCACTTCCCCTTCTTCATTCATCTTCAATTTGACCCTACTCCATTTAATGTCTGGGCAAAATTCATTCCTCCTCATGTCACACAAAAGTTGCATAAATTGTGCTCCAATTTCCCTGACATTGCAGTTATTGCTTGTTTCATCTTTATAAACAAATATTATTAGTATTTTCAGTATTTCACTCTCTTTACAAGATGCATTTTCAAAGACAAATGACATTTTTATCATAATTTAACATCTAAAGGAAGGGGGGCATGAAAAGGTCAATTCACTCAATATTTAAGATTATAGATAGGTAGATATATAGATATAGATTCCAGTCATTTGTGGATGGAGGCTAACAGATATATTTAAAGTTAAGTATAAAGGAGAAATAACTTTTTGATAGTTACTTGATAGAAAGTAGAAGTCAACGGTGTGTGATTATTGACTGTCTTGCTCTAGTCAGATAACTGAAGAGAGGGAGCAAGAAGACTTACTAGCAAAAAGTGAATAGCAAGATCTAGCCAGGAAGTTTCAGCTCTTAGAGAGAGAAGAAATCAGGTTAAAACTAGTTCTCCTCCGGAGTGATTCTAAAACTAATGATACATTTGACAATCTCTTGTGACATTGTCATAACTAGGAGATGGTGTTACTGGCCTTTAGTGAGTAGAACCCATGGGCACTGCTGAGCATCTGCAATGCACATGACAGCGCCCTGCAGCAGAATATATTCAGCCTCAAACTGAATAACACAGAGGCTGGAAAATCTGTTTAATGGAAATTGTAACTGGGGGGCTACAGAAGAATATTGACTTGTGGGAAAAGAGAGAATTTTAATAGGTTTGAAATGAGAGTTAGTTGTGAACAAAACACACTGTTTTCTTTATTAAGGTCAAGTACATAAGGATGTGTTGGCTGTCAAATAACTATCATGGATTCTAAGCAGACAACATTTTTAAATATGCAGGAATTCCATGACAGATCTCAGTGGATGGTAGACTAGTTGACAGGATTTTAGGCTCTAAGCAATGCACTTTTTACCATGTAATTGGGAGACGGAGAAGAGAAGCCAGGATGACTGCATACAATGGTTCTCGATGAGCTCTACTGAGTGACAAAGCACAGTGTGATCGATGTCAGTAAAACTACAGGTGTTTTGTAAACAGTGTGATGAGAATGAGGGTTCCATAAGCTGTCAGTTCCATGCTGGCTCTCAACAAATGTTACTCTGAGCCATCCAAGTCCTGACGTCTGGTCTTCTCAGAGAAAGAACCGATGTTCAATTAATTGTTCAATTAATTCTGATAATTTATAGGTGTCGGGGCTGGAGAGATGGCCTAGTGGTTGAGAGCGATGACTGCTCTTGCAGAAGACCTGGGTTTAATCCCCAGCACCCACATGGTGGCTGAGAACCATCTTAACTCCAGTTCCAGGGGAATCCGACACCCTCTTCTGATATCTGCGGGATTGCACGACATGGATGCACAAACCTACATGCATACAGTACATTCATACACATACAAAATAAATAAAATTTAAAAAATTTATAGATGTCTAAATTTATTTTAAAAAAAAAGGTGAAATATTGAGAATTTTAAAATTCCATGTATGTCTTTGGAATGCCTACTTTCTAGAATGATAAAGGATATAAGTGACTTATATGATATATATGTGAGTGTGTGTGTGTGTGTGTGTGTGTGTTGGAGAATCTGATGAATTAATTTAGAATAAAACGGAACTGAGGAGATCTATAGCAGCTTGTGGCCCAGATGGGCAATCGGCCACCAAAAACAGTGGGTTCATCCAACCCTGTCAATTGGAATAACCAAATGGGACACAGCTGCCAAGCCCTGAATGCGCCTTTTTGTTTTATGGGAAAATAATCCTGGACAGTCTTCATTTATTGTTATCTGCCCTCTGCTTTAATTAGGACTTAAGTACATCTGTGATTGTTCTCTGTCTTACTTGCTTTTACCAAGATTTATGTATGCTTTCAATGGTTAACTGCCTTCCCTCAAAGTTGTTTATCTCCTGAAGTTTATCTATGCATCCTCTCTGTGAGGACATCTGGTTAATTTCATTTTCCTTGGAATCCTTGCCCTTTCGTGTACTTTCTGAGACCCCTGCTTTTCACTATATAACCAAGAGAGGTTTGCAAAAGACAAGTCTCCCAGAAGTGCATCTGTAGGCACTCTCTGCCCTGCTCCTTGCTACATCTCCTGGGGAGCTAGGGGTGGGTCAGCTTTGGCCTGGGTCCCATATATATGTATGTATATATATATATATATATATATATATATATATATGTATATATGACACAATGACATAATGAGAAAGAGTTTTAAAATGAGCAATTTAATATTTTATCTAGTTTCAAAATGAAGAAAACATTTTTTAATCTCAAAACACATTTATTAATGATTTATTATACAATAAGTAGTTTGCATATTGATAGTGCCAGACCATGCTGAGTTTTTTTTAATTACTTTATTTTTTTCATTTTTTAACAATAAGTAATAATTTATGAGTACAAGCATCCTTCATGTAAAACCAATTTGCAAGCAGTTGTGCCCAAACCCACACAGCCCATGGGTCTCACCATCCAGCTGGGGGGGGGCTTGTATATTCAATCAAGTTGATCAGATGAGTGTCCAGACTATATTGCTGTAGTTTCGCCATTCACCCCAATCACAGCCCGTACATTCTATCATGCCCCCTTTTCTGCAGATTGTTTCCTAGGCTTATAAAAGGGGCACAGGTAGACGGGAAGCAAAACAGTCTACTTTCTCTGGAGCTGTTGTCTTGGACTCTGGTCAATTCTGGCTGTTTCCTTTCATGGGCTGACAGTTTGTCCAGGAATAACCTTTCAATCCTACTAATGAAGCACAAGCAATTAGATATATAGGTATTTAAACAGTACTAATTGCTATGGTAGGTTACTTTGGTATAGACTCAGATGTTTGGATGGTATGTTAATCCATGAATTATGGTTTTTGATCTGTAAAATATGACAGGGTCTTACCATGGCTTATAACATCTCCTAACCACTAGAGGATGTAAGCTTGTTGCATCAGCCATGGGTTATTCCTCCAAGGAGAGAGCTAATAGCCAATTAGATTTGGGATATACAGACATATGGCTGCCACTGCTGCACAGTATTTCCAGGCAGGTGAGGTGTAGCTGGGGCTGACGGAGGAGTCTTGCTTGACTCAAGGAGACCTATATTTGCTTTATTGGTTTAGTGGCCTTTGGTAACATTCTCTGGTATTCAAGATACCAACTGTACACTTGCAAGTGCAGTCATAATGCATCTTTCCCATGCTTCCATCAGGTCTTCGAAATCAGGGCCTTATCACCTCTCTTCTTGCATGTATCCCAGTTTACAGGCAAGAAGCCTTTACCTTTTGGGGGGCAGCTGGATCCCCTGGCCAACATCTCCTTGGTAGAATAATCCATTGCTGATATCAGAGCTCTCCTGTATTAATATATTTTGCTTAGTAGCACAGCTTAAGGAGACTATTATATTTGGATCTGAATTACAGAATAATCCTTTCACAGTTCCTATGTCTATTAGTCAATTAAAGAAGGCAGTTTTACCAGTTTTTTTAATAGATTACCTCTATAGCCTTTGGCTCCATTTACAGTATTAGAGAACGACCTCTTCATCATCATCATATTTCTCCTTGTCTATGGGGGGGGGTAAAAAAAGTCTCTCGTATTAAAACATTGCAGCATCTAGAAAGTAAGTTTTGTTAGGACTCATTATAAATAGTTGTTAGAGGCACAGGCAGGTTGCCATAAATCACTCAGGCAGGTGCTTCTTGGGGTGGACTGTCTTAGGGGTGGCAGGAAGAGGGTCTCGACTCTGAGCCTTCTTCTGGGGGTCCCCGTCTTGGCGGGACCACACTTTGCCTTTGCAGAGTGAACAGAGGGTCGGGTTTAAGCCTTCTGTAGTCCTGCAGAGGCTTTGTATGGGCCGGCTCCTGAGGCACAGGCAGGATGCCATAAGTCACTCAGGCAGGTAATGGGGCACGGGCTAGGTCAGGCATGCACCCTCCCCCCACCCCCGCCAACGGGAATTGGTGAGAATCAAAGTGGACTTCCTTTTGGAGAACCTTCAGAACCAGAAGAGAAGACTGACTTAGGCTTCCAAATCCAATATATGAACAAAATTGAAAGCCTGAAACCTAGACAGGTCAATACTCCATAAACAAGGAGGAAAGAAAAAAAAAAAGTATCGGAAGGAGGCAAGCAAAACCATCCGCTAACATAGTGAAAAGTCATTTGTGATTGAACCACAAAAGGGAAACCCACATGCCAGGGCACAACAAAGGGACAACATGGGAAAGGCAGAATAATCCCACACCAGGCTCTACCAAACGTGGAGGAGATAGCTACAATGGATCCCCTTGGAGGGACCCAAGGAACAGAGCTTAGAAGAATAATTGCAGACCTACACAGAGAAATTAAGAAAATAAAGAAGAATTCAGAGAACTAAAGAGAGAGAATGAAAAAACTCAAAAGGACCTAGAGGGATACAATGACAAACTTTGGAAAGAAGTAAAGGAACAGATTGCCAAACCCCAGAAAGAACAAGAGGGAGAAAAAAATAAAGAAGAATTCAGAGAACTAAAGAGAGAGAATGAAAAACTCAAAAAGTACCTAGAGGGATACAATGAAAAAGTTCAGAAAGAACTAAAGGAACAGATTGACAAACTCCAGAAAGAAATAGAGGGAGAAAAAAACAAACTCTGAAAGGAAGAAGAAACACTGAAAAGGAAGCCAACCAACGAAGTAAGGAGCACCAAGAAAGAAGATTGAGAAGCTCAAAAAGGAAATGGAACACTAAGACACTAGGATTAAATGAAAAAGGAAATAAAACACACATCCAATCAGAAGAAGGAAAGAAGAAGCTTTAGAAGAAGAATAGAGGAACAGAACAAAGAATATCGATCTGGAAGATAACACAGGCAATTAAAAACTCAAATAAAGTTATGAAAATTTAAAATACACAGAAGATGAAACAACCAGAAAATATGGGACATTATGAAAAGATCATAGTAGAAACAGAACAAAGAATATCAGCTTGGAAGATAACACAGAGCAAATTAAAAGCTCCAATAAAGATTATGAAAAAATTAAAAATACACAGAAGTGAAACAACCAGAAATATGGACACTAGAAAAGATCAAACCTCCACATCATAGGAATAGAGGAAGGAAGAATCTCAAGAGAATAGTATGATCAGATCTTCAACAGAATAAATAGATGAAAATTTTCCCAAACTAAAAATAGACAAACCCATACAAAATACAAGAAGCACATAGGAATCCAAATAGACAGATCAAAAAAGAAACTCCCCACACCATATCATAGTTAAAATGCTTGAGCCCAAACAAAGACAAAATTCTGAGGGCCCAAAAGAAAAACAAGTCACATACAAAGCGAAACCCAACAGAATTAAAACTGACTTCTCAGTGCAAACCATGAAAGCAAGAAGAACATGCAGCAAAACATTCCCAGTGATAAAGGACTTTGGATGCCAACCCAGAATACTTTACCCATAAAAAAATGTTGACTATACTTGAAGGAGAGAAAAAATCTTCCATGACATAAACAAGATGATGGAATACATGTCTGGAAAACCAACTCTTCATAAAATACTTGAAGCAATTCAAAGGGCAGAAGAGAGGAGAAACAATCCACAAAAAAACTAGGAAAAGAAGCTAATAAAACATAATAATAGGAGCAAAAGCAGAGACTAGAAGTCCAAATGGATAATAAAGTGAAAGGAAGCAACATCCATCTTTCAATATAACTTAATATCAATGGGCTAAACTCCCCAATCAAAAGGCATAACTGGGAGAATGGATTGGAAAAAAACCCATCTATATGCTGTCTACAAGAAACCCATCTCAATTTCAAGGATAGGCACCAACTTAGGTTAAGGATGGAAGGAAGAAAAGTATTCCAAGCAAATGGTACAAAAGAAAGTAGGTGTGGCTCTTCTAATATCAGAAAAATAAGACTTCAAAGCAAAAGAAAAAAAAAAACATCTTTATTTTTTTAATTATTTTTATTGATGCTTTGTGTATTTCATACATCATTTTCCAATTCAGTTCAGGCATATATCCCTTTCCCTTCCCCCCCACCCCACCCCTACCACATCGCAGTCGTGCATTCTGCCGTAAGTTTCTGCATCTTTCTATGCTTTTTTGTTTTTTTTTGTTTTCATTTTTTTTAACAATAGGTGATAATTTGTGAGTACAAGCATCCTTCATGTAAAACCAATTTGCAAGCAGTTGTGCCCAAACCCACACAGCTCATGGGTCCCACCATCCTGACAGGGGGGGGCTTGTATGTTCAATCAAGTTGATCAAATGTGTCCAGCCTATATTGTTGTAGTTTCACCTTAACCCCAATCGAAGCCCTTACATTCTACACGCCCCCTCTTCCACAGATTGTTCCCTAGGCTTAGAAAAGGGGCACAGGTGGATGAGAAGCAACAATTGACAATGAAGATCTCACAATCATGAATATGTATGCTCAAACACAGTGCACCAAACTTTTAAAGACAATTCCAGGATCACAAGCACACATAACCCAGTACACTAATAGGGGACTTCAATACCCCATTAAGTCCCCTAGACAGATCAAAACAGGATAAAGGATAAACAGAGAGACATCTGAACAAATGATACGATACACCAAAATGACCTCACAGACATCTATCGAATATTTTCACCCAACACCAGAGAATCACTTTCTACTCAGCACCTCATGGACATTCTCCAAAATAGACCATATACTGGGACACAGAAAAAAACTAAACTCAACAATATAAAAGATTGAAATATCTCATGGCATTCTCTCAGACCACGTGCAATAAAACTCAATATCAACACCAGGATAAACCCTACACCTACAAGAACAATGAGACTAAACAACACTCTCCTGAAATAATGAATGGGTCAAGGAGAAATAAAGAAAGAAATAAAAAAAAAATCCAAGAAAACAAATAAAACACACAGCAAAATCTATGGACACTTTAAAAGCAGTCCTAAGAGGGAAGTTTATAGATCTAAGTGCCTACATAAAAAAACAGAAAGGCACAAGTGAATGATCTAACACTGCAGCTAAAAATACTTGAGAGCAACAAGAAATGAATCCTAAAAGCAACAGACAAGAAGAAGAAACAAAAATCAGAGCAGAGATCAATGAAATAGAAACAAAGAAAACCATACAAAAAATCAATGAATCCAAAAGTTGGTTCTTCGAGAGAATAAAAACAAGATAGACAGATCTTCTAGCCCAGTTAACCAAAGAAGAGGAACCAACTCCAAATCAATAGAATCAGTGATGAAAGGGAATATCACAACAGACAATGAAAAGATCCAGACAATCATACAGGAATACTTCAAAAATATATACCTACTAAATTGAAATAAATACTATACTCTACTACATTTGAAACCTAGAGAAATGGATCAATATCTAAAATCCTGGGAAATCACAAAAATACAACCAAGAAGAGACGACAGCCTAAATAGACCAATAATACAGAAGAAATTGAAGATGTAATAAGAACGCTCCCAACCAAAAATGTCCAGGCCCAGATGGTTTCATGGCAGAATTCTATAAAAATATTTCAAAAGACTTCAACCATTACTGAAATTGTTTAGAAGGATACAAATGAGGGAAGTTTCCCCAGATTCCTTCTATGAAGCCAGCATCACGCATTACCAAAACCAGGAAGATACACCAAAAAGAAACTATAGACCCATCTCCTAATGAACACAGATGCCAAAATTCTAAACGGATACTGGCAAATCGCATAAAACCCTCATCAAGAAATCGTCCACCATGACCAAGTTGAATTCATACCAGAGATGCAGGGACGGTTCAACATATGAAAATCAATAATATCATCAAAACATAAATGGACTGAAGGACAAAAACCACACCATAATCTCAATTGATGTGGAGAAAGCCTTTGACAAAATCCAGCATCCCTTCATGTTTAAAGTCCTAGAGGGAATTGGACTGGAGGGTTCATTCCTCGATGAAATTAAAGCCATATACAGGAAACCCATGACCAATATCATCCTAAATGGGGAAACGACAGAAGAATTCTCCCTAAAGGTCGGAACTTGGCAAGGCTGCCACCTGTCACCACTCCTTTTCAATATAGTGCTTGAAACCCTTGCTAGGCAATAAGGCAAGAAAAGGAGTTAATGAGTCTAATTGGAAAAGAGAAGTCAAGCTATCCCTTTTTGCTGATGATATGATTGTCTACCTAAGGATGCTAAGAACTACACCAGAAACACTCCTAGAAATGTTAAGAGCTTTGGTCAAATGGCAGGATACAGAAAAAACCTAAAAAAATTAGTCAGCTTCTTACACACAACGAACAACTGAAGAAGGGACTACAAGGGAGATTCCCACTCACAATAGCCTCAAAAACATAAAAATACCTATGAACAAACCTAACCAAAGACACCAAGGATCTCTAAACAAAAATTTTAAACCCCTGAAAAGGAAATTGAGGAAGACATCAGAAGATGGACAAACCTCCCATGCTCATGGATTGGGAATAAATATAGTAAAAATGTCCATCCTACCCAAACTGGTGTACAGATTTAATGCAATTCCAATCAAAATCCCCAAGATTTCTTCTACAGGCATGGAAAAAAAATCCTCAAGTTCATTTGAAAACAAAAGACCCCGAATAGCAAAGCAACCCTGAGCGAAAAGAGCCAATACAGGGGGGATCGCTTACCAACATCAAACCATACTACAGGCTATAGTCATAAAAACAGCCTGGTAATGGCGCAAAAACAGACCGTGACCAATGGAATAAACAGAAAGATCCAAACCGAGCTCATACAATTTCAGCCACCTCATATTTGACAAGGGGTTCAAGAAGACAACAATGGAGGAAACAGCATCTTCAGTAAGTGGTGTTGCAAAACTGATGACCACTTGTAGAAGAAATGAAATTAAACCCTCACCTCTCACCCTGTACAAAGTAAACTCCAGATGATCAAAGACCTCAACATGAAACCAAAACTGGAGGTGATAGAAGAAACTTGGCAGCAGACTACAAGACATAGGCGTAGGAAAGACTTCCTAAATCAGACAGCAGCTGCATAGGAAATAAGGATCGACAACTGACAAATGAGACCTCATTAAATTCAAAAGTTTCTGTACATCAAAAAGAACAATAAAGGAGTGAAGAGAAAATCCACACAGAGTGAAGGGAAACCTTCACCCAGATACATTTTGACAAAGTTTAATTTCCAGAGTATACAAGCTACTCAAAAACAAAGAAGAAAGAAAAAAATGACCACTCAAAAGATGGAGCAAAGACTGAATGAGATTTCACAGAGGAGGAATTGAGGTGGCCGAGAAAGATCTTAAGAAGTGTTCAACATCGCTAATAATTAAGGAAATGCAAATTAAAACCAACTTTGAGATATCATCTTACTCCAATAAGACTGGCCAGGATCAAGAAACAAATGATACACAAGTGCTGGAGAGGTTGTGTGGGAAAGGGGAAAACTCATCCATTGCTGTGGGAATGTAAACTTGTACAGCCACATGAAAGCAGTGTGGAAAACCCTTAGAAGAGTCAAAATGAGCCTGCCAGTTGACCCAGTCATACACTCTGGGTATATATCCATAAGACACATCTTATTGCTAGATACTGCACAGCTATGTTTTATTGCAGCTCTGTTCACAATAGCAAAAAGCTGGAAACAGCCCAGGTGCCCCTCAACTACGAGTGGATAGAGAAAACGTGTTACATGTATACAATGGAGTTCTATGGCAGGTAAAAAAGGACAACATCATGAACTTTGCAGTAAATGGATGGAGCTAGAACTAAACATTATGTTAAGTGAAGTAACACAGTCCAGAAAAAACAAACGACAAATTGTGTCCCTCATATATGGATGTTAGTGCCAATAATTCCAGATATAAATATTTTTTTTGTGGAGAGGGATTCATATAAAAAGAACAACAAAGAAAAAGACTGCATCAGAAAACTGACTGAAATGGTCATTTGGGGAGGAGGAGGAGGGGAGAGAGGGGACACGGGTTGTATATTCGATTAATGAATATTTAATTGATGTGAGTTCAACAAGTATCCAGTTTTGCCCAACACTGTCTACAGGTTACATGGTGTTTTTAGGACTTAATAAAAGTAAATATGTGTATATAAACAACGTTGTTTACAGGCTCTGATAAAAACGGTAATGCATCTATGTTAATGGATATTAAATTGCTGTTTGTCACCTTTGTTTCTACATAAACTGTATAACAATAACTTTGGGATTGGCACATACAAATGTTCTCTATAATTTTCTGGTTGTACGGTATCACCTTGTAGCATTCTCTTTCACCTATAAGATATTTAATGTAAAAATTAAGTTTGCTTCCCAAGTTAATCACATACAGTCACCAAACAACATGGGTGCATTGATGAAATCTGTGCATTGATTCCACCCTATAGGTATGTATAATACAACTACCTTCTGGAGACTCATGGGTCAAAAAACAAAAAATTAAAAAACAAATGGGGGGATACAGATAGATGTTCTTGTGCAGCTGCTGTCTGATTTAGGAATTCTTTTCCTAAGTCTATGTCTTGTAATCTGCTGACAAGTTTCTCTTCTATCACTCCAGAGTTTTGTGTTTCACGTTGAGGTCTTTGATCCACCTGGAATTGAATTTTGTACAGGGGGAGAGGTAGTGGTTTAATTTTCTTCTTCTCAGGTGGTGATCCAGTTTTGCCCACCACTTACTGAAATGCTGTCTTTTCCTCCATGTGTCTTCTTGGCCCCCTTGTCAAATATGAGGTGGCTGAAATTGTATGTGATAACAGGTTGGATCTTTTCTTTTATTCCATTGGTCAATGGTAAGTTTTTATGCCAGTACCAGTGCTGTTTTTATGACTATAGCCCTGTAGTATAGTTTGATGTCTGGTAGAGTGATCCCCTCCCCCCCCCCCGTATTGCTTTTTTTCACTCAGGGTTGCTTTGGCTATTCGGGGTCTTTTGTTTCCAATGAAATTGAGGATTTATTCCAAGCTGTGATGAAGAAGCTTTGGGGATTTTGATGGGATTGCATAAATCTGTACACGAGTTTGAGTAGGATGACATTTTTTACTATATTTATTTTCCCAATCCATGAGCATGGAGTTTTGTACATCTTCTATGTACTTCCTCAATTCCTTTTCAGTTTAAAGTTTTTGTTGTAGAGATCCTTTGTTGTTTGTTAGGTTTTTCCTAGTATTTTATTGTTTTGAGGCTATTTGTGAGTGGGAAGTTCTCCTTGTAGTCCTTCTTCAGTTGTTTGTTTGTTGGTGAAAAGAAAGGCTACTATTTTTCTAGATTTTTTTGTATCTCTGTACTTTACTGAAGCTTTAAATCGTTTCTAGGAGTCTTCTGGTGTGGTTTTAGCATTCTTAGTAGACCAATATATCTCAGCAAATAGGGATAGTGACTTCCTCTTTTCCGATTAGAAATCTTTATATATCCTTTTCGACTTATTGTCTCCTAGCAAGGGTTCAAGCACTATATTGAAAAAGAGTGGTGTCAGGGGCAGCCTTGCCAAGTTCCTACTTTTAGGGAATGTTTTTCATTTCCCCATTTAGGAGACATTGACTTTGGTTTTCCTGTATATGCTTTGATTACATTGAGGAATGATCCCTCCAGTCCAATTCCCTCTAGGACTTTAAACATGAAGGGATGCTGGATTTTGCTCAAGGCTTTCTCCATGTCATTGAGATGATGGTTGGTTTTTGTCTTTTCGTCCTTTTATTTTGATATTTATTGATTTTTATATTATTGAACCATCCCTGCATCTCTTGGTATGAATCCAACTTGGTTATGGTGGATGATCTCTCTGATGTGGGTCTGTATGCGATTTCCAGGTACTGTTTAGAATTTGGCATCTGTGTTCATTGGGAGATGGGTCTATAGTTCTCCTTTTTGGTTGTATCTTTACCTGGTTTTGGTAATAGTGTATGCTGGCTTCATAGAGGAATCTGGGAGAACTCCTTCTGTTTGTATCTTTAACAAAACTTGAGTAGTAATAGTTGTAAGTTCTTTGAAATATTTTATAGAATTCTGCCTGAAACAATCTGGACCTGGGCATTTTTTGTGTTGGGAGGCAACTTATTACATCTTCAATTTCTTCCTGTATTATTGGTCTATTTTAGGCTATCGATCTCTTTTCGTTGAGCTTTGGTGATTTCCAAGATTTCAGATATCATCCATTTTTCTAGGTTTTCAAACTTAGTAGAGTATAGGTTTTTGAAGTATTACCATATGATTGTCTGATCTTTTTATTGTCTGTTGTGATATTATTTCCCTTTCATCACAGATTCATTGATTTGGAGGTGTCCTTCTTTCTTTTGTTTAACTGGGCTAGAGGCTCCATCTTATTTTCTTCTTCTCAAGAACCAACTTTTGGATTCATTGATTTTTTTTTATGTTTCTTGTTTCTTTTCTCCTTTGATCTCTGCTCTGATTTTTGTTATTTCTTCTTGTCTGCTGCATTTAGGATTCATTTTGTTGTCTCTCAAGTTTTTAGCAGCAGTGTTAGATCTTCACTTGTGCTCTTTCTGTTTGTTTTTTTTTTTTCTTTTTTTTTTTTTTATTTAGATTTCCATTTTTTTATTGATGCTTTTGTATTTCATACATCATTTTCAAATTCAGTTCAGGGCTATATCCCCTTTCCCTTCCCCCCACCCAACCCCCTCCCCCATCCCATATCATGCATTCGGCGTAAGTTTTCTGCATCTTTCCTGCATTTTTGTTTTGATTTGTTTTCATTTTTTTAACAATAGTGATAATTTAGTGAGTACAAGCATCCTTCATGTAAAACCAATTTGCAAGCAGTTGTGCAAACCCACACAGCTCATGGGTCCCCATCCAAGGGGGGGGTTGTATGTTCAATTATTGATCAAATGTGTGTCCAGTCTACTATTATGTAGTTTCACATTAACCCCAATCGAAGCCCTTACATTCTACCATCGCCCCTCTTCTGCAGATTGTTCCCTAGGCTTAGAAAAGGGCCACAGGTGATGAGAAGCTAAGCACTCACTTTCTTGACTCTGGTCTTGGTCTCTAGTTAGTTCTGGCTGTTTTCTTTCATGGGCTGCCAGCTTGTCCATGCCATAACCTTTGATCCTACTAATGAAGCACATGCAAATAGATATTATAGGTATTAACAATTAGATATTAGGTATTATACAGTATACTATATAGCCTTTCGATCCTACTAATGAAGCCAGCAATTAGATATATAGGTATTTAAACATAACTAATTGTTATGTAGGTTTCTTTGTGTATAGACACAGATGTTTGGATGGTATGTTTATTCATGATTTACATTTTCTTCTGTTAAGTATGGCAGGGTGTTCGTGTGGTTTATACATCTCCTAACCATTAGAGGATGTAAGCTTGTGGCATCAGCCATGGGTTATTCCTCCAAGGAGAGAGCTAATAGCCAATTAGATTGGGATATACAAGACATATGGCTACCTACTGCTGCACATATTTCCAGGAAGTGAGGTGTAACTGGTGCTGGCACTTAGATCTATAAAGCTTCCCTCTTAGGACTGCTTTTAAAGTGTCCCATGTTTTGTGTGTTGTATTACCCTGTCATTCAGTTCCGGAATGTGTTTATTTCTTTCTTATTTCTCCTTGACCCATTCATTTTTCAGGAGATGTTGTTTTAGTCCTCCATGTGTTCTTGTAAGTTGTAGGGTTATCTGGTGTTGATTTGAGTTATTGCACTGTGGTCTGATAGAATCCATGAGATTATTTCCAATCGTTTTGTTTTGTTGAGTTTTTCCTGTTTCCCAGAGTATTGGTCTATTTTGGAGAATGTTCTGTGAGGTGTTGCGTAGACGTGTCTTCTTGGGTTTGGGTGGAAATATTCAACTAGCTTTTCCTGTTCAGGTCCATTGGTGTATGTGTATTTTGTTCAGATGTCTCTCTGTTTATCCTTTTTCCTGTGATCTCGTCTAGGGGACTTAATGGGGTATTGAAGTCCCCTACTATTATTGTGCTGTGGTTAATCTGTGCCTTGAGATCCTGAGAATTGTCTTTATAAGGTTTGTGTGCACCGGCATTTGTGCATATATATTCTGTGTGAGATCTTCATTCATCAGTTTTTCCTCTAATAAAAATGTCATGGTCCCTTTTGTCTCTTTTGATTTCTTTTGCTTTGAAGTCTATTTTGTCTGATATTAGAATAGGCAACACCACTTTCTTTTTGGTACATTGCTTGGAATACTTTCTTCCATCCCTTCACCTTAAGTTGGTGCCTGTCCTTGAAATTGAGATGGGTTTCTTTATGAACAGCATATAGATGGGTTTTGTTTCCTTACTCCATTCTCCCAGTCTATGCCTTTTCATTGGGGGTTAGTCCATTAATTTTAAGGTCATAATTGAAAATGGATGTTGCTTCCTTTCACTTTATTCCATTTGGACTTCTAGCCTCTGATTTTACTCCTACGGCTGTTTTATTAGTTTCTTTTCCTAAGGTTTGAGGACATTATCCTCTCTCTCGCTTTGAATTGCTCAATTATATTATGAAGAGTTGGTTTTCCAGACATGTATTCTATCATCTTCTTTTTCATGGAAGATTTTTTTCTCTCCTTAACCCAACTATATCCACATTTTTGCTGGGTAAAGTATTCTGGGTTGGCATCCATAGTCCTTTAACATGGAATGCTTTGCTCCATGTTTTCTTCTTTCATGGTTTGTGCCAAGAAGTAGTTGTAATTCTGTGGGTTTTCCTTTGTATGTGACTTGTTTTTCTTTTGTAGCCTTCAGAATTTTGTCTTTGTTTGGGCATCTACATTTTACTATGATATGGAATGGGGAGTTTCTTTTCTGATCTTGTCTCTTTGGATCTCTATGTGCTTCTTGTTATTTGTATGGTTTTGTCTATTTTTAGTTTGGGGAAATTTTCATCTAGTATTCTTTGAATATCTATCAATTTCTATCTTTGAGATTCTTCTCTCCTCCTCTACTCTTATGATGCAGAGGTTTGATCTTTCTTATGTCCCATATTTCTTGGTTGTTCCACTTTTGTGTATTTTTAAATTTTTCATAATCTTATTGAGGTTTTTTTTGCTCTGTTATCTTCCAGATCTAATATTTTTTGTTCTGCTTCCTCTATCCTAATGCTGAGGCTTTTTCCTTTCTTTCTTCTTATGGATTGTCCTAATCCTTTTTTCGTTTCTTCCTCTTTTTTTTTCTTTCAGTATTTCCATTTCACTTTTTGACTTCTTAATCTTCTCTCTTGGTGTCTCCTTACTTCGTTGGTTGGCTTCTTTTTCAGTGTTTCTACTTCTTTCGGAGTTTGTTCTTTTCTCCTTCTAGTTCTTCTGGAGTTTGTCAATCTGTTCCTTTATTCTTCTGAAGTTGTCCTTGTATCCCTCTAGGTCCTTTTGAGTTTTCTTTCTCTCTTCTTAGTTCTCTGAATTCTTTATTTTCTTAATTTTCTCGCATAGGTCTATAATTATTCTCTAAGATCTTTCTTGGGTCATCCAGGGATCCCATTGTTAGCTATCTCCTACAGGTTTGGTATAGCCTGGTGGGGATTATCCTGCCTTTCCCATGTTGTCCCTTCATCCTGTCCCTGCATGTGGGGTTTCCTTTTGTGTTTCAAATCCAAAATGTCTTTCACAATGTTTAGCAGATGTTTTTGCTCGCCTCCTTCTGATGCATTTTTTTTTCTTTCCTCCTCCTTGTTTATGGATTATTGACTTGTCTAGGTTTCAGGCTTTCAATTTTGTTGATATATTGGATATTGGAAGCCTAATTCACTCTTCTCTTCCTGTTCTGAAGGTTCTCCAAAAAAGACCACTTGGATACTCTCTCACCAATTCCCATTGGCATGGGGGGGATATGCCTGACTTAGCCCATGCCCCAGTACCTGCCTGGAGTGAATTCTGGGTTCCTGTGCCTCAGGAGCCGGCCCACAGAAGGCCGCAGAGGCACCAAATCCAAACCCGACCCACTGGTCACAGGCTGCAAAGGCAAAGAGTGGTCCCACCCAGACGGCCACCCCCTACAAGAGGGCTCAGAGTTGCGACCCTCTTCCAGCATCCCAGGAGACAGTCTACCCCCAAATCTACCTGCCTGAGTGACTTCCAGTTGCCTGTGCCTCAGGAGCCGTCCCACACAAAGCCACAGAGGCACCAAACCCAAACCCGACCTGCTGGTCACAGGCTGTAAAAGTGAAGGATGGTCCTGCCCAGACAGCCACCCCCTACAAGAGGGCTCAGAGCCCATGCTGAGTTTTATGAACTGTAACATTTCAAACAGCAAATTCTGATTATATTCTGACCTCCTCCCTCATCTCTACCACCCTCCAACTCCAACCTCTGACTTTGTGTTATCTTTCTGCAAATGAAAAAAAATCCCATCCACATGTGAACTTGGTATCAGACAAGTCATATTTCCTTAGTTAATGAGCTATAAGTCATTTTTAAAACCTCTCTCTCTCTCTCTCTCTCTCTCTCTCTCTCTGTCTCTCTCTCTCCCCTCCATGCTGCTCTATTCCACCACGTGTCTGCAGGCAGCCCTTGCTAGTAATCCACATGGAAGTAAATCATGTTCCTGGCATGAAATAAAAAATCTTTGAGTTTTTTTTTTTTTTAAGACAGGGTAGCTAGCCCTGAAGCCCCAACTATCCGAGAAAATGCTATGTAGACCAGATTGCCCTCAACTTCACAGAGAGTCTCCTGCCTCTGCTTCTGGTGTTCTGAGACTAAAGATGTGTGCCACCTTGCCCAGCTGTGATCTATAATTCTTACATAGAGAAGTACCAACATAAGGGCCCACTCTCTTTCCCTTGTACATTGTTTGGGGTCAGAATACATGCAGATTTCTTGCAATAGTGTTTTCACTCTTTTTTTTTCAGGTTGCCTTTATTGATGTTTTATGTTTTTTACATATTTTATAAATTTTTTCTGGCAATCTCTATATGATATCTAGAAAGGGCTATAGTACAGCTATAATAGAGTGTTTTGTAGTTAATAGAGGAAAGTTGGGTTATTAAATCATAAACAGTAAAAATTAGTAATATCCATCTAACCATATTTCTGATTTTTTCTTCCCCTTCTATTTATTTTGAGAGTTTAAGGATGATTATATCAGATGGCTATGTAATCATACTATAATTGAATTGTAGGAAAGCATTGCAAGTCCTTTCTTTTATTTTTATGTTTTTCAGGCATTTTGAGATAGGGTTTCCCTGTAGCCTTAGTTGTCCTGAAACTCACTGTGTAGACCAGGCTGGCCTCGAACTCACAGAAATCCACCTTCCTCTACCTCACAAGTGCTAGGATTAGAGACATGCATCACCACACTCAGTGAAAGTCATTTATTTTAAAAATGTAACTGAATTTCTGCAATTTTAGTATAATATGGTTTGATGATATTGATATTCCCTCCTCTATATACAACTCTCCTTCTGACACCTGCCCAATTTCAGGTATTCTTATATATGACCTAAAGAGTCTTACATCTTTCAGTGTGGCTCAATCCACTACACCAACTATGAATCCCATCCCTGTAAGACATTCTCTCCCCCACCCAGCAGCCAACAACTGCCAAAATTTCTTTAAGTTTAGCTGGGATTTCTTTTCTTTTTTTTTTTTTTTTTTTTTTTTTTTTGGTCTTTTTGAGACAAGGTTTCTTCCTTTAGCCCCAGTGTCTTGGAACTCACTCTGTAGACCAGGCGGCCTTGAAACTTCAGAATAGATCGCCCTGCCTCTGCTCCCAATAGGATTAAAGGCATGCACCACCACACCCGGTGGTTGGGATTTCTTACCCAATTCTCCATGAATATGCTGGGATTTTGTCTGGTTTGTGCTTGCATGGGAATTGTGCATGCTGTCACCATTGCTGAGAGTTCATATGTGTCACTGGCCAGATGTCTAGAAGAGTCTATTTCCTCTGTCTGACTCTTACAACCTTTCCACCTCCTCTTCTGCAATGATCCCTGAGCCTTGGGAGGCAGTTTTGAAATGGGTTTCCTATTCATGGATAAGGACTGACTCTGCAACCTATTGTTCTCTACACATTTTCTAACTGTGCAAAAATTTAAATTTATATGTATAAATGTTTTGTCCACATGTATGTAACTGCACCATGTAGGTGCAATGCCTACAGAGGTCAGAAGAGAGCACCAGATCTCCAGGAAGTAGACTTAAAGATGTTTGTTAGTGGATGCTGGGAACTGAAGCCTGATCCTCTGGAAGAACAGCCAGTGCTGTTAAACCCTGTGCGATCTCCCCAGCAACGCAAAAATATTTACTTGATACTAATATATAAAATACAAAAATAAGTTTAAGAACCCAACAAAAATCAGTGTATTTATACTTGATTGAATCACCATGCCTGAAGAACAGCAGTTAATGAATTGGTCCCCTGCAGAGCTTAGTCTTGCGTTCTTTGCCAATAAATTTGCTGAAGGTGTAAGAGGCCACATTTATAACATTTTCAGTGATACAAATCTGACAGTGATGTTAGATAAAACGAATAAAGGAAATAGAAACTGAAGTGATCTGCCTATGATTATGGAGAAAACTCAAACATCCATAAATGTTTACTGTATCACAAGTGAAGGAAATTTTCATATAAACCTTCATTTTTTTCTTAGAAAATGAAGTTAGGTTGCACGTGGCATTGTTACAAATTTCCAGAAAGGGAGAGGTTGAAGTATTGGGGCTGACCATTTAAAGCAATGGCTTAAATTTCATTTTAGCACTGGATATAACTGGAGAAGCAAACAAAAGGAATTATTAGAACTCTGGAGGATCAAAAGCCATAGCATTCTGAATTAATAAAGATATAGTTATCAATGACTAGGAGGTAATCAGTTATTTATTTATTTCGCTTTTAGAATACTTAGTAAGTATAATGTAGCTATTTGTAGACACTAAAATCAGATATCAATTTTTCATGTTCAATCTTTGTGGGAAAAAATACATATCGGGTTTATGAAACATCTAAAGAATATCTTTAGAGTGTAAACAGATATGCTCTAACCCTCCCCCCCAAATTTTGCTATTTGCAACATTGATTATAAAACTGAAAACAGTATGTTTCTAAATTCTTGAGTAAATATATTAATCTATGCACTAGCAGAAGAACTTGTCACTATGAAATAAAGTAACTACAAGAGTGCTAATTTACATATGTCAATCAATGTGTTTCAAACTGGCATAAAAGGAGAATATCATCATAAAAAGAGGAAATATGACCACAAACTCATTCCAAGGAAATAACTGGTGTTTTTTAGTTCTCTCTAAAAAACTCGAACCAAAGAAATTTAAATCTGTGATCCCATGGGAACTGGAGAATGGAATCCCTAATTACTGATTCATAGAACTAACATTGAAGGGACACAGGGTGATTGCATCTGCTTATGCAGTTAAACATTAATTGTAATTCATGGACATGAAATATGGTGAAAAGTTAAGTCATGCTTTTTTTCTCTCTGTCTTCTGTGAATAAATTTCATTGACTCTTTATCACATGCCAAGAACTGGAAAATACAAAAGCTACAAGGATAAATGAAATTCATCCCCATACCCAAGGATTTACACTATGTTTTTGTTTTGGTCTTTTCGAGACAGGGTCTCCCTGTAGCCCCAGTTGTCCTGGAACTCACTCTGTAGACCAGGCTGGCCTTGAACTCACAAAGATCCGCCTGCCTCTGCCTCCCAAGTGCTAGGATTAAAGGCATGCACCACCATGCCCTGCCAGGATTTACACATTTTAGGAGATGCATAAATCACTGATGATGATTTTCAGTGAAGCCCAATACATGATATCGGAGTCAGTTCCATTAGGTAGATGATGATGTGATGGACAGAAATTTTTAAATAGATTAATGGAGTTTAAAAAGGGGGTTGCCCATGAATAGAGAACACAAAGACAACCATTAATAATCTCAAAAACATGTTCTGAGGTAATTCTTCCCAGAACATGTTTTTGAGTTGACAGTTTTCCTTGTATGGATACTATTTTTGATTTATGTTTGAGATTCCTTCTTTGAACCAATCATGAGAACAACTACAAATGTTCAAATCCTACTTCATAATGCATCTCTAACCTAATTTTATTAACTGTGTAGGTAAGAAACAATGATATTACACACTCTAAAACACTCCAACTCTGCATAAGAATATTCTTTTCCTCTTCAGATGGAATAAAAAACTGGCACCCTAAATTATGTGACAGCTAGGCCTTTGAAAGATATTTTGTCCATAACAGAAAACAAGCACAGAACCGGGATGTGCCTCTAGGAACACTGTCACGTTTGGACCATATGAATAACAGGACGGGAGAAATCTAGCCACATCTCTGCACAATAATAATACTGAAGCAAGAATAAGGCAGTGTTTTTCATTATTTTTATTTTATATGTATGAGTATATTGTCTGCATGAATGTAAGCCAATTTGTGTCATGCAATATCCATGGATGTCAGAAGAAGGCATTGGATCCCCTGGAACTGGAGTTAAGGATGGTTGTTAGTCCCATGTGGGTACTGGGAACCAAACCCTGGGTCTTGTGCAGAACATTCAGTACTCTTAATTGCTGAACATTTCTTCAGAGCCCCCAAATCAGACAAATTCTTAATTCCTCCTTATATGGTCTGTGTGGAGTCATTAGAGATGAACAATAGGAGGTAGGTCTTGAAACGGTTTCCTTAAGAACAGTCATCAATAGGAATAAAACTACCTAAGCTGTAAAATGGGATTACAACATGGAATGAAATCCTACTTACCTTTTGTCATATAATGCATTTACATATTATATTCTGCAGATAGAGAATCCCTGTCCTATGTCTGATCAAGAGCAGCACTCAAGTAGAAATTTTGTTTTCCGTTCATAACAGAAGACTTCTAAAGAATTTTTATTTTTTGACAGCTTCATACCTATCCGTAGCCTGTAAAGAGAATATTTACCCCCTTCACCCCTGGCATTCCTCTCCATCTCATTCTGAATATTTTCTTCTTCCCACTTTGTCCCCCAGTGTCTACATCCACAGAGAAAATGACCTTCCCTTTTCCAGAAACCATTAACAGTTAGCTATTCTTTGGGAAAGGATGTGATCTCACAGACAGCTCCTCTACTATGGTATAATGTTGAAGGGCCCAGTCTTGTGCAGCTGTCCACAACTCCTGTGTGTTGATGGTTGTCATGTCAAAGTCATATCTAGATGGTCACATTTCATGACAACTTTCTCATCCTCTGGCAAGTTAAATTCTTTCTGCTTCCTCATCTCTTTTACCAGGTCGTCATGGTAGGGGTGATATGGATGTCCTGTTTAAGAAGAGCTCTCAGTAGTCACTAATAAACAGCATTTTGAACAGACATGAACCTTTGCATTACTCACTACCCTTTGCAAAAAAAGAGCTTCTCTTCCCCAGGCCAAGAGCCACACTGGCTTATGAATGTAAATATAAATATTTAGACTGCAGTCTGACCGCAGATTTACATGGGAAAACAAAAGCAGTGTATTCTTGACTTGGACCTTTGCACTCCCCCCACCCCAGCCAGACTCTTTTTGCCTGGTTTATAGTATCAAGTGTGTATTCCCTTCTATGAAGAAGGCCTCATCAGTTGGTTATCCCTAAAACATTCATGTCCCTAGTGTTCCAGTGGGCATATCATTTTTAGTGAGTCAGTAATTTATCACTCATTATTAAAGAAAAAAATTTAACACTATAAAGTTATTTTTTAAAATCATTGCTAAATAGAGGTATTGATGGAACAACAGCATAAACAACAATGTCCATCTGATACTGTCATTATATTTCATTATAGAAGTCACAGTTTTCGCAGGGCGTGGTGGCACATGCCTTTAATCCTAGCACTTGGGAGGCAGAGGCAGGTGGATCTTTCTGAGTTCAAGGCCAGCCTGGTCTACAGAGTGAGTTCCAAGACAGCTGGGGCTACAGGAAGACCTTGTCTCAAAAAGACCAAAAAAAAAAAGAGAAGAGAGAGAGTGAGAGAGAGAGAGAGCGGAGGAGAGAGAGAAATCACAGTTTTCATACTAAAAACAGTGGTTTAGGAAACATTGAAGAATTGTCTTTTCTGCCACCAATGCCCAACAGAATCTCACAAGACCAGCTTCTGGCTCCACATAAAGTGAAAGTAGTCTCACAGACTTGTACTAGTCCAACGTTGAAAACCTAAGAAAAATTACTCTGTAAACTTCCTATTCAGCTACTCACATGACACTATTGATAGTCCTGACTTATTGGATGTAAGTGACATTGGCACACTGCCTTTGGTTTCAGAAATGAACTGTTTGTTCAAAGTCAGTACTGTCACTCAAATTGCATGCACTGGATACATTTATTGGATTATTTAAGTCTTCTAAATCTCTTCAAATCTTGCTTCGTAAGCCTTCGGTGTGAATCAACACGATTGGAAAGCAAGAGCATGCACAGTGACTAACAGAAAGTTGTGAGAGCATGTCTGCCTTCAAGGTCCATTAGAAATATTTCAGTTATCATGGACTTTTTGTCAATACTGGAATAATTTCCTTGGGACAAAATGGTGAATGTCATATTAACTCTTAAATGGTGAGTTTGCTCAGAATAATAGTTCTCAAGCATAGGAGAAACAAAGTTTATGCTGCATCAAACCACCAAAACCTTCTTACTAATATTTAGGTATGGTTTGAGTATGTCCTCCCATAATTCATGTGGCTGCAGATTTTTCTCCATTATAGTCTTGTTGAATTGACAGGAGCTTTAGGAAGTAGACAGTAGGGAACCGATTATAAATAATTGTGTCATTATTGTATAGAGATTGATGCTCATCCCTTGGAACAGGTTAGATCTCATGGAAATTGATTAAATTCCAAGTGAATCTAATCCCAAGGGAGATGGCTATTATAAAAAAAAATCTTGGATTGGAGACCTCCCAAGACCACTTGAAGCACAGGTAGGTAGTTTGCTGGGTGCTCACAAGCAGATTGTTTGTTTGTTAATCTAGTTAATCTAGTTTTTTTTTTTTTTTTTTTTATAATTGGCTCTTGTGGGGCTTTGTGGGGCAGAGGTTATCCTTCCCAGCTAGTATACAAAGGGGGGTGTGCGAGAGCGTTGAGGTCAAGAACCTCCCCAAAGACCACCTAAGCACTAGGATAGTTAGGTAGGGGCAATGGGTGCTTCAGCAGGCAGATTGTTGTTTGACGTAATGCTAGTTAATCTAGTTGTCCTTTGCTTAATTTGGCTTCGCGTAGCTATGGGGGAGAAGTTATCCCCCAGCTGGGGAATAAAAGTGGGGTTGTGTGGAGTCTTGACATCGGAGACCTCGCAAGACTACCTGAGCACAGGTAGGGAGGTAGGAAGCTGAGGTGCCTTCCAGCAAGGAGTATTGATTGTTGACTTAATCTACTAATCTAGTTTCTTTGATTAATTGGTTCTTTGGGCTTTGGGGGGGGTGGACTTGTTCCTCCCAGCTCATGTATAAAAGGGGGGTTGTGTGAGTCATCGTGAGATTGGAGACCTCCCAAGGCCAGCTGAAGCACAGGTTCTGGGTTGGGCTAAAAGCATCCACCCACCATTGGGTTTACAATAGGCATCTGAGAAGCAAGCGAAGCAAGCCTTCAAACACAGTGAGAGTGCATTGGGACTCACAGTGGAATACAGGCAAGGAGAATGTCCATATGCCAAGTAACACGAAAAGAGACAACAAGGGAAAGGTGAAGGATATCCACACCAAGCTCTACAACCCTGTGAAGACCCTACCAGGTGGGATGGCGCCAGGACCAGATATCAGAAACACAATATGGGAACACTTAAAGAACTGCAAGATTATAAAAGAGCAAATCAAAGATTAAGAAAAGAGATAGAATAACTCAGAAGGAAGTGGAAACACTGAAAATATCACCATGTTGGAAAAAGATAAGGAAACCACCAATAAGCAAAAGCAGAAGGGATTGAAGAAGCCCAAAAAGAAGTGGAAGTACTAAAGAAATCAGAAGATGAGAATGAAAAAGAGAAACAACACTCATCCAGTCAAAGGAAAAGGAATGGAAAAAAGCCCTCAAAGCAGAATGGGAGGAACAGAAACAAGAGAATTCAGACCTGAAGAATAACACAGAACAACTAAAACTTCCAAGTAAAGATTATGAAAAATTTAAAAATACAAAAAATGTAAAACCGAACTGTGGGACACTATGAAAAGATCAAACCTCCACATCATAGGAATAGAAGAAGGAGAAAGAATCACAAGAGACTGGTATTTGATCAGATCTTCAATAGAGACAATAGATGAAAATTTCCCCAAACTAAAAAAAGGACAAACCAATACAATACAAGAGCACATAGAACGTCCAAACAAGACGGTTAGAAAAGAAATGCTCCAGTCCACATCTTAAGTGTAGAAATGCTAAAACCCAAAACAAAGAACAGAATCCTTAAAGCCACAAGGAAAAGAACAAGTGACCTATAAGTGGAAACCTAATCCAGAATTACAACTGACTTCTCAGTGCAAACTATGAAAGCAGAAGAACCTGAGCAAAGCATTCCCAGTGTTGAAAGACTATAGATGTCAAACCCAGGTTACTTTTCCCAGCAAAAATGTTGACTAAAGTTGAAGGAGAGAGAAAAACCTTCCATGACATAAACAAAGATGAAAGAATACATGGCCAGAAAACAACACTTCAGAGAATACTTGAAGCAATTCAAAGGAAGAAGAAAGGAGAAACCATCCCCCTCCCCAGGCACCTAAAGAGAAATCAATAAAAGAATAACTGGCGAACAAAAACCAAACCAAAACCAACAAAATGGTAATAAAGCAAAAGGAAGCAACATAAACCTATAACATAACCTTAATTTTAATGGACTAAATTCCCCATCAAAAGACATAGACTGGGAGATTGGATAGGAAACAGAGAACCTTGGATATGCTGCCTTCTACAAGAAACACATCTTGGACCTTCAAGGACAGGCACCACCTAAAGTAGAAAGAGATGGAAAAAAATATTCCCAAGCAAAAGGTACCAAAAAAGAAAGCAGAAGTTTCTATTTTAATATCAGACAAAATAGATTTCAAGTAAAAGAAATTAGAAAGAGACAAAGGCCATTTATAGTTTTAATCAAAGGAGAATTCATCAAGGAAGATTTCACATTATAATGTTATAATGCCCCAAACTCTGGTGGCACCAAACTTTAATAAAGACAATTCTCCAGGACCACAAGTCCACACTAACCCCAGTACACTAACAGTAGGGAAGTCCAATACACGCACTACACTTTAACAAGGTTCAACAGGACAAAGAAAAAACAGAGAGACATCTGAGCTGAATGATATGATACACCAAATGTACCCCATAGACCAACCATATATTCCACCCTAATACCAAGAGAATACACTTTCGACTCAGCATCCCATGAAACATCTCCAAAATCGACCACACACGAACAACAAAGAAACCTCCACAAATACAAAAAAATTGAAATAATTTCATGCTTTTTATCAGACCACACAGTGCAATTAAGCTCACGATCAACACCAGCATAAGCCCTACAACCTAAAGAACACATGGAAACTAAAACAACACAGTCTTGAATAGTGAATTGTTCAAGGAAGAGATAAAGAAAGAAATAACATTCCCTGAAACTGAATGACAATACAACACAACAAAACCTATGTGATACCTTAAGAGCAGTCCCGAGAGGGAAGTTTTATAGCCATGGGTGCCGACAGTATAAAAAAGAAAGACACAAGTGGAATAGATGCTATTACTGGCAAGTAAAATCACTCAAAGAAGAGGGAAGAAAAGATGAACTAAATGCAACAGATGTAAGAAATAACAAAACAGAGCAGAAATCAGGAAAAGGAAACAAAGATAACAATACAAAAAAATCAATGAATCCAAAAGTTGGTTCTTTGAAAGAATAAACAAGATAGACAGACCTCTAGCCCAGTTAACCAAAAGAAAGAAGGAACAACTCCAAATCATTGCAATCTGTGATGAAAAGGTAAATATCACAACAAACAAGGAAAAGATCCAGAAAAATCATACAGGAATACTTCAAAAACCTATACTCTACCAAGTTTGAGAACCTAGAAGAAATGGATAAATATCTGAAATCCTGGGAATCACCAAAGCTCAACCAAGAAGAGATCGACAGCTTAAACAGACCCATAATACATGAAGAAATTGAAGATGTAATAAGAAACCTCCCAAGTAAAAAAAGCCCAGGCCCAGACAGTTTCATGGAAGAATTCTATAAAATATTTCAAAAAGACCTACAACCATTATTACTGAAACTATTTAGAAGGATACAAACATAGGGAATTCTCCCAAATTCCTTCTATGAAGCCAGCATCAGTCTATTACCAAAACCAGGCAAATATTCAACTAAAAAGGAGAAATATAGACCCATCTCCCTAATGAACACAGATGCCAAAATTCTAAACAGGATACTGGCAAATCGCATACAGACTCACATCAAGAAGATCATCCATCATGACCAAGTTGGATTCATACCAAAGATGCAGGGATGGTTCAACATATGAAGATCAATAAACATCATCAAGCCCATAAATTGAATGAAAGACAAAAACCACACCATCATGTCAATTGACGCTGAAAAAGCCTTTGCAAAATCCAGCATCCCTTCATGCTTAAAGTCCTAGAGGGAATTGGATTGGAAGGATCATTCCTCAATGTAATCAAAGCCATATACAGGAAACCCACAGCCAATATCATCCTAAATGGGGAAATGACAGAAACATTCCCTTTAAAGGCAGGAACTTGGCAAGGCTGTCCCCTGTCACCACTCCTCTTTAATATAGTGCATGAAACACTTACTAGAGTAATAGGAGAAAAAAAAAAGGAAATTAAAGGAGTACTAATTGGAAAAGAGGAAGTCAAGCTATCCCTATTTGCTGATGATATGATTATTTACTTAAGGGATGCTAAAAACTCCACAAGAAAACTCCTAGAAAAGATTAACAGCTTCAGCAAAGTGGCAGGATACAAAATTAACCTAAAAAAATCAATAGCCATTCTTTATACCAACAACAAGCCACTGGAGAAGGAATTTAAGGAGAACTTCCCACTCACAATAGCCTCAAAAACTATAAAATACCTAGGAACAAACCTAACCAAAGACACCAAAGATCTCTTCAACAAAAATTTTAAACCTTTAAAGAAAGAAATTGAAGAAGACATCAGAAGATGGGAAAACCTCCCATGCTCATGGATTAGGAAAATCAACATTGTAAAAATGTCCATTCTTCCCAAACTCTTGTATAGATTTAATGCAATTCCAATTAAAATTCCCAAGAGTTTCTTCACAGGCTTGGAAAAAAAATGCCTTAAATTCATTTGGAAAAACAGAAGACCCCGAATAGCCAAAACAACCCTGAGTGAAAAGAGCAACATAGGGGGGATCTCTATACCAGACTTCAAACTATACTACAGGGCTATTGTCATAAAAACAGCCTGGTACTGCCACAAAAACAGATCTGTTGACCAATGGAATAAAACCAAGGATCTAAACTTGAATACATACAATTTCAGCCATTTCATATTTGACAAGGGGGCCAAGAAGACACAATGGAGAAAAGACGGCATCTTCAGCAAGAGGTGTGGGAAAATTGGATCACCACTTGTAGAAGAATGAAATTAAACCCCTACGTCTCGCCCTGTACAAAAGTCAACCCCCAATGGATTAAAGACCTCAACGTGAAACCCATAACTCTGAAGGCAATAGAAGAAATAGTTGGCAGCAGACTACAAGACAAATGCGTAGGAAAAGACTTCCTAAATCAGACAGCAGCTGTGCAAGAATTAAGGTCAACAATTGACAAATGGGACCTCATTAAATCAGAAGCTTCTGTACATCAAACGAAACAATCAAGGAAGTGAAGAGAAATCCCACAGAGTGGGAAGAACCCTTCACCACAGAAACATCTGACAAAGCATTGATTTCCAGAATATACAAACTACTTAAAATCAAAGAAGAAAGAAAACAAATGAATCACTCAATCAAAAGATGGAGCAAAGAACTGAATAGAGACTTCACAGAGGAGGAATTAGCGATGGCTGAGAAACATCTTAAAAACTGTTCAATGCCACTAATAATTAGGGAAATGCAAATTAAGACCACTTTAAGATATTATCTCACTCCAATAAGACTGGCCAGGATCAAGAAAACAAATGATAGCAAGTGCTAGAGAGGTTGTGGGGAAAGGGGAACACTCATCCACTGCTGGTGGAATGTAAACTCATACAGCCACTATGGAAAGCAGTGTGGAGAACCCTTGGAAGACTTGGAATGAACTTGCCACCAGCCATACCACTCCTAGGCATGTACCACAAGACTCACACCACCACAGAGATACATGCACAGCCATGTTTATTTCAGCTCTCTTCACAATAGCAAGGAGCTGGAACCAACCCAAATGCCCCTCATCAACTGATGAATAGATAGAGAAAATGTGGTACATCTACACAATTCTATGCAGCAGTAAAGAAAGATAACATCCTGAGCTTTGCAGGAAAATGGCTGGAGCTAGAAGACATCATGCTGAGTGAAGTAACACAGTCCCAGAAAAACAAATGATGAATGGTATCCCTCATCTGTGCCAATTACCTAGTTGTATTTCTTGTGCACGGCCCTTTGAGCTTTTGTCCAAGCAATTGGGAGTGATGCATATTGGAAACAACAACAACAACAACAACAACAACAACAACAACAGAAAGGACTGCATCAAAGAACTGACTGAAACAGTGAACTTCTGCTCAAAACAGTCAACTTCCACATGGAGAATATTGAGAAAGACTGTGAAAGAGATGAAAAGCATGTTTGGCATAATACATGAGCTCTGGTGGGGTGGGGGGATAGGGTGAGGGACATGAGTTTAGATTTGATAATCTTGTACAAAATACATATTAAAAAAATAAATAAATGAAAAAAGCCTCAACCATCTATAATTTTATGTATACATGTACGTGTGTATGTGTGTGTGTGTGTGTGTGTGTGTGTGTGTGTGTAGCCCCATGTGTGTGCATGTGTTGGGTTTATATTTTTTGATTTTGTGATATGTTGCAACAGATCTTTGGGACCCTGGCCAGGACACTGGTGCCATGCTCTTTGACCCTTCCAGTCACTAGAAATTCGATTCCATTAAAACTGATGTCAGTTTACTAGATCAACACCAAATGTAATAGGATTTGGGGGACCATAATTAAGTATGAATAAAAGAAAAATGTTACTTTAACAAATATTTAGATTTAAATCAAGACCCTCAAGGTGGTCTCTTCTTAGTGAAAGTATTTGTCAGTTAGCTTTCTAGAAGACAGGGAAGCCAGGAATTCTCTTTTGATCTTGGCTTCATGTGTAATTAAACATGGACATTTTGAACATTCACTTTCAGAAATAGTTGGACTTCCAAAAGAGATGGTAAACTGGAAGCTCCCTCCATCTCTAGGTGAGAAGAAATAGACTCTATTCCAAAAGAAGCGTCTCTGACATCTACAAAAAAGAAGAAAGCAGTGGGACAACAGCTCTAGGGAGATGGCTCCTTGCTGGTGCGAGTGAAGGGATCAAAAGCTTTACTAAACATAGTTCATTTTTCTCTAAGTGAGGACTGAGGCCTAAAAGCAGAAGACTCATTAAGAAGATACTTAAATAAAAACAAACCCAGAACAATTGTGCAAATTCTTTAACACATAAACATGAGAAACAAGAAAAATTAAAGCAACATGAATTTCAAAACTATTAAGTTCAATAATATTGACTGAAATGTGCAGAACACCAGGTGAAGATAGTAGAAGTTTCCCAGAAAAAAAAAGATCACTAACCAGAAGACGATGTTTGTTTTTAAAAAGCAGATGAATGAAATAAGCAACTTAACCCAAAATGTGGAGAGGAGAGCAGCAACATTGAGAAGAAAATAAGACACAGGCATAAAAATTTGAACTAAATAGGAGACCAATTCAGCAACGAAGTTGATTCATTTAAGAAGAAAGCAACAAATACAAGTGTAACTGAAAAAGTAAATGAATAAAATAAACTACACAATGGAAAGCATCACCAATGGACTCAACAGAATAGAAAAAGGAATTCCAAGGATGGAGGACCAAGTTTTAGGTTTATTATCTGAGAAAGAAAAATAACCAGCTTAGTAAATAATATGACATTTGCCTGTTTCTATAGCAATACACCCATAGGTTGAGAGTGAAAAAATAAAAATCAATTTATCAAGGAAACAGACATAAAAACAAACTTTGTAACTCCTCTGACATTTTCTAAAGTAAACTTCAAACCCAAATTACTCAAACATTTATGAAGAAAAATAGATGAGAATGATCATAATGAGATCAAACTTTTGAATATATTTTTATTTTTTTTACATTTTATTGAAGTTTTGTGCATTTCATACATCATTTCTCATTCCAATCTAGACTCATTTCCCCTTCCATGCCCCCCACCCCACCCAAATTCATGCACCCTGCCATTCCTGCCCTGTGTCTTTTTCTGATTCTTTTCAAAGTTTTTCAAAGCAGAGGATTATTGTTCTTGGGGGAACTTTACTCTTTCAGTCCGTTCCCTGTCCCTGTTCCTCTGCTGTTGTTGTTCCCTCTAATCTGTATTGCTTCAACATATGCATATATATTTCACACCTATACTAAACCTATATCATCTGTACACAAACTCATTTCCATATTATATTTCAGGATTCACATTTTTCTTTTGAAATTTATATTGCTCCAAAATATACCTACATATCTTCCACCCATACACCAAGATTACAAAGTCTAAAAATGAGTGTTGGTTAATTCTAGGGTCTGTTAAGGGATTTACCTTTTAAAAGCACAGCTGTTTTCAGGGAAAGGGATATATAACATTGATGTTGCTCAGTTTGCCTTACAACTCAGTGCTGGGTGCTAGCATCCACAAATGAGGAATATCATTTGTCATTTACTTTTCTGGGACTGTGTTACTTCACTTAGCATAATTACTTCTAGTTCCATCCATTTACCTGCAAAGTCCCTGACGTCATCTTTCTTCACAGCTGCATAGAACTCCATTGTGTAGATGAACTACACTTTATCCACTCACTGGTTGAGGGGCATTTGGGTTGGTTCCAGCTCTTCTCTATTATGAAGAGAGCTGCAATAAACATTGCTGTGCATGTATCCCTGTGGTTGGATGAGTCTTGTGGGTATATACCCAGGAGTGGTATGGTTGGGTCAGGTGGTAAGCGCATTTTGAGTCTTTTCAGGTTTCTCCATACTGCTTTCCATAATGGTTGTATAAGTTTACATTCCCACCAACAGTGAATGAGTGTTCCCCTTTACCCACATTCTCTTCAGCATTTAGTATCACTTGTTTTTTTGATTCTATCCAGTCTTATCAGAGTGAGATGATATCTTAAGGTGGTTTTAATTTTCATTTCCTTAATTATTAGTGATGTTGAACAATTTTTCAGATGTTTCTCAGCCAGCTTTAATTCCTCATCTGTGAAGTCTTCTTACTTCTTTGTTTTTTTGAGTAGTTTATATATTATGGATGTTAATGCTCTGTCAGACATATCACTAGTGAAGGTTTCCTCCCACTCTGTGGGTTTTCTTTTCATTTCCCTGATTGTTTCTTTTGCTGTACAGAAGCATTTGAGTTTAATGAGGTCCCACTTGTCAATAGTCGACCTTATTTCCTGTGCAGCTGCTGTCTTATTTAGAAAGTCTTATCCTACCTAGTCAATAGTCGACCTTATTTCCTGTGCAGCTGCTGTCTTATTTAGAAAGTCTTATCCTACACCTATTTCTTGTAGGTTTCTGCCAATGTTTTCTTCTATCACCTTCTGTATTAGTCACTTTTCTGTTGCTGTGATAAAGCACCATGACCAAGGAACTTATAAAAGGAAGAGTTTATTTGAGCTTATGATTTACGGTTCCAGGGAATTAGAGTCCATTGTGGCGCGAGGCGTGGCGGCTGGATCTGGAGCAGGAAACCAAGGGTCACATCTCGCAAAGAGCACAGGAAGCCGAGAGAGGGTGACTGTAGAACATGAGGCTTGTTAAACTCTCTAAACCCTGCCCCCAGTGAAACATTTCCTTCAGCACGGCCACACACCCCAAGACCTCCAAAAACAGCGCCACCAACTGGAGACAAATGTCTCAATGCCTAGAGCCTATGGGGGACAAACATTCTTCACAGCCAACAGCCCACTCTCTGGTACCAAATTACTGTATTAGTCACTTTTCTGTTGTTGTGATAAAGCACCATGACCAAGGAACTTATAAAAGGAAGAGTTTATTTGAGCATACGATTGCAGTTCCAGGGAATTAGTCCATTGTGGTGGGAGGCATGGCGGCTGGATCTGGAGCAGCAAACCAAGGGTCACATCTCGCAAAGAACACAGGAAGCAGAGAGAGGGTGACTGTAGACCACGAGGCTTGTTAAACTCTCTAAGCCCTGCCCCAGTGACACATTTCCTCCAGCATGGCCACACACCCCAAGACCTCCAAAAACAGCGCCACCAACTGGAGACAAACGTCTGAATACCTAGAGCCTATGGGGGACACACATTCAAACCACCACACCTTCAGAGTTTTGGGGTTTCATGTTGGGTCTTTGACCCATTTGGAGTTGATTTTTGTACAGGGTAAGAGGTAGGGGTTTAGTTTTATTCTTCTACAAGTGGTGATCCAGTTTTGCCACCACCATTTGCTGAAGAGGCTGTCTTTCCTTCATTGGGTCCTCCATATTTGTCAAATATGAGGTAGCTGAAATTGTGTGTGTTCAAGTTCAGATCTTTAATTTTGTTCCATTGGTCTACAGGTGTGTTTTTGTGCCAGTACCAGGATATTTTTATGACTATCACCCTGTAATATAGTTTGAAGTCTGGTATAGTGAAGGCTTACAGCCATTACTTCTCAAACTGTTCAGAAGAATACAGAGGGAATTCCCCCAAATTCCTTGTATGAAGCCAGCATCAATCTAATACCCATACCAGGCGAATATTCCACCAACAAAGAAAACTATAGACCCATCTCATTAAGGAACACAGACACAAAAATTCTCAACAAAATACTTGCAAACTGCATACAGACCCATATCAAAAAGATCATCCATCATTACCAAGTTGGATTTATACCAGAGATGCAGTGATGGTTAAACATACATAAATCAATAAATATCATAAAACACATAAATGGACTGAAAAACAAAAACCACATGATCATCTCAATTGATGCAAAAAAAAAGCCTTTGACAAAATCCAGCATCCCTTCATGCTTAAAGTCCTAGAGGGAATTGGACTAGTGGGATCATTCCTCAACGTAATCAAAGCTACATACAAAAATCCACACCCAACATCATCCTAAATGGAGAAAAGTTAAAAGCATTCCCCTTAAAGGCAGGAACACAGCAAGGTTGCCCATTGTTGCCACTCCTCTTCAATATAGTGCTTGAAATGCTTGCTAGGGCAATAAAACAAGAAAGGAAAATTAAAAGAGTACTAATTGGAAAAGAGGAAGTCAAGCTATCCCTCTTTGCAGATTATATGACAGTTTACCTAAGAGATGCTAAAAACTTCACCAGAAAACTCCTAGAAATGATAAAGACTTTCAGTAAAGTGGCAGGATATGAAATTAACTTACAAAAATCAGTAGCCTTTCTTTATACCAACAACAAGCAACTGAAGAAGAAATATAAGGAGACCTCCCCACTCACAATAGCATCAAAAATAATAAAATGCCTAGGAATAAATCTATCCAAAGACACCAAAGATCTCTACAACAAAAATTTTAGAATCCTGAAAAAGGAGATTGAAGAAGACATCAGAAGATGGAAAGACATACCTTGCTCATGGATTGGAAAAATAATAGTAAAAATGTCCATTCTACCCAAATTAATATACAGATTCAATGGAATCCCAATTAATATTCCCATGAGTTTCTTCACAGACTTGGAAAAAAAATTCCCTAAATTCATATGGAAAAACAAAAGACCCCAAATAGCCAAGACAAACTTTAGTTAAAAGAGCAATATAGAGATCAAACTTTTAACTCACCCAAGAATCCACTGGAGAAAAAAAGAGAGGCAAGATAAAAGCTGAAAGTATGGTGAATCTATCTAAGCAAATTACAGCTGCAAATTTCCCAGATCTCCAGAAAGAAATGGACATGCAAACACAAGAGGAATTTAGAATCACAAATATACATAAGAGGGCAAATCATAGTTGAGGTGCCAAAAGTATGAAGCAAACCAGCCATAATAAAGCTCTAAAGAAAAAGGTGTCAAATATTCTATAAAGGCAGACATACATCAGAATACTAGGAAGTCTCTCATTACTAAGCTCGATCTTATCACTCTCATCAGCAAACTCTAATATAAATAAGGGAGAAAGAAAAACAAATCAACAAATCATAATGCAAACAACCAGAAAAACAATTTAAAAATACAGGAACTAACAAGCTTTTCTCAATAATAATCTTAAGTGTAAGTGACCTCAATTTACCACTAAAAAGAAGCCCATAGATTGAGAGTTAATGGATGGAACTCAATTTATCAAACAAATTAGAAGATAAAAACAAACTGTTGTACTTTTTCTGATATTTTACAAAGTAGAATTGGAATCAAATTAGTCAAACCAGAGGGTTGGAGAGATGACTCAGCAATTAGGAGCAATGGCTCCTCTTACAGAGGACCCAGGTTCAGTTCTCAGCAGCCACATGGCAGATAACATCTGTAACTCAAGTTATAGATGATTTAGTGCCCTCCTATGCATTGTGCACTTATGGTGCACTTGCATACATAAGGGAGGAAAAATACTCATACACATAAAATAAAAATACACACAAAAATTTTAGGTATTGAAGAGATCAAACAGGACACTGTGATGGCTAATCTTGGTGATCAATTTGACTGGATCTGGAATACACTGAAATGACTGGATGAGTGGACTGATTGAAATGACATTTGATTGGATTATGTGAAGCTGGAGGACCCACCCTACCTTCTGATGGCAGCCATATAAAAGGCCATGGCAGAAGAGAACTTTTGGGTTTTGCCTGCTTGCTTTCTCTCTCACTGGTAGTTTCATCTTGTTCTGTGGTGTTCTTTCACTGATAGTAGAACTAAATTCTTCAGATTCCAATGTAGGCTGAAGACTAACAGAACACCAGGAATCTTTCAGGCTTTCAGTGCCAGATCAGGACTGCTGAGATAATCTGGCCTCCTGGACTGAGCAACTACAGGATTCTCAGACTCTCCAGTGTGGTGCACCCATTGTTGGACTACTCAGACTCTCTATCATGTTAACTGGATTGGCAGAATATTATGAAAATCAGTTAGGTATCTGTGTATTCAACATAATCCTCATCAATTATCCAATGGCATTCTTCTCAGAAAAAATATTCCACCAATTTATATGGAAATACAAAATAGAATGGATAAATCAATGCTAAGCAGAAACAAAAATTATCATGATCTGTGTCTCAAATTATATATAAAATACAGCCATAGTGGCAAAATAATATCCTACTGACACAAAACAGATATTTAACTAACAAGAGAGAACCCAGAATTAAACCTAGAATGATGCAGCTGCCAGATTTTTGACAACAGTATAAAAAACTAGAATGGACCAAAAAAGGCATCATCAATAAATGGTGCTGGAAAATCTTAATATCCACATTCAGACAAATGGATTTATATTCCTAACTCAAACACTGCATAAAATTAATGCAAAATTAATCAAAGGCCTCAATATAATACTTAAAACTTGGAAAATAAAAGTATAACAAAGGTAAAACATCACAAGATGCAGATATTTAAAGAAATTTCTAAAGAGGATTACAAATAGCAAAGGAAATGACCCTAAGAATTGATAAATGGAGTTAAAAGAAATCAAAAAGGTTTTTCACAGCAAAGACAATATCAACAGATTGAAGACACGGTATCCAGAAAGAGAAAATATTGGATAGTTGTTTATCAGACATCAGCTAATAGTTAGTTATATTTTTCAAAACTACAATAATTATACCCTCAAATCTTTTGTTGGGTCTAATTATTTGACTAGATAGTTCTCAAAAGGAAAGACATAAATGGCCAATAAATATTGATTATCCTTAATAATGAGGAAAATACAAATTAAGAATATGTTGAGCTTCCATTTCATCACAGTCATGAAAGCTAACATCAAGATAACAAATGCATAAGGAAGCTTCTTTGATAAGAGTTGAGAGCTGCACTCAACCATCATAGGTGTAGAACCTGCATTAAAGATGTATCCCAGTGTTAAATGTCTTGAAGACACTTATTCTCTGTGTTTGACCAGTTCTCGAAGTCTGTAATAGACTCCAACTACTGTGCAAAGAAGCGTCTTAGATGAGAACTGAAAGATACACTTGTCTGTAAATAAGAGGCTGTGTATCGAGAATACACTCATTTCCAAGCCCAGAAAATAAATTAATGTCTTTTGGGTAAAACTCCAATAATGGTTTTCTAGAAGCTAGTTAGGGAGTTGCATTATATCCCATAACCTAAACACAAGTCTGTATTAACCATTTTTATGTTTTTCTATTATTATTTAGTATTTGTTTGGTAGATAAAACTCATTTCCCACTAATAAAGTAAAATTCAAAAGCCAAAACAAAAAGAAAGAAAACTAATTTTGTTGGTCTAGGGATGTGGTAAATGCAAGTTTTTCTCTAGGATTATTAACTCTCTCTCCAGCCATGTGTATTTAGCTTTATTATTATTATTATTATTATTTTGTCTTTTCGAGACAGGGTGTCCCTATATCCCCAGCTGTCCTGGAACTCACTCTGTAGACCAGGCTGGCCTTGAACTCACAAAATCAGCCTGGGCCTGCCTCTGCCTCCTGAGTGCTAGGATTAAAGGCATGGGCCATCATGCCCAGCTTTTGGCTATGTTTATATTACACACATGAGTTCACTCCCATTTAGTGGGCCTTAATTCCAATTAGACAGGTGTTTATTACCCCCAAGATAAATGTCCTAGTACTACATGGAAAAAAAGAATTTACTGAGCCAGCCATTGCTGTGTTTTAGACTTTATAGATAGGTAGGACCATTGCTTGGTTTTCTCCCTTGGCAGCTTGTATAATATATTCAGATGCCATGAAAGTCAGACTTCAGGAAGGAGAATTCCAGGGGAGTTCCAGCTCAATTGTTTTAAGTCCTGTGTCTGACATGTGGCCTGTGTTCAAGTTCTGGCAGGTAATCAAGGAATGTGACAATATATTGCCTGTGTTATTTGAGGAGTCTCCTGTACTACTTTGACAAAGGAAGGTTTCTCACACTTGACAATGTGTTTTCGGTTATGCAGCCTTCAGCTATTCACATGAACTTGTATATTTATTATATGTGTCTTTTCAGTGGATGGTAATTAACACAGGAACCCACAACTCACCAATGTACAGAGAACAAAAGGCTGCAGAGTGTTTATCCTTCAATAGGATACCTAATTTAAACCTCTGCTTCCTGAGGCTCAGGGATCATTGTAGAAGTGGAGGTGGAAAGATTGAAGAACCACAATGTGTAGGTGACTATAAGGAAACTGTCTTCCAGACAGCTTATCAGCTACTCATATGAACTTACACTAATGGTGAAAGCAGGCATAAGTCCTATGCAAGTTAAAACCAGACAAAATCCTAGCCTAGACAGGGGGGAGTAGGTGGGAATTCCCAACCTAACCAAAGGAACATTTGGCAACGGATACAGTAAGAACTTCAAGGAAGTAGTACAGGAAAGGTAAAAGGGACAGAAAAATATGATCAATGCATAACAATTTATTGAAAATGTCACAATGAAAAATAACTCTTTGCTAACCCCAAATTAATTGTAAGAAACAAAGGGTCTGAGGATCCTTTGCTACATAGGTATTAATTTTGGGAAGTCATCTTGTCTCCCCACCCAGTCCTGCCATTGCAACGCTGGTCTTTATGTGGAGTTATATGGACAGAGCAAATGCCATTGCATAAGTTTTCCTAAACCATATGAGTCTCCCTATAGAAGTCCCTGCCAAAATTATTCTTTTCAAAATAAGTTTTAAATATATTTGCTTCTGCAAGACAGCACTAACTGGATTTTAATCCCTTAGCTCAACACACTAGCCCTGGTCACAACACTGACTTTCTAAAAAGAGTCAGATAAGTCTTATTTGGATTTAAAACTTGAAAATGTTGTCCTTCACTTGGAGTTAAATAACCTTGAATTACACATTACATACCCATCCACCTTGCTCACTATGTATATTAATTAGCCATCTTTCTTCACAGCATAATTTCAGTGACCTTTGTTAACACTTTCAAATATTACTGGTAAACCTTAGAATCTTTTTAAGTCTAACATTAACCGGAAATTAGTATCTCAGTTGTTCATTTATGATACTTTCCATTTCTCACATAAATCACACATTATTTTAACTATTGGAATCGTTAATTAGTATTCATTAACTCAATACCTTATACTCACATCTCCAGAACAATCTGTCCTTTGCACTATAAAGAAAATTCCCTGGTAATTTTCACCCAGAACTCAACAAGTCCTGTTTCTTAAGTGAAAGCAAATTTTTCTTCCTCTTCTTCTTCTTCTTCTTCTTCTTCTTCTTCTTCTTCTTCTTCTTCTTCTTCTCCTTCTCCTTCTTCTTCTCCTTCTTCTTCTCCTCCTCCTCCTCCTCCTCCTCC